>CM053403.1:90613733-90655617 GCA_028644305.1 Xerus rutilus
CTTCTTATACTGCTCAGAGTTTCCAAAAGGTCTGGGGGTGGACTGTCAATGCAGAGGCCCCAGCCCATGGCAATGGCCACGCACTGGCTCTTGGGAATGTCCTAGATGCAAAGCAAGGGAAGTTACCAGGCACAAGAGGTCCTCCTCAGGGTAACGCCCTCAATGGCCATCATCCAATAGAAGCTGACCCTTGTCAGCCTGGGAGTACTAGGTTCTTTGTGCCTGGAATGGGGAGAGTTGGTAAGAATAGGGCTCTCTGAAGTTCAAAACCCCCTCTGACTCACTAGGGAAGTGGCTCACCCTACCAGAGGCAACCCTGCCATTTGACCTTTGAAATATGACACTGGCTATGGCCACCTACAGGCTGATGCCCGTATTTAGGAGAGTAAATGTCTTAGATAGGCAGGAGTTGTGGAGCTGCACATTCTGTGCATTCTCTGTTGTAGGAGTGTGGTGGTTTGTGCCAAGGCTGATGGACACCTCAGCTGCACTTGGGCGGGAGAATGACTTACAGGAGGAACAGTGCAATCAGAGTAAGGTGGGCTGCCCAGCAAAGGGAAGAGGGTGGACAGAGGCCTGAGCCCATGGCCTCTGTGGCTTGTTGGTGGTAGGCATCAGCAGGAAAGACCTAGGTGGTCTGTCTCCCTGCCGGTGCCTCTGCCCCTTCATTCCCATGTGCTTTTTGTACTGTGTGCTCTGCAGTCACCATGAGAGAGCTAGAAAGAGCATCCACTTTACACTCATAGGGAAAAGAGGTCTTTGCCAATGAGCCCACTCTGCCTTACAGAGTGACAGGGCTGGGATCTGATCCCAAGTTCATGAGGCCCTGTGTGGCACATCTGACAAGGAGGATGCAGTGTGTGTCCTGCTGTGGAACTCTCGGATTTGCACTTCCATGAGACTTTGACTCTGGTGCCTGCAGAGAAGCCTTGCTCTGACCACAGTGAGGCTGGGTCCTGTTCCATGGACAGTACAGGGCTCAGGGTTCTTTTTTACTATTTTTGTTTTTTGTTTTGTGTTTTTGAATTTTTTTTTTTTACATATACCTATCTGAATTGGTTTATTTTGCATATTGCCATAGGTAATCTAGTAAAATGTTTTTTCCTGAATTATGTCCTGTTATCCAAGGTAGAATAACTGAATTTAATGCCTGCCATTTTCTTCTGGACTCACCTTACTCACTCAAGCACAACCTGTGCATCAAAAAGTCAAAATTTTAAAATTCATGTAATGTCAGTCTGATACTTTTATGCATCAAATTTCTCAACAGTTTCAACATGGTATCTCAATTGTTTCTTTGATTATTATGTGCATTCTTTGATTCTTATCTCTTTTAGAAAAATGTAATCCAGAAAACTCTCTTTGCCCCTTTTTGCCTTGTAGGGATCTTACTAAGCATTATTAGCACCTGCTGGCCATGGTATTTGCAATAGAGAAAATTAACAAGGACCTGAATATATTGTTCAGTGTGACTCTGGGATTCCATCTCTTCAATGTTGACTTTATTGAGACGAAGGCCGTGGAGAGTTCCATGTCTTTGCTTTCAGGAAAGAGTCCTCCAGTGTCTAATTATGACTGTAGGTCTGGGAAGAGAAACAAGCTGGTGGCTGTGGTAGGAAGTGTTTCAACAGGGATAGCAGCTCAGAGTTCCCAGGTACTCAGTCTCTACCATGTCCCCCAGGTAAATGAAGAATTCTGACTTTTGATGTTAAACATAATAATGTATGCCAAAACTCAATTCATACTTAGGAAAGATATGGGACTTCTTTAAAATGTACACTTTAATTACCTTTTATTCTCTAACATATATTCGTTTACAACAAAAAATTATCTTTGTGTAATAAAATTAGCTTTTGAAACCTTAAAATGTAGAGGAGCATACAGATAAATTAACAATAACAGATAATTCTACCAGCCAAAAAACTATCTTTTTGCTAATTGTTGGTGTTAGCATTCAGACTGATTTTTGTATAGAATGAGAAAGCATCATAAATATATTAGGAAGATGGCACTTCTGTTCACATATTGTCTTTAATCTTTTAAATGTACTAATCCTGTGAACATATTTTACTTATCATCACTTTCCTTCAATTTCAGTTTAAATTGAAATCTAATATTTCTTTCTGCACAAGTCATTTAGCTGATTTATTATAATCAGGTATTTAGGTTGTTTTCAGTTTTCCTGTGTTATGAATGTTTTTCAATTCACGTTCTTTTTTTTAAAGTTTATATATATGTATGTACATATATATCAGTGATAACTTTCTATAAATATTTCTCTGATTGTGTCATTTCAGAGTAAAATTAATTCATGTTTGTCTTGGTTGTGGTAGAATTAAAAATTGCTATTTAGAAACATCTTCTGTTAAACACTCAAGTTTAGTTATAGGGTATGATAATCCCAGTTTATTTCCCTCCTTAACATTGCTGGAGTACTTGTTAAAAACTTTGTCAATAAAGTTTAGCTATTAGTGTTTTTTTCTGTTTTAATTTTTACTTCTTATGTTTATAAATTAATTATATTTCTTTTTGTGCCTTTATAACTTCATCTTTGGTTATGTAATGATGGGAAGGGAATTTTTTTGTTCTCATTAGTTTTAAAATCTTTCTTTCCTTATAAGCTAATGCAATCTTTCAAACTATATTGATGAAAATAAGCTTTTTGGTCACAAAAATTTCAAATACTTATGTTTATAACTAATAATTTAAAAGTTGTTCTGCAACTTATTGAAGGAAAATATTAAACTTAAATATACTTTTATTAACCACATGTCTCTATCATCATGTTCAAGACAACAAAAATAGGATAATCTTATTCCTTTTGCATCTATTAAAGTTATTTATTCTGTACATCTATCAAGAATTGCTTTATACATGCTTTCTGCTTTCTTCCTGAAAGCTTTTATTATTCCTTTTACTTTCTTTTTCTCTTTTTTTCCTAAATATTTAAAGCATCCATTCATATAGTTCACAAGCATTTAATGAGCATCTGTGTTGAAAAATCATGATTTTGAACTGATAACTGTGAGGGGTCTCTTAAACACTCAAGTTTAGATGCCTCTTGAGCAGGTGGATGCATGGATCTGGATTTTGGGTTAAATTTTATGGTGAGCATGTAAATTTGGGAGATCATTTAGAGAATGTGTATTTGAGGAAAAAGTGAAAAGATCTGAATCTGAGTCATGGAATCCTCTTATATATTGACTTTGAGGAGGTGTGGAAGATTCAGTAAAATAGAATGATAATGTCACACCATGGAAATTAATTATGGAAATGGAATCCTAGAAACTAAATTAGGAACACATTTCAAGAAAAGGCATATGATCAGCCGGGCGCGGTGGCGCAAGCCTATAATCCCAGCACTTAGGGAGGCTGAGACAGGAGAATCTCGAGTTTAAAGCCAGCCTCAGCAAAGGCGAGGCACTAAGCAACTCAGTGAGACCCTGTCTCTACATAAAACACAAAATGGGGCTGGGGATGTGGTTCAGTGGTCGAGTGCCCCTGAGTTCAATCTCCAGTACCAAAAAAGAAAGAAAGAAAGAAAGAAAGAAAGAAAGAAAGAAAGAAAGAAAGAAAGAAAGAAAGAAAGAAAAGGCATATGATCAATTGTGTTATGTCAATGGTAGATCAAGTAAATTAAGTTCTGATGATATGGCATTTGATTTTGCAGATCAAGTAATTAGTGACTTCATTTTTCAAAGATTGAGAGTGGTCAGCATACTTCATAGAGTAGGTTAAAGAGAAGAGGCCAGAGACATATAGGAATAGGAGACTACAGAACTCAATTGAATAATTTTCTATGAAGAAAGGTAGCCACATGAGGAAAGATGTAGAGGGCAAATGGATAAGAAGCAATGTTATATGAAGTGAGAGGAAAATAGGACTTTTTTTCCTTCATTTTGGGATAGTGGACTATGTATATTAAGACTAGGAGAAAGGTGTAGGGACTTGTAAAAATACACACAATTCTTTCTCCCATGAATTGTAAAATGCTTAATGTACTTTTCTTTCTTAATAAATTTGATAATTTATTTATGACTTCAATTTTAAAAATTTAGAATGTTAGCATTTCATTATTTCAATTACCCAGAAAATGAAGGTGAAGATAAGGTTACAGGAAATTCTGAATTTGCAAAAAAACTGTTGTGGATATATCTATTAATATCTAATAAAGCTAATGAAAACTTTTGATGCTTTTTTAAGGTATATTTTTAAAAGAATAAAGGGAAAGCTACATATAATGTAAGTAGTGTTAGTGATTAAGTGACATATAATTTAGAGGTATTCATGAAGTTAATTAATCACTAATTCTATTTCACAGTGCATGTAAGAGGTAGAATAAATTAAATCATTTGTGAACAAACATCATTAATTTGTATAAACTGTAACTTTGTGTTCTGTTTAGATGAGCTATGGTCCATTTGACCACAGCCTCAGGGACAGAGGCCATTTCCAGTCTCTCTACCAATTTCCCATGAACCCTACAGCTCTGTATCACAGATATATTCAACTAATGATGCACTTTGGTTGGATCTGGGTTGGCCTCGTGGTTCCAGATGACATCAGGGGAGAAATGTTCCTCTGAACCATGATACAAGAAATGGCCAACAATGGACTCTGTTGCATTTGCAGAAAGGATTCCAGAGTTTCCTGCCAAGGATATTATTAACAACCAAATTTTTGTGGAAAGATTCACATTTTCAAATGTCAGTGTTGTTTTTGGAAACACATATTCTCTTCCGAGATTTGTGTATAAAATCTTTTCCAATATTCTATTTGGTAATGTCTGGGTTACAACTTCTTATTGGGATATAACTGCATCACCATTTGGACAAACACTAAGTTATACATATTTTGGTGGAGGATTATCATTTTCAGTACACATGGATGAGATTCCTGGTTTTGAGAGTTTTTTCAAAAATGTTCAGCCTGCAAAATAAATATGACATCTTTATCCAGAATGTGTGGTCTATACTATTTGAATGTCCATATTTGGATCAACATGGAATCAGGGTATTGAGTAAATGTGAACAAAATGGTACCCTGGAAACTCGAGCTCTACATGTTTGGGATATGAATACATCACCCCAGAGTTACAATGTCTATGGTGTTATGCATGTCATTGCCAAGGCTCTTCATGAAGAACTGTCACTCGGGTTGGAAGAAGAATCACTTGACAGTGATGTGAGTGTGGCTCCTCATCCATGGCAGGTAGCAACAGTCCATTATACTGTTTTCCTTGGGCAATGGGCCATAGATTCTCTTTTCTTTTTCTTAATACATGACCTTTGCATTGTTATACATTAGAGGAAAGGCGCTTTTTATTTTTATTTTTTTTATTTTTTTATTTTTTGGTACTGGGGATTGAACTCAGGGGCACTCGACCACTGAGCCACATCCCCAGCTCTATTTTGTGTTTCATGTAGAGACAGGGTCTCACTGAGTTGCTTAGCGCCTCGCCGTTGCTGAGGCTGGCTTTGAATTCGCGATTCTCCTGTCTCAGCCTCCCTAAGTGCTGGGATTACAAGCGTGAGCCACCACGCCTGGCTACTTTTTATTTTGTATATATTTCTTTATTTTTATAATGCTAGGAATTGGTCCCAAAGGTAGAAATAGTTTGTATCTTTGGATAGGAACAGGAAGATCATTATTGATTTTTATCTTCAAAATTTGTAATAATTTTCATCACCCTATTGTTTTATTTTTTCTTAAAATAAAAATGTTCTTTTGACTATTTAGTACATATAATATACATTACATGCAAACTTTTCAGATTGTTTAGCAGATACACTATAAATCTGAATGTTGTTTACCCCGACCACATTTATTTTTTATAACATATACATTCTCTTGGTGTTATTTATTATTCCCAGATAATCTATACCTCTATCTCTCTTTGCATCATCTAATTTTTAGCCTATGATATTTGTCTTATTACAAATTTTTACTTCAGTGGACAATAATCTGGACATTAATTTTAGAGCCTTTCTTATAAAATATCTATGTATATGTTCTTAATATAAATCCTCTATGAAAGGAGGTATCATAAAATTAATATGAAAGAATAAGTCAATTAAAAACTAATTGGCAATAAACAAGTCCTTTTATGGCATTCTGTAAAGTTTCCAGTTGAAACATCTTGAGAAATTTAAATTGGTATAGAAAAGCTTATTGATCTTCACTGTTATAAGAATAATATTCAGCTTTCCTTTCAAAAATATATAATTTTTAAAAGAAAAAGTTTCTATAAAAATATCCCTGATACTTGCCATCAGTTACATAAAATTCAAAGAATGTATTCAGAAGAATATGGCTAATGTTCTTAAAGAGTTAAAAATCCTATTTTATTGACATTATTATTTTACACCTAAAGTGGTTTATGTTTGTATAATAATAGCAATATGTATCTTGAGAACCATTATCATGAAGCTTAAAATTCCTTACCTCAATTTCCAGTTTTTTCTTTTAAAATTAAGAACAAGTACTTAAAGAGTCCTGGTTTCACCACAGATTAGCTGTGTGACTTGAAAAATTCAGTATTCTAATATGTAAAATAAAGATAATATTAGTAACTAGCACCAATTTCATTTAAAATCCTATATATTAATATATGTAAAGTTTAAAGTTACACATCTGATCATATTAATCCCTATGTAAGTTTTTGATAGAGCAACCAATGATATAAATCTAGATTGTTTGGACTAGACAGAGGGTCATGAAGGGAGAGGAGGAGTATAAGGGTTGAAAAGATGGTGGAATGAATTAGACATCATTTCCCTATGTGAATATATGATTACACTACTGGTATAATTCTACATCATGTTCAACCAGAAGAATGAGAAGCTATATTCCATTTATGTATGATTTGTCAAAATGCATTCTATAGTCATAACTAATCAGAACAAATTTTTAAAAAGTCTTAAAAAAGAAATCTATTGGAATAAATAAAAAGCTAAAGAAAAATAGGGCAGTAGAAATAATTAGATTTATTCTTATTTTCATGCTTTAGAAATTCATCCTCTGAAAATTATTTTTCACTTTCAGCTCCTGAGTATCTACAGAAATGCCAACTTGAAAGAAGTTTTGGTACATTGAAAATTGTGAATGAGAATATTTCAACAACCAAGCTTGACATCTTCAATTATCAGTCTTTGTTGAATGGTACTAAAGCCCATGTGAAAGTTGGAGAGTTCATTTTTGAATCACACAGTGTTCAGCACCTTTCCTTACATAAAAAGCTGATAATGTGGGGTGAACACTACAATGGGGTAAGCATCCTAAGGGACCATGATGATATTTACCAGAACAAAGTGCTCTCAGATAGTGGGATTTAGGTAAGCTTCTGAATTCTACTAGGCAGAGATTCTCCTTATTTTCTGCTTTGCTGGAATACCAAGAGTGTGAACTTTCTGGCCTCAGAATCACTGTGAAAACTATTTTAAATGAATAGACCATTTCCTGTGCTTGTAATGCTCAAGTAGATCTACTTGCTACATAGTAAGAATATATCAATATAGCAATTTTCTACAGTACATGCATTTTAGAAGATTATGGCATTGGTAATAAAAATAAGGGACTCTGATGAGACATGAAATGACTATTTGGCTTAAAAATACTCTCTTCAACTGCATTTAATAATTTATCACTTGATTCAACTATTATACACACATTTTAGTTCCCATTAAGACTTTTTTTTTTAATCTCTAAGCATTATAGCTATGTTATACTGAAAAGAGTGATGAGGCACAGTAAGGAGAAACATTACAGTTGTTAAATATTTTCCAGAAGTTGAGTAGTTGTGTTACACAGAAGTTCTACAGTCTTCTATTTTTGTGCTCTTACTAAATGTTGCTTATCAACTAACTTTCCTTCTTCCTATGTCTCTGACACAGACTCCCTCAGCTGTTTGTAGTCAAAGTTGTCCACCCGGTTTCAGAAACACAGGTCTTGAGGAAAAATCATTTTGTTGTTTTGATTGTATTCCCTGTCCAGATGGGGAGATTGCCAATGAAACAGGTAGGCATTTCTTTAAATTATTCTAGATATGAAATGGTATACAAAAAATGAGGATCAAAGTTAATGATATAAGAATTTCAAAATCATAAACCTGAACACTGAGAGAAAATAACTTACCCTTTCAAGGCTGCATGGAAAATGGCTAAGTTGGTTCAGGTTAGTGGCACCCTCTGGCTATTACTAGGAACAGATGCCTATTCTCTCTAGAAAAACTATCCTTCAGTTAGACTGTTAGGATGCTCAGGAATTAATGTGAAATAACTAAATACAAGATAAAAAATAGCCATATATTAAAACTTAAACATAAGCAAGAAATATCAAATTATTAAAAACTTAAAAATGAGCAAGAAATATCAGAGTATCAGCAAACAGTATCTGAATAAATATTTAAAAAATTTTTTTTAGAAATGAATGAAACATGTAGATTAAAAAGTCAGTGGATGAATTATTGGTATATATGACAGGAAAGAAATGAGATTTAGTGCAAGGAAAGTGCATCTGAATCAATTTCCCAAAATGCAGTTCTTACAAGCAAATTTAAACAGAGAAGAGTAAGACAGTATGAATTCCAGGAAGACAGAACATAGAGGATGAAGAAAAGAAAGGTTTGAAGGAATAACACCAGAATATTTTCAAAAATTGATGAAATATTAAAATCTATTCAACCTGGTTTATATTTGAATATATTAACTGGAATATTAGAAATGTGGAAAAGTCAAAAATATTATCAACACAGATTATTGTTGAATGTAGAATCCCCAAAAGAAAAAGTAAAAGGTTTTAAAAGCAGCCAGAGATAAAATATACAGCATATATAAAAAAATTGATTAGGTTGTATGTTACTCAGATTTTCATTACTATAAACAAAATATCTGACAAGAGCCATTTACAGGATGAAAAGGTTATTTTGTTTCATGATTTCAGAGGTTTGGCCTGTGGATGGCTAGTTCTATTGTTCCAGGCTCAAGTTAAAGCAGAACATAATGAAAGAAGGGTATAGTAGAGGAAAGTCACTCAACTCATGGCAATCAGGAAACAGATTGACAGAGTGAAGTTAGGGAGACAAGACCTACTTTTCAGTGAAATTTTTTGTGGGATATAAAGCCAACATGGATACATATTTTTTTTCTAATTTAAAATGGGTCATATCCAGCTGTCCTCCAAAGTGAACGAAATGAAACATTAATGAATAGAATATTTACTATATTTGTTTCAAAATTTCTTCAAAGTATTTTCCCCTATACATTTTTCACTTAAAACAATTATGTACAGATAATTACTTTTTCCCTAAATAAAAGAAAACTTGAAACACAAAACATTTACTAATAAATCCACATGAAAAACTAAGCAGGAAACATTTTAATTTTAATTGAATTCTAATTAAAATTGCAGTGGATTTTTTTGAGAAGCTAAGCAAAAGAAATATATTTCATCATCAGAAAAACACTCTTAAAATTTTATCTTTTCAGCATTGTTCTGTACTATGAGTAGTCAAATGATATACCCCAAGTAAACTGGTTATCAGAATTAAATTATAGCCATTCCTATAAGTTTCTTTCCAAAATTAAAACTTAAGTTTTCTCTCTTACTCTCACATACACAAACTATATTTTTCATACAGTGAGTGCTTTTTCATCAAGATCATTTTCCAAATTTTTGGTACTATTTCTCATTGTTCAGGTAATTTCATGGACTCAAATATATAATCAATTTCTCTCCCATGACAAAAGGTTTTTATTCATTCATCTATTTTTCAACATTATATATTGCTCCAGTGAATGTATCTATGCATGTTCTACTAGGGTTCTGTCCTCCAAAATTAATGTTCTAATAGGTTTCTGTTCAAGAAGTATTTATTTTATGCATTTGTTGGTAAAATGACTGAAGAAATATAATAAATCCATCTGTATCCCTTGCAGATATTGACCAGTGTTTCAAGTGTCCTGAAGACCAGCACCCAAATAGAGGAATCAGTGTATCTCCCAAATTATGATGTTTTTGTCCTACAAAGACCCTCTAGGAGCTGTTTTGGTCTCCCTGGCCCTTGGTTTGTCTATCCTCACTGCTCTGATTTTAGGACTATATATCCAGTATAAAGACACACCCATTGTAAGAGCAAATAACAGAAACCTCAGTTACCTGCTCCTTGTTGCCTTAATGCTCTGCTTCTTTTGCTCCCTGGTGTTTACTGGTCAGCCCAGCCCAGCCCACTCACCTGTATCCTGAGACAAACATTCTTTGGAGTTACATTTTCTGTAGCTGTTTCTGCTATTTTGGCAAAGACCTTCATTGTGGTTGTGGCCTTCAAAGCTGTCACACCACGAAGCAAATTTCAAATGTGGATGGTGACCCGATTCTCCAATGCCATAGTCTTCAGTGGCTCCCTTGTTCTGCACAATCTGGCTGGGAACTTTTTCCATTTTCCCTGACATGGACACACAGTCAGAGTTTGGCCAAATCATCCTTCAGTGTAATGAGAGCTCCACAGCTGCCTTCTACTGTGTTCTGGGTTACTTGAGCAGTGCCCTAAAATATTCAAATTTGTATGTCTACTTTAAATCCTACAGATTTGGGATGTCTTTCTGACTGTTAGCAAATTATCTAGAGATGGACTTTATCTTTCTATATAAACTTTAAAATCATTTGATATCCAGAAATAACATGCAGGCAATTTGATTGTGATTATATTGAATCTACAGGTCAAGTTGGGCAGAACTGACATTTAATGGTATTGGGTCTCCCCTGACAGGAACATGGAGTAGCTTTCCACCTCTAAGATCTTTTTTCACTTGTTTTATTAGAGGCTTGTTCTTCTATGATTTTGAATTTGGATGATACTGACCTTAGAGAACCTGTTAGGAAGTGTTTCCTCTGCTTTTGTTTTCTGGAAGAAATCATAGAAATTTGGTAGCCCTTGCTGAGTACATATATCATAGGTTGGCAAATAAAATGAGCTAGGCTTGGTAATTTCTCTTTTGAAAATGTTTTATTGATTGATTCAATATGCTTAATGGATTTAAATCTATTTCTATGATATCTTTCTCCTTTTATGAGTTTGGGTAGACTGTACCTTTAAGGGATTGGTCCATTTCATCTAAGTTACTAAACTTGTGAACATTTGTTCATATATTTTTATTATCCTTTTTATGTCAATAAGCTAATAATTATAAATCCTCTTTTATTTCTGATATTAGCGATGTGTGTCCCCTCTCTTTTTCCATTTTTAGCCTTGATAGAGATGTATTAGTTTTGTTGTTCAGATCAAATAACTAGCTTTTTCTTTTATTAACATTCTTTCCCTGGTTTCATTTTGTTCACATTTTCATTTTTATTATGATTTTCTTCTTTTTGCTTTAGATTTATATTGGTATTTTTTCCTCCAGTTTCCTGAAATTGAAGCTTATATTATTGATTTTAGATCTTCAAAGTTTCTAATATATGCATTCAATGCTGCAAATACTCTAAGCATTGCTTCTACTACATTCTACAAGTTTTGATAAGATGTATTATCACTGTTTTAGTTTAGTCAAATATTAAATTTTTTTCTCTTGCAAACTGCTTTATCACAATATGTTGTTTAAAAGTATGCTGTTTAATAATTTTGTATTTTCTAATTATCTTTTTCTGATAGATCTCTGGTTTAATATTATTGTAATTTGACTGTAAGACTTCTAGTCATTTAAATTTATTGAGGTTTGCTTTGTGGCTCAGAATGTGGCCTATCTTTATAGATGTTCCCTATTAGTGTCTGAAGTATATGAATTCTGGTGATGTTGGATGAAGTATTCTATATGCTCTGGTAAAGTTTATTTATGGGGGATGTTACTTAGTTCAAATTATGTTCTCATGGATTTTCTGCCTACTGCCTCTGCTATTAGTATTAGAGATGCACTGAATCTCCAACTATAATGGTGGATTTGTCAATTTCTTCCTAGAATTTTAATCAAATTTTTCATGTTTTTTGACACCAGTTATAGGCACTTGTGTATTAAAATTTGTCATGTCTTCTTCAATGACTGAACACTTTGTCATTATGTAATGGCTCTTTTCATTCCTGATCATTTTCATTGCTATGAAGGTTGATTTGTCTAAATTGATGTATCTATTCCAATTTTCTTTTTGCTTGTGTTTGTATGGCATGCATCTCTCTATCCTTTGACATTTATTTTCTTATTGTCTTTCTCTTTAAAATGTGTTTTAACTTAGAGAACATATAGTTGAGTATTGTTTTTTCTAATTTTTAATTTTTAAATTTGTTTTAATTGGTTATGCATGATAGCAGAATGCATTTTGATTCATTGTACACAAATATAGCACATCTTTTCATTTCTCTGGTTGTACACTATGTAGAGTTGCACCACATGTGCAGTCATACATGTACCTAGGGTAATGATGTTCATCTCATTCCACCATCTTTCCTGCCCACATGCCTCCTCCCTCTCCCTCTCTCCCTTTTCCCACTCAAAATTCAAACATTCTCCCCATGGCCCTCCATTATGGTTCAGCATCCACTTATCAGAGAACATTCGGCCTTTGGTTTTTGGGGATTGGCTTACTTCACTTAGCATGATATTCTCTAACTCCATCCATTTACCTGCAAATGCCATACTTTTATTCTCCTTCAATGCTGAGTAATAGTCCACTGTGTATATGTACCATAGTTTCTTTATTCGTTCATCTCTTGAAGGGCATCTAGGTTGGTTCCACAATTTAGCTATTGTGAATTGAGCTACTATGAACATAGATGTGGCTTTGTCACTATAGTTTGCTGATTTTAAGTCCTTTGGGTATACACTGAGTTGTGGGATAGCTGGGTCAAATGGTGGTTTCATTCCAAGTTTTCTAAGGAATCTCCTTACTGCTTTCCAGACTGGCTGCACCAATTTGTAGTGCCACCAGAAATGTAAGAGTGTGGCTTTCCCCCCCACATCTTCACCAACACTTATTGCTGCTTGTATTCTTGATAACTATCATTCTGACTGGAGTGAGATAAAATCACTCCAGTTTTGATTTGCATTTCTGTAGTTGCTGGAGATGTTGAACATTTTTTCAAATATTTGTTGATCAGTTGTATATCTTCTTCTAAGAAGTGTCTGTTCAGTTCCTTAGCCCATTTATTGATTGGGTTATTTACTTTTTTGGTGTTTTCTTGAGTTCTTTATATATCCTGAAGATTAGTGCTCTATCTGATGTGCATGTAGTAAAGATGTTTTCCCACTCTGTGGACACTCTCTTCATGTTATTGATTGTTTCATTTGCTGAGAAGAAGCTTTTTAGTTTGAATTCATTCCACTCATTAGTCCTTAACTTTATTTCTTGTACTTTAGGAGTCTAGTTTTTTTCTGAGTCTTGTTAATTCCTACTATCAGTGTCTGTTTTTAATTGATGCATTTAGAATACTTACATAGTATTGATTATTAACATTTTTATTAGTATCTTTCATATATATAATTTTTTTCTATATTTTATTTGGATCTTTTCTTTTTTATGCAATCTCCTTTTGTATGCCTTTGTGTTTTAAATTGAGCCTTTTATGTCATTCTATTTTCATTCCTTTGTTAGAATATCAGTTATTATTGTTTTTAAAAATTCTGGTGTTTTCCCTAGAGTTTTTACTATACATTCAAATATAGTACTTACATGCCTGAAACTATAGCTCAGTGACAGAATTTTTACCTAACATTTATGAGGCCTTGTGTTTGATGCCTAGTGGCACAAAAGAATAATAATAATATTAAAAAATAAATAAAACTTCTGTCTTTCAGTAAAGCAGATGTGTTATGACAGTATATACAATTACACTCTCCCTTCCTTGTTAGATTACTGTCGGTTATTACACAGATCTATATGATATATTCACACAATATATTCCTCTTTTGTTAAAAAATAAATCATTTTATATTCGATCAATAAAGAGTGAAGGAAATATAATATTAAGCTTTACCATCATATTCTATGTCCAATGCTATTTTTCTTTATATTGATCTGATTTTTTATTTTATAACGTTTCATTTTCCCTGAAAATGTTCTTCTCCCATTTCATAAAAAATGATGGGGTTAATAAGAAATATTTCCTTCAGTATATGTTTGTCTGAGGACATTTTTATTTCTTCTTTCCTTTGAATTTGCTCTTACAAAATTTATAAAATTTCAACATTTTACGTAGTTTACAACACTCTTCTTGTTTGCATGGGTTTGGACAATAAGTCTGCTCTAATTTTTATCCTGCTTTCTCTATAAGTAGGGTTTATTCCCTGTTTCTTCTAGGACTTTTGTTTTTATTTGTTTTTGGCAGTTTTAATTGATATGGCTAAGTGTATTTTGTTGATATTTATCCTACTTAGTGTTTGTCATTCTGTTTGTGCTACCTTGACAAAATGCCAGAGATTGGGAGAGTTAAAAGAAAAATTTTTATGGTTTTGGAGTCTAGGAAGCCCAGAGTTAAAGGGCTGTGACAAGAATCTGCTTTCAGCGTCCTCTAGAGGAGAGAATGCTGCGTCCTCACATCTTGGAAGGCAGATGGGCAAAGAGGCAAATAGGTGTGAACCCGCCATTCACGGGGCTGGAGTCCTCATGACTTACACACCTTCCATGAGGTCCCACCTCCTAACATTATGCATCAGGGATGAAGTTTCAATTTGAGTTGGGAGGGGATAAAAACATTCAAACCAAGACAGTGGTCCCTAGGCTCCTGGATCTCTGGTTTGATGCCTGCCATGAAGCTGAAGATTTCCTTGTTATTTTTAGTAAGCCTGCATACTTCCACTCATCCCATGTTAGCCCACTCCTATTTCCATCTGGAAATTGTTAGATATTAATATTCAATATTAACATATTTAAATATTTTTAGTAAGCCTGCATACTTCCACTCATCCCATGTTGGCCCACTCCTATTTCCATCTGGAAATTGTTAGATATTAATATTCAATATTAACATATTTAAATATTTCAATATTAGTATATTCAAATAGTTCCTTGGCCCCTTTGTGGTGTTTGTTTTTGGTTCCACATTCTATATGTTGTAGCCTTTGCAATTGTCTTACATTCTTAGATATTCTGTTATATTATTTTATTCTTTGTTTTTATTCTACATTTCAGTTTGGAAATTTTCTATTAATATCTTTTCAAGATAAATAGCTTATATTTTAGCCATGTTCACTTTTACTAAAGGGCCCATCAATAGCATCTTTCTGTGACAGTATTTTTTACATCTAATCTTTTATTTTTAAAGTTTTAATCTACCAGCTGACATTACCCACATTTTCTTGCATATTATTATCCTGCAGAGCATGTGGCACTTTGATCATAGTTTTAAAAATTCAGGTGTGATAATCCCAATTCGTCATCATATCTGACCAAGTCACATTCTGTAGCTTGCCTGATGCATTGGTTTATGCATTTTAAGAAAAAGCATAGCTTTTGTCAAGATATGTAATCTCTTAAAATATAGGTAGGCATGCTGCATTTGGTATTAAGAGCTGAGGCTCTTTTCCTGAGGTTTTGCTATAAAAGCATACTTACATCAGCCTAGTGGTTAGCTGTAAATTATTTCTTTAGCTATAGGTGTCTTAGTCTTCACTGGCCTCTTATGTCTTTGATTTTTGTATCACTCATCATATTTGAGTTCTGTAGAACCTTCTGAAATATTCTAAACCTTGCAGTTCCCTCAGTTTAATCCTCTCCTATACAGAAGCTCTGCTGGTTGTGGTGATAAGGTGGAGAGAGGAAGTGCTCTATGATCTGAGGATTAATTATTTTCCTTCAACGTGTCTGTGCCCCAGGGTTGAGATCTTCATAAGACCTTCTTACATCTTTTTCTCTTCCTGTCTTCTTTAGGTGAGATAAGAAGGATAGAAAGGATTTGAATGGGTGGGTATTTCCATTGATCAGTTATGCTCTGGTAATGTTTTCATTGAGGTCTTGTGGAGAACAGAACGTTGTAAGCGTATTTTTTCTCCTTTTGCTGAAAGCCAGGACAGTTTTTCTCTGATGTTTACTGTAAGATCCTGTCAGACTACACGGGGTAAAACTCATATAAGTGTGCCCTTCCCTCTTTTTCCCATACCTGGCATGTAGTAGTTTTTATCTTTCAAACACCATACTTTGATCACTCTCTAGCTATTTACCAATTATAGTGTAAGTTTTCCTACTTGTTCTGGATCCAGCATCTTCTACTCCCAGTAACCTATGATTTTCTGTGCTAACCTGTCTATTTTTCAGGGCAGAAGTTGCTCTTAGAAATCAGTTTTCTAATATATCATGTTGCTTTTAACCTTGTGTAGGTTTTTGCTTACTCTTAGGTTGGAAATAAGATCGGCAAGCTTTTTACATAATGGAATAAAAATGAGAAGTTCATTATTAATGTTTATACTCCAACTTCATAGTAATTTGCTTTCCCCCTTCTTCCTTCTTTTTTTTCTTAAACTTTTTTGTTTGTTTTTTGAGGATTAGTAGTACATATAATGTCATATGCAAATAACTTTTATACTGTTTTACCAGAAGCAAGACAAAACCTGAACATTGTTTTTCCCCAACATATTGGTATATTTAATGCATATAAGCCAACATTTGTAATTTTATATACATCCCCTAGAAGTTATTTAGCTTTCTGCCCAAATTATCCATAACTATATCTATCAACTACCCAACATTCAATTTAGGACATTTATTTTGCACAAATTTTTACATCAGTGAGCATTAATTTGGATGTAAATTTTAGAGTCTTATGAACTTGCTTTCATATGTTTTTGGCATAAGTACTGTATGGTGTGAGATGTAAAAGTTAAAATGAATGGATAAGTCATTAACAAATATTAATCTATAAGTACTCCAAGGTGCCTCTATAAAACCCATCTCTTATTGAAACCTCTTGAAAAATGTAACATCATTTGGTGAACCTTATTGAGTTTCAATGAGATGGTATTAATATTTCATTTTCCTTTCAAGAAATACACAACTTTAAAGAAAATAAGTTTCTATGAAAGTATCTCAGATAATACTCATCAATTAGTTATATAAAGTTATCAAAATTGAAAAAGTATGTAAATTTATAGAAATGTAGCTTATATTCTTCAAAAGATAAAATCTCTTATTGACATTATTATTTACTTCTAAAATGGTTTATTTTATCTTTACAATAGAAAAGAATGCTTTTCTTGAGAAACCTTTATGCATAGAACCTAAAACCCCTGACCTAAATTTCCACTAGTTTTTCTTAAATACAAGGACATAAACTGGTAAGAATACTGGTTTCATCATAAACTAGGAATATGACTGTGAAAATTCAGTTTTCTAGTTTGTAAGGTGAAGAGAATATTAATATATATCACATAGGTTTCAAAAAAAGTATATGATAGCATATGTAAATTATATAGACCAATACAGGGAGCATAACAACCCCTATGTAAGTGTTTCATATACCAACCAATGAAAGAAGTTATGTTAATATATACATAAGAACATAGACCCACATATTGTGCATATTAATCCCTATATAGTTTTCATATACAAACCAATGAAAGATGACCATTAGAAAAATTGGCTAGAGAAAAAGAGAGCAGTAAAAGTAATAAAGCTTATTCACTTATGGCCTCATATTTTAAAAAGTGTTTTCATCTTAGCTCCACCCATTTCTGCAAAAAACGGCAACTTGAAAGAACTGTTGATAAGGAGAATATTGTGGATAAGAAAATTTCAGCACACAAGCTTGACATCTTCACTTATCAGTCTTCGCTGATTGGTACTAAAGTCCAAATGAAATTTGGAAAGTTCATTTTGAATTCCAGTGTTTAGTGCCGTTCCTTAAATGATAGACTGATAATGTGGGTTGAGCATTACAATGAAGTAAACATCATCTTAAGAGGGCACCATAGTGATATTCCACAAAACAAAGTGCTCTTCAAGAGCAGAATTTGGGTAGGCTTCTGAATTTTACTAGGCAGAGATTCACCGTATTTTGTGCTTTTCTAGAGCACCAAGTTTGTGAAGTTTCTGGCCTCAGAAGCACTGTGAAAATTTGCTATTTATTTTGAATTCATCTAAGAAATTGTCTGTGCTTTTCATGATCTAATGAACCTGTTGTAAATATGAAAGAAAATATCAATGCAGCAAAATTCTGGGATAGATGGGGTCTAAAAACTTTCTTGTATTAGTAAGGAAAATTATTGACTCAGATGAGAGACATGAAATGATTATTTGTGGATAAAAATAGTCTCCTTGAGTGGACATATTTTTCACTTAATTTATTATATGCACAATTATTTTAATTCACATTAAACTTTATTCTCCCTGAGCATTGTGGTGATTTCATAATTGAAATAAAGTTGAGGCACAGTCATGAGAAATGTTGTGGCCATTAAGCTTTTTCCAAAAGTTTAATAGTTCTTGGTTAAGCAGTTACATTACATAGAAGTTCTATAGTCTTCTACCTATATGCTGTTACTGAACATTGCTTATCAACTAACTTTTCTTCTCATATCTCTTACACAGACTCCCTCAGCTGTTTGCTGTCAATGTTGCCCACCTGGATTTAGAAAAACAGCTCTTGAAGGAAAACCATTTTATTATTTTGATTGTAGTCCCTGTCCAGATGAGGAGATTGCCAGGTGGGATTTCTGAAAATTATTCTGAATCTGGAAATGGTACACTGGATATGGATCAACAATAAATGAACTAAGAATTTTTAAAGGGGTGAACCTTAAATTTTGTGATATAAAAACTTTCATTTCCCTAGGCACTAGGTAGGCCTGAAAACTATGTTCAGAAACCTCTGGCTTTCTTCAGCAAGAGTTGCCGTTTCTCTTTGGAAGAAACTATTCTCCAATTAGACTCTCAGGATGCTCAGCAACTTATATGAAATAATCAAAAATGTATAAAAGGACTATATATAAAAACTTTAAAATGAGCAAGAGATATTAGATTATCAGTAAACAAAATGTGTCTTTGAAAAGATTTTAAAAAATCTCTTTAGAAAAGAAGAATTAAAATGTTCACATTATAGAGTCAGTGGATGGGTTCATAGTAGATTGGACAGGACTGAAAGGAGATTGAGTGCAGAGAAAACACATCTGAAGTAATTACCCAGAATGCTGCCATGCCAGCAAGTTTAAAGTTTTCACAATAGAATGGGAAGATCTGAACCCCAGAAGAGCAAACCAAGAGGAAGGAAGGCACTATTTAAAGTATGATATCAGAATATTTTCAAAAATTGATGACATAATTAACCTAATTATCTCTATTAATATATGAATATATTAGCCAGAACATTAGAAATAGGGAAAGTTTAAAAATTTTTACCAAGACAGATGGTAGTTAAATGAAGAATTGCCTCACCTCCAAAACAATTTAAAATCTTTTAGTTGTTGTGTTTTTTGTTTGTTTGTTTGTTTTTAAGAATCCAGAAAGAAAAGATAGGCTACATACAAAAGAACAATTATTAGTTTGGCAGTAAAATCCTCAGTGTTTGCCAATGGAAGGCAAAAGTTAGTAGAATAATGTCAATAATAGGCTGAGAAAATTCATGTGCATATAAGTAGGTTAGAATGTTGTAAGCATTTTTGCTTGACTCTGGAAACCTTGATATAGAGCCAGGTCTTACAGAAATAAAAGTGGTTTCTACCCCAAGAGATATTGAGTATATTATGTTGAAGCTGTTTCATACCCAGGGATAGCTCCAACAACTAAGTTGGCCTAGCCATGGTGCCGACATTGTGTCTTTTAACTCCCAACCCCAGGTCCATAGCAAGCTCTGACTTTACACACCTCTTTCCTTACATATCTCTAATGGAGCTCTTTTGGGCTCAGTCATCCTGCACACATCACTTCCCTGGACAATGCTTGGAGTGTTTAGATCCTACAGTAAGTCTTTGTCATTTCTCCACTTACAACTTTATATTCCTTCTCTCTTCCTTTGGGAAAATATATATATATTTTAAATACATGTAGGGATAAAATTATATATATTATATTATGTATAATATATATTATACACACACACACATATATATGTAGCTGCGTGTGTCTTTTTGCTTTTCCTGTAATATTTTATTTATATTTAACAGTAAATTTTTAACATTTTTTATTTTATCTTAAAGTGAAAGTATTATCATATAGACTAAAAGTTGTACTATAAAATGTTCTTTTATTTTAAAACATTTTGTGTCATATTTTAAGTGTGGGTCTTATATAAAACGTTATATTTTTACTAGTTCACATAGATTTACAAAATTGGAAAGCTGACTTATTTGTACTACATTCAATAATCTTAGTTTGTGTTTTCCACTATGACTTGCTTGCAGCAACAGAAATTTATTCTCTCACAGTTCTGGAGGCTAGAAGATCAAAACAGGTGTGAGCAGAGTCGTGTTTCCTCTGAAACCTGCAGAAATGTCCATTCTCTGTTCCTTGCTAGCTTCTGCTGTTGACCAGTGGTTCTTGAGGCTCCTTCTCTTGCAGTTCCATCTCTCAGCTTTCTGCATCTTTCTTTATAGACCGTTTTTCCTGAATGTCTGCCTTTATAGGATATTTTCCTGTTCACATAAAAATATCAGATACATTGAACTAGGCCCACTCTAATGATCTCCTCTTAACTTGATTGCATATCTAATGACCCTATTTCCAAATAAGGTCACACTCATAGATATCAGGCGTTAGAGGTTCAGCATATTTTGGGGGGACACAATTCAGCCAATAGCATGCACTTACCTGTTTATTAACAAATATTCATAAAGCATTTCCTAGCTTTAGTAACTGTGTGAAATGCAGGGTATGCAGTGGTTATCAAAACATGCATCCATTTCACTTCATGTAATTTAGAACTTATTAAAGGAAGTAAAAATTTAGTATATAAGCAAAAAGAAAATATTTAATTGTAAATTATTATATGTGCTCCAATATAAAAACAAAATCCTCTGATATAGAATTTACATAAGATGTCAAATATGGATAGATTGGTCAAAGAAAATGTTTCCGTTTAGTTGGTATTGAAATTCAGATCTCTGTAATGAAATGGAACCAGTTTTTGAAAAAACAGGGTCAAAAGGCTCCAGCAGAACACAAGCATACACAAAAATCAGAGGCAGAGAAAGAAGCTTGAGATGAATTGAGAACATATCAGTATTACTAAGTCACTGAGCATGGCTCTATTTGATATTAAAGATATGACCAGGGATCAGATTATCTAGGATCCTTTAGGTCATACTAAGAAGTTTGAAAGCCTGGAATAATTTTAAGAAGCACAGCTTCTTGGTATGTAGCTCAGTAGTAGAGAATCTGCCTAGCATTTTTGAGGCCTTGAGTTTGATCCTCAGTACCAAAGAGGGGTGGGATGGGGGAGAAGGTCCAAGTCTTCTTAAAATTTACACTAAAAATCATTCTTTTTCTCAGATAGTAACTAGATTGGAGAGAATCCGATTGTTAAGGGACTTTCACAGTTGGGCTTTTTTGAAAGCATATGCTGCAACAGAGCTTGTCATTCAAGATATTTATTCAATATCCATTAATGTTGAAGAGAGGAAAAATAAAATAGTGATTCATATCCTGCCAAACCTCTCCTAACCCTGAGGGGATCGTGGCTGCATAATGTGACATTCAAGTTGTGTGGTGATGTGTCAAAACGTCTGGATATTTATAACCCAGTATAAGTCATGATTTCACATGGGTTGCTCTAGTGAGGGTGTACTCTACCAATCTGATTTTACATGTGAGGCAAACCCTGAAGAGCTAAAAGAATAGGGAAAGTTCGTCCAGCAGATGGGATAAAAAGGTTTTTCTTCAAGTGTTATCTGGGTGGCACATCTCTATGTCCATTACATTGATTATGGAGATTTGAAAATATTATTATATCACATGCTATTGATCCTGAGCAAACAGAGAGAGAACCAGGACTATAAAATAGAACACTTGGTTTATTACCACTAAAACTATGTCAAACAATTTATTTGGTATGTGCCTAAAGGTGTTTTTTTAAATTATTTTTCTTTTGCATTTATGGAAATTGAACCCAGAGCCTCATGCATGCTAGACAGGTACTTTGCCACTGAGCTACATCCCAAGCCATCAAATAAGTTTTTAAAATTTTAATACAATTGTACTGATGTCCCTATTTTGTCAAGGTTCTATAAATAAAAGAGTTGATGGAGATCATGGCAAAAATTCTTTTCACTAAAGTTTGAAAGAAGTAAAACACAGGCAAAATTTCCTATATCCTGGAAAGATGAAAGAACAGTTGTTTAAAACAGAGGTTATTTCACTATTAACTACATCATTATGGAATACATATACATAGACTTTCAAATCAGCTGTCTAGTTGTGGCATGGATAGTGATGTAAAATAGATTGCAGAACCATAGATTTTTTTTTTATTGAAGAAAAATTGGAACAGTTTGAATAGGAAAATCCATCACTAGGAAAGTGAGTATAAGAATAATAGTTCAGTTCTTTAATTTTACTGAACCACAGTTTATAGTTTTTTTTTAACCATTGGGTTGTATAATAAGAATTTAGATTCTTTTGAGCAAAAACATGGAAATGCAAAATTCTCTCCCATTCCGGAGGCCAAGAGAGGCAGGAAGTCAGAATTTCTATGTAAGAATTCCTTTGATCTCCACTTCTTTAATGAAACTCATTTTTGGTTCCAAGATGTTCTCTAGCATGAATTGATGAAATCAATTGTTTTCTTATAGTCTTCTTGCATGAAGAATTCTTGCCAGCATTTTTGAGGGATATGAAGATGAATAAAATTTAGTGACTTAACTCAAAAGAATTTTTGGTATTTAAATATTATGACAAGGCTTTCCTTAGTGTCTGGGTTTTAGAGAGAAGCAAATAGCAGGAACTGAGTAGCCACATCAAATTATGAATCCCATTAATATTAATGGTTTCTAGAATTTTGCTCTTGGTTCTGTTGTTTTCTTAATTCAGTTTATCCTGGAGTAGCTCATTGATTTCCAGATTTTAACCACTGTCTGCAGCCTGATGGTTTCCAAATTTTCAACTTATCTTTGTCCCCAGAAATTAATTTCACTCTAAATATATCAATCTGAAGATGTAGCAATATCAAAATTGTACAATCTCATTTTCTTCTGATGCGGTGTACATACATCTTTTTCTTTCATATCTTGTTCTTCCTCATCATTGATTGATTCATCAATGAACTGTTGCCACATCCATTGACTTAGACTCCATACTGAGCTAAATATAAGTGAACTCTGTGTTTTTTCCTTATTCTTTATTTTCTATTACCTTTCTGGCTTTGTTTTGGTTTTATTGTGGTTATGGTTAAAACATTTTCTCTACCTCTGAAATGTGTGCCTATGTTCCCCATCTTCCAACTCTCAGATCCAAATCATTGCAATGCTACTAAGGTACTGATGGAAAAATGAAAATTTGGCACTGAATTTCTAATTTAAATTCAGTAAGAGCTTTTATTACATCTTTTGAAGTGCATTCAGATATTTTTTATAACCAACAGTCCTTTCCATAGCTGTTTATCTTTATTGAGAGTACAATGTCCGCATACAATTGTGATAGTCTGTTTAATGATTCTACATCTCTTTCCCTGTCTCTTGAAGATAGATATTATTTGTTCTTTATCTTGAAAATCCCTGTGTCTAGATGCTCAAGTTAAAGGAATATATGACAAAGCCAGAGGGAGAATGACTGGATCTGACGGCAGATCTTCCTAAGTTTTGATAATGATCATAAAGAAATCATTGTTCCTAAAATCAGCTGGTTTGTACCACCCCTTCTAAGAGACATCAAAAGCATATAAATGTTCAATATTTGTCACTACCATTGGTAAAATTTTTGTGGGTTGTATATCCACAGTTGAATATGTAATTTTTTCTAGGTATTATGAGTCTCATGCAAGTGTCCTTCAGAGTGAATGAAATGAAAATGAATAAACTTTAATTTCACTATGTTTGTTTTGAAATTTCTTTATTTACCTCTACAGATCTTTTCATGGAAAGAGATTATTGGAAGAAATGTACTTGATGTTTCTCTAAAAAGAAAGGAACACTTGAATAACCAAAAATTATATATTAAATGCACGTGAAAAAACTAAGTGAAAAACAATTTTTCATTTTAACAAAATTCTGTCAAAATTGCAGTGAAATTTTTGAGGAGCTCAACAAAGTAAATGTGTTTCACCGTAAAAATAATACAAGCCTCTACGCGGCACAAGCCTGGGTTACCAATGCCAGCAATGAGGCTGCCCAGTTACCGCTCCAGGAGGAACTGGCACACTTGGCTCTCCAGTTCGCTGCAGTAGGGGGAGGTGCTCTCTTACACTTCATGCACCACATGCTGCTTCTCCAAGAGGCAACTTCATGATCCACCCTGGGAAAACCAACCCAAGGTGAGCAGGTTAAGGTATGCACCAGAGGTGGCTGAGCCGGGCACAAACTTCCTGAACTGGGGATCTACAACTGCAAAAATGGTGTTGTCCTTACACTTTCTCGATGCTGCAAGGAAACCTTCACTCCAACCTCACCACAGTTGACAAAGGATCAGCAAATGCAAAGCTAACCTTCAGAAACGAATGAGGAATTCGGTAATCCTGGTAAATTCCTGTGAGATGAATTCTTAATTTTGGAGGCACAGACACATTCTTACCAAATGGTTCACTTTGGATAAGATCATTCTATCTGATGCTAAATATATTTTAACGTTTTATAACAAGATGCTCATCACTCCGATCAAGAAGCCCTATGAATTTTGCCTATTTAGTGTCTTTGTATTCCAGCCATTTCTCAGCAAAAGGCTGCAAACGCCTGGGAACTTGTTTTTACTGGGCACAGTTTTTACTGATTATATCAATTAGACCGTGTTTTTACAGGACAGAGATGGAGGGTTCAAGGTTCAGAATCTAGTCTGCATCTGACCTCCTCTGATCATTGTATTTACGCAGGAACAAGATTGATGTGTAGTTTCATTGTCGCTGGGAGTGAATTGATCTGGGAAAGGATTGCTCCTCCCAGGGACTGGGATCTTGGATTGATGGTTGTCTCCCTTCCAGGGTTTGTTCTGTCACCGGGAGATAATTGATTGGAAAGATCAAAGTTTTGGCTTCTCCCTCCTCCCAGGTCACACACTGTCTTGGGGGTTTATTAATTCCACCTTGAAGATTAAACACCTTAGAAACATTGAGGCAAGTGTGGAAAGCAAGTTTTATTTAAGAAAAGTGGTTACAAGAGACATCTCTGAAAAGAAGGGTCCCCAGAGCTGGGTGTTTCCAAGAGTGTGTCTTGCTCTTTTATAGACCCCCAGAACCCCTCTTTAAATCATTGCCTTTTTAAATCAATCATTGCCTTCCCCACATATGTACCTAAAGGCAGGAAGGAGCAGGAGCATGGGATTAATAGCTAGCAACCCATTGTGGTGTGGAGTGAAATCACAGAAGTTGACTATTAGCAACCCATTGTCTTCTCTGATAACCAGTCAGAGACCTCCATCATTTATCCATAATGTGGAGAGCCTACAGAGTGGGGAGAATCTTTACCACATGCACATCAGATAGAGCACTAATCTTAAGGATATACAAAAAACTCAAAAAACTTAACACCTAACCAGGCATGGTGGTGCATGCCTGTAATCTCAGCACTTTGGGAGGCTGAGACAGGAGAATCGCAAGTTCAAAGCCATCCTTAGCAATAATGAGGCACTAAGCAACTCAGTGAGACCTGACTCTATATAAAACACAAAATAGGGCTGGGGATGTGGCTCAGTGGTCAAGTACTCCTGAGTTCAATCCCCAGTACCAAAGAAAAAAACAAAACAAAACAAAACCCAAAACAAAACAGAATACAAGCAACAATAAATGTTGGTGAGGATGTTGGGGAAAAGGAACATTTACATTTCTGATGACACTGCAAATTGGTGCAACCAATCTAGAAAGCAGTATGGAGATTCCTTAGAAAACTTGGAATGGAACCACCATTTGACTCAGGTATCCCACTCCTTCATCTGTACCCAAAGGACTTAAAATCAGCATACTAGAGTGACACAGCCACATCAATGTTTATAGCAGCTCAATTCACAATAGCTGAACTGTGGAACCAACCTAGAAGCCCTTCAAGAGGTGAATGGATAAAGAAACGGTGGTACATATACACAATGGAATATTACTCAGCATTGAAAGAGAATAAAATTATGGCATTTGCAGGTAAATGGATGGAGTTGGAGAATATCATGCTAAGCAAAATAAGCCAATCCCAAAAAACCAAAGGTCAAATGTTTTCTCTGATATGTGGATGCTGATCCATTATGGTGGGGGAGAATGGAGGAACTTTAGATGGGGCATGTATGGTTGTATGATTGATTGATTTCACGAATGGTGTGACTCTATTTGTGTACAATGAATTAAAATGCATTCTGCTGTCATGTATAACTAATTAGAATGAATAAAAAATTTTAAAAATTACATTCATTACCTACACTCACTGACTGACTGGCCTAGGCCAGGTGGGGCTGCAGGCAGATTGTCTTTTGGCAAGGAAAACGTGGGTTGGGGGAGTTAGCACAGTGGGCTCATTTTACAGAATTATTCTCTTAACCTTGTGCTCCCACCATTCTCATCTATCTGTCCCCTTATACTTTTATCAAAGTGTTAACTAATAGATTACTTCATGGTCTACCTCATCTCAACACCCTCATGTAACATGGCTATTTTGCAACTCCCTCAATTTGTTACATTGAACACCTTAAGAGGCCTCAAGGAGTGGCACATACTTGAATTCTATTGCTCGGATATACTTGGGAATTTTAGTTCCTTATTGTAGCCTATATTATGAAAAATTGATTTGAATGTCAAAAAAAGCAATTTCAAGTAGCTATTAGAATGTAATCCTTCTCCATTATGTTAGTTTGATATAGTTGTCCATTAGTATAACAACATATTGCCATATATGTATATGACAATATAATATACAAACATTTAATATGTGTGTTGGTAGCAAAGAGCTTTTGACTAATAAATAAAAAGAGTAATTATCTAATGGATGAGTTATGTGATTGCCTAGTTGAGATCACAAAGTGTTTCTATATAGTACATTAGGAAGCAATTACCCCATTCATCTCTGCTTCTACAGTATTTAAAATATAGATCTTAAAAGAACAAAGAATATCATGTTATAGTCTATAATTATAGTTACTCCATACAAATTTGTGTAATCTTAGGAATATTTATATATATTATAAGTTGTACAATCTATCCTTACATTACAGAAAGCTAGGCCCTTGCCCTGATGCCAATCAGGTTTTGAGAAAAAGGAGAAAGTAGTTGTATAATTTTGCTAACAAAGGAGAAACACATGGGACTTCTGTCCCAGAGTCTATGATTCTGCCCATGGGAGTGGGGGCAAGGGGTTTATAAAAGAGGTGATTCAAAGGCTAAATCCCAGGTGTTCGCTCTGGTAAAATTTACTTGTTAATTTGGGAGATGGTCATTTCTTATATCTTCCAAAGTCTGACTTACTGCATTCCTGTTCCAGTGGTGGGTGTGTGCTCAAGGACAGATAACTCTACCTAAGGTGGGAAAGAAAGGTATTCCTGCTTCCTCTGAGATTAGGGAGGGGAAGATTGGGAGGGAGATAAATAAGGGAAGGGGAGAAGGAGAGGAAGAGAAAGAAACTTGTCTATTTTTAAAAAAGTGGCAGCAGCTGAGCAGCAAGGGCTATATATTCAAAGCAGGAAGTAGACCACTGTTACACTTAAAAGAATTAAAGCATGCCAAACGGAAGGAAAATAAACACACGCATAGAATGCAGTGAGTGTTTTTCTGGAAGATCACTGTGATTGAACTTAGTGAAAATATAAATTTTAGAATCTCATGGAAACATACAAAGGATTGAAATTTATGTTATTGCAAGATGCTCAGTATTTCTTGTGGACTACTGATATGATCAGAGATGATTTGGTGGCAGAACTAGAAGTATACATTTATACTATAAGAAGGATCATTTGAGATCATCAAGCAATTTTGAAATTATTTCAGGAGCACCTATTGAATTAATTTTTTAAAATTGATAGTTTTGTTCACTAAATTTACATATATGACTATATGCATTTCATGTTCTAATAGCCAGAAAATATCAAATTTCTAAGAAGTGTCAAGAACATGAATACACTCGAGAACATGGTATATACTCTGTACATCCTGATAAAGTGCTGAGTGTGTTATCACTTGTCAATACTTTAACATGTAGCCCTGGACATTTGGGAGTGAACTTGGAAAAGCTGGACTTTGGTACTGAGAATGTCAGCATCACCAGATGCTTTTACTTGAACTTGAATCACAATCAGTAGAGCCATCTTTCAGAGATCAGCAAGCACCTGGTTTGGATGGTGATTGGCAAAAGCCACAATAAAAAGGGAGGAGATGGGCTCTTTCTAATATTCCAAGCAATGAAATGTGTATGGAATTCTACAGGGTTATTTCTCTCTTTTTGGTAGTACATGAAATAAGGTTTTCTGCTAACCAGTGGATAAGATTTAAAAATGGATTTAATTTGGAAACAAAATCAGTCATCATTTCTTATACATTTGAGTTTATAGTTACAAATACAAATCATAGACACTTTTTAGCTGTTAACTTCTCTTTTTTCTTTTTCTATGAAGTAACTCATTTTGAAATAATTTTACTGCTTGAGAAAAATGCTATAATGGGAGCTGAGAAGTCAATCAATCCATCGTATAGACATCAAAGCATTCTATTGTACCCAGTAATTACAATTTCAAAATTAGAAATCCATCACTTAAATAAGTGCCTCTCTGAAAAAATTCAAAATGATAATGTCTAAAGAAAATGCTTAGTTTTTTTTTTAATTTTTTTTTATTTATTTTTTTTATTTAAATGCATTTCAAGTCATAGTACATAAACAGAGCTCAGTTTTTCCATTTCTCTGGTTGCAAATCATAAAGAGTCACACTATTTGTGTCTTCATACATGCACCAGGGGTAGTTTTGTTTTTGTAGAGATATGCACTAATTCCTCCTTTCTCTGAGTTTATGCAAGAGTTAAGTAACCAAAAGTCAAGTGAAGTCTCTTTGATATCCTCTTTCCTGATATCTGTGACTTGCTAGCCCATTAAATATTGTTTGATAATAATGAAGACATCATTTTTATGGAGCTTCATAACTAACGGCAACATGATTCCAGTGTATTGTTAGTTGTAAATCTGACATCTCTAGTTACCCTGAACCCACCAAGGTTACAAAATTCTTCCATGTTTTTTATGACTTAAATTTGTTTTTAATCAAATGTTTTTGTTCTGAAAATCAGGACACCAGCTGCAAAGTTAAGACATTTATCACCCCTTAGAGACTTGCACTAATTCTATGAAAGAGACATGAACTGAGGCTGAGCAGGTGTTATTCCAACATATTTCTGGAAAACAAAGGAATATTTACATATTACCATTTTGCATCATTAAGACAAATTGACTTGCTTTATAAATTTGCCACACATTGATTAGAGAGGCATGTTTTGAGCACAATCTATTCAAATAGTCAGAATTGATTACTTCTTGGCAAAATTCTCAACAGACTATTTCTGAGTTTTAAAATTTTATTAATATTTTGATGTTATCAATGTTAATATGAAATTATCTTTTGTTTTTACTCTGCTGGGTGCTCTTCTCTTTTTATTCCAGGAACAAAATCCTATTCTTTCACTAAATGTGGCTACTTCTTCTCCTGGCTACTATCAAGATGGAGAGTTCATTATTGGTGGACTCTTTTCCCTGAGAGTGACAACTGGTGACACCAGAAGCAGATTTGGCTTTGAAGATAAATTTTATATGCCTGATTATGTTTATGCGTAAGTATATCACTTTTCCTAAATGTATAAACACACTATAGTGGAGAATAATTTTTCTTTGTATAAAGGTGCAGAACATGATGTTGAGAACTTTTTAACTTATATCCATTGATATAATCGAACTGATTTCTTTGACACTACTATGGTGTATTGCTCTGTTTTATCTAGCAAAATATTCTTTTCTGAATTACATCCAGTTATCCAAGGCAGGATAACTAAATTCTAATTTTAATGCCTGCCATTTCTATTTGTTTCATTCTCTGACATTTTCTCAGTTTTACTATGCATCAAAAAGCCAATATTGTAAATTTGACTGTAAATCATCAGACTGTCAGTCTGATTTCTTTTAGGCACCAAATTTCTGAATGTTTTCAGAATAAGAGATCTTATTTATTTTTTGGGTTATCATGTGCATTTCTTTTTTAACATTATTTTTAGAAGACAAAATCTATACAATTGTCTTTAATCTTTTATTTCTAGAGATCTTACTAAGCATTATCAGCATCTGCTGGCCATGGTTTTTGCTGTAGAGAAAATTAACAAGGACCTGAATATATTGTTCAACGTGTCTCTGGGATTCCATCTCTTCAATGTTGACTTTATTGAGACAAAGGCTGTGGAGAGTTCCATGTCTTTGCTTTCAGGAAAGAGTCCTCCAGTGCCTAATTACGACTGTAGGTCTGGGAAGAGAAACAAGCTGGTGGCTGTGGTAGGAGGCATTTCAACAGGGTTATCAGCTCAGAGTTCTCGGGTACTAAGTCTCTACCATGTCCCCCAGGTAAATGAAGAATTCTGGCTTTTATGGTTAAATATAGAAATAAATGACAAAACTTTAATTTATGCTTATAGAAAAGATATGAGACTTCTTAACAATGTACTCTTTATTCCTTTTTCTCTAAAACATGCCTTCATAAAGCAAAATTGTGTTTATATAACAAAATTTCTTTTGAAAACATTAAAATGTAGAAAAGTATATACAAATATACATATTTATAAATGAAATAATTACAAATCTTACCAGAGAAAATAACATTTTTCTCTTTATTGGTGTTATTGTCACAACTTTTTTACTATGAAATTTTAAAAAAACATCATAAATATATTGGGTATGTAGCATTTCTATTCACATGCTTTTTTTGTTTATCTTTTTTATTGTACTAATACTATGAACATATTTCACTTATGATCAATTGCTTTTCTTTAATATCAGTTTAAATTGTACCCTAATGTTTCTTTCTACAAAAGTTATTTAATGGATTTACTATGTTCAGATCTTTACGTTGTTTTTAATTTTCCACTATTACAATGATTGTGTCAATTCATATAACAGTTTTTAAAATCTTTACTTTGATCAGCGGTAACTTCCTTTAAGTAGTTTTCTAATGTAGTTCAGAGCCAAATGTACTCATATTTCTAAAGGTTGTGACAGAACTAGAAATGACTATTTAGAAAAACACCAGTTTCCCAGCTATAGTGCAAGGAAAACCCATTTCACTTCTCTCTTAACACACCTGGAGTAATTGTTACAATCTTTATCAAAGGAATTGTGTATTTTTCCTCATTTTAATTTTCATTCTCTACGCTTTTTTAGTTAATTTTATTTCTTCTTTTACATATTTTTAATCTCACTTTTGTTATGTAATGGTGGAAAGGTAATATTACATTTTTCTCATTTATTTTAACACTACCCTTTCCCTAGAAAAAAATTTAGTCTTTCAAACTATATTAAAGAATGGAAGACTTTTTTGTCACATAAAACTCAAGCATACATGTTTTTAATTAATAATTTAAATGTTGTTTAGCAAATTATCAGAAAAAAATTTAAACAAATCTAGACTAGTTCATTAGCCTCATGTACTCACCTTCATGCTTCAAGAAACAAAAAGATAATCTTATTATCTTATTTTATCTATTAAAATCATTTATTTTGTTCATCTATTAAATATTGTTTTCTTAAGACTTTTTGCTTTCTTCCTGAAAGTAGCTGTTCATCTTTATTTTATGCTTTCATGATATTTTTTCATTTTTCAAAAAGTTTAAAGCATTTATTCATCCATCCAGGTGGATTAAAATCATTTAATAAACATCTATGTTGAAAAATTATTGTTTTGAAAGTATCTGTTAAAACCTAAAGTTTACTTGTCCAGTGAGCAGGTGACTATAGAGATCTAGGTTTTGGGTTAAATTCTATGGTGGACATATTAATTTGGAGAATCATTTGAAGAATGTGTATTTGTTGAAAAGGTGGAAAGATTTTAGTGTGAGCCATGGGGTCCTGTGATACTAAGAGTTTGAGGAGATGTGGAAGATTCAGTCAAATAGACTGATAATGTGGGTTACAACCTAGAAATTAATTATGGACAAGGAATTATGGAAAATTAGAAGTATGTTTCAAGGAAAAGAGTATGATCAAATGTTTTACACCAGGAGTTGATTAAATAAAAAAAGTTCTAATCATTTGACATCTGATTTAGAAGTGAGGTAATTAGTGGCTTAGTTCTTCAAAGATGGAGTGTTGTCATACCTGAGAGCAGGTATGAGAGAAAAGTTAAGAAACATAGGAATTTGCACTATAGACAACTCAATTGACGAGTTTTCTATGAAGGGTGAAAACATGGGAGAGAGCTGGAGGGTACTAGACAAAAAAAGATTGTATACAAAGTGGCATAGTGGACTGTATATAGGTGTTTATAAGAAGGCATAAGACTCCTAAGTATAGGCCAGTTTCTTTTTCTTTCTCTTGTGAATTTTAAAATACTTAACACATTTCTCTTTCTCAGTAAATTTGATTATATACTTATGGCTTCAAGAAAAAAATTAGAGAGTTAACATTTCATTCTTTCAGTGATCCAAAAAGAGTAGAGCTCAGTATTGAAAATACTGGATTTGCAAATAAATTTTTTGAGTTACAGTAGTTTAACATAGACTAGGAGATAAAAATTTTCATGACATTTTTTAGTTATATTTTTTAAAAGAATAAATGATCTATAAAATATACTACATAGTTTACTGATATTTCTTAGCAAACATATTTATTCAATTACTTTTTTGCATGTAAGAGGTAGCAAAAGTTAAATCATTTGTGAATAAACATAATTATGTCTAAGTAGTAACATTCTATTCTGTTTAGATTACCTATGGTCCATTTGACTACAGCCTCAGGGACAGAGCCCAGTTCCAGTCTCTTTACCAGTTTCCGATGAACCCTAAAGCTTTGTATCAGGGAATTATTCAACTAATGCTTCATTTTGGTTGGATCTGGGTTGGCCTTGTAGTTCCAGATGACATCAGGGGAGAAATGTTCCTCAGGGACATGACACAAGAAATGACCACCAATGGACTCTGTGTTGCATTTGCAGAAAAGATCCCAGAGTTTCCTGCCAAGGATACTATTAATGACCTACTTTTTATGGAAAGATTTACATTGTCAAATGTCATTGTTGTATTTGGAGATACATATTCTCTTCTTAGATTTTTTCTGAAGATACTTTGCAATACTCCATTTGGAAATATCTGGGTAACAACTTCCGAATGGGATATAACTATATTACCCTTTGGACAAAGTCAAAGTGAAAGTTATATGTATTTTGGTGGAGGATTATCATTTTCAGTACACACTGATGAGATTCCTGGTTTTAAAGATTTTCTCAGAAATGTTCAGCCTGTAAAATTTCCCCATGACATCTTTATCCAGGATGTGTGGTCTATACTATTTGAATGTCCATATTTGGATCAACATGGAATCAGGGTATTGAGTAAATGTGAACAAAATGGTACCCTGGAAACTCGAGCTCTGCATGTTTGGGATATGAATACCTCACCCCAGAGTTACAATGTCTATGGTGCTGTGCATGTCATTGCCAAGGCTCTTCAGGAAGAACTGTCACTCAAGTTGGAGGAAGAATCACTTGATAAAAGCGAAAGTGTGGCGATTCATCCATGGCAGGTAGCAACAGCTTATTCTAGTATATTACCACGGCACTGGGTCATGAATTGTCTTTTCTGTTTCTTTATTCATTATGTTTTCATTATTATACATTAGAAGAGGATGCTTTTATAAGATTTATTTTTGTGGTACCAGGATTGAATCCAGGGATGCTTTATTTCTGAGCTACATCTACAGCCATTTTCTTATTTTTGTATTGTGTTGATAAAGTCTTCTCTAATTTGCCAAGACTGACCTCAAACTTGTGAACCTACTGGCCTCACCTCCAAATCTGTGGGATTATAGGTGTACACCACAGTGCCCAAATCTAAAAGAATTTTGTTAAAGCATAATACATTTAAGAACATCCTTCATTCCCTCCTCGATAATTTAATATTTCCATTATGAAACGAATTAATAATTGGGTAAATATTTATGAGATTCTAAGCATGTTCAAAGAATAATATTTAGTCTCTTTAATGGTTATACATCTTTTCCATTGCATTTTTGTTATTTTGAAAGAAAATTATAATATTTAATTCAAAGGATTTTAACAAGCATAACTATGAACCATGGATGGGACTTTTAGGTATATGTGACCCAAATATCTTCTTTTACAGATTTTTGTTTTGTTTTGTTAAATGAATTCTTAAAAAGATCAATTGCTTCTTTAAAATGAAATTGAACTAAATGGCATAGCATGGTCTCAATTTATATTATTCATATTTTATATATGCTTGCTTTTTTCATTAAATTCATTTATCTCTCAGTATATGGTCCTTTTAAGCTATGCAAAATAGAATCAAATCATGTTCAAAACATATTCACTACATGTTATATAATTTTTATCCTCAAGATAGTTTTCCATAGATTTATCAATATAAATCTCAAATTGCTTCTGAATTATTTTCAGGAATTTCTATTCTTTTACTGTGGCAATTAAAAGACTAGTGGAAATATTACCATTTATTGAAGAATACTTTTCATTTGTTGTGTACATTCTAAATTATTCAAATATCTCATGTCCTAACCTTTTCCTGTTTTAAATATTAGTAGTGCATTTTAAACTTTCCTCATTCATATATAAGCATATAGCATCTTTATTCTTGTTATCCTGTCAATAAATTGTCAATGAGTTATTTTCCCAGAGACAACTAATTTCAAAAAAGTTAAAATCCTCACATATTCTCCTGGTGATAAATGATACCAGGGCACAAATGGGCAAGCATGGATAGATAACCTATTTATTTTGTCTTTAAGAAGCAATAAGAACCTACTTTGTACTATATTATATATATTATAAATATGTACTATATTATATGTATTATATTATAAATATCCCATAAAAGTAAATAAAGAGATTTCTCATTTTCTTCATTGTGGTATGGTACATTTCACTATAGGGAAAGAGAGTAATATATTTAAGCAAGCATTCCCTTTTTTTCCCACAACTTGTATTCATGTGTTAATTTGTGATTTGGATATCTACTTTTTGATTGGTAACCATCTTTTGTTCATCAACTGTGCCCAGCTCATTTATAGAAGTTTTGAACATAGACCTTTATATATATATATATATATAGAGAGAGAGAGAGAGAGACAGAGACAGAGACAGAGAGACACAGAGACAGAGAGACAGAGAGACAGAGAGACAGAGAGAGAGAGAGAGAGAGAGAGAGAGACTGTTTTCTCCTTTGTGAGTTGACTTTTTATTTTCTAGTTTGATTTACAAGAGTTCCTAACTTCAACCTAGCCCAGTTTGCTGGTTTTTACACTTCACATTTTTGGTCCTTTTGAGAAGTCTGCTTACACCCAAGTAGTGAAAAGTATTTTCTAGCTTTCTTCTAAACATTTTATTGCTTTATATTTCACATTTAGATAAGTGATTTGAAATTTTTGCCTGTATATGGTTTGAGATAGGGGAAATAAAGATAATTTTTTCTACTATGGCAATTCAACTGATTCAGCACAATTTAAGGGAAAAAATATACTCTCTCAAATGTTTGTATTTTTATCTTTAAATCAGGTGTTTGCATACATATTTCTATTTCTAGAATCTTAATTTTGCTCCATTAGTCAGTTTTCTGTCCTGAAGAAATTTTGTACTGTCTTGATTAACTTTAGAATAGGTTTTTAGATTTTGTAGCTGATTTTAAAAAAAGTAAAATTGAGCCAGGCAGGTGCCGTGGCCCATACCTGTAATCCAGCGGCTTTTCTCTGATCTTTTCACTGTGAGCATTTGGCAGAGTATAGTGGTAAAATTCAGAATTGTACTCCTCTGGCATTCCCCAAACCCTGAGATCTACTTTTCATCTCTCAAACAAAAGTTTGTTCAGTATCTAGCATTTCATTATTTATGGTGAAGTTTTCCTACCCGTTCTGGATCCAGCCACTTCTACTCCCAGTACACTCTCATTTTCTATACTCAACTATCTAGTTTTCAGGGCAGGTATTAGCCCTGTGATCTAGTTCTTCAATGCATCCAAGAAAAGCTGTTGCTTTTTAGCTAGTTTAGCTTTTTGCTTGCTGTTGGATGGAAAGAGGATCTGCCAACTTTTTCCGTCTTGAAATAGAAACAGGAAGTCCCTTAATAATTTTTACATTCCAACTCTGTAGTCATTTGTTTCCCCCACTTTCTTTTTTGTTACTTAAATGTTTTTAATTTGTTCTTTTGAGTATTAGTAGCATATATTATGCGCAGAAATTTTCATTGTTGTAGCAGATGCACAACAAAATCTAAACATTGATTTCCCCCATACATATATGTGTTTAAGTGTGTAAGGTAATGTTTATTTTTTAAAATATCTATACAATCTCTACATTTCATTTATTTTTCACAGATAATCTCTACTGCTGTCTTTCTATCCATCATCTAATTCAAAGTTCATAATATTTATTTTCCATTTGTTTTCACTTTAGTAAACCTTAATCTGGATATTAATTTTAGACACTTTTTGTGAAATATACATGCATGTTTTCAACATAAATCCTTTGTTAAGTAAGATGTCCTGAAATTAAAATGAAAAATAAATCAATTAACAAATTAATGGGCAATAAACATGTACTTCTCAGGCACTCCTGCAGATTTCTTTCTATTTGAGACTTCTTGACATATAATTTGGTATGGAAAAGCTTATTAAAGTTCAATATGATAGGAATATTATTTAGCATATGATCTTAAAACAATCCCAGATAAAGTTAATTATATAAAATTGAAAAAGTGTACTTAGAAGAATGTAACTTCTATTCTTAAAAAATTAAAAATCCTATTTTATTGACATTATTATTTTACTTCATAATTGGTTTATGCTTATGTAAGAATAACAATATTTTTCTTGAGGAGCTATAGTGTTTAAAATTCCTTACATAAATATCTCGCTTTTTTCTTAAAAATCCAGGAATTTGTGCTTAGAGTCCTAGATTCATCTCTGATTAGCTATGTAACAGTTAAACTTTGTTCTACAATTAAAAAAGTAAAAATAATATTAGTAACTAACACATAAATTCTATGAAAATGTATGTAAATATGTGTAAGGTATAAGGACTCATGTCTAGTGCATATTAATCCATATCTAAATGTTTGGTAGACCAATGAAGGAAGTCTATTGGAAAAATTAGCTAGAGGAAAAGAAAGCAGTGCAAGTAATAAGGTTTATTCCTATTTCTTTGCAAACTCATGTTCTGAGTGTTATTTTTCACTTTTAGCTCCATCAATTTCTGCAAAAGAGCCAACTTGAAAGAAGTATTGGTAAGGAGAAAACTGTGAATGAGAAAATTTCAACAATCAAGCTTGACATTTTTAATTATCAGTGTTTACCAGATGGTACAAAAGCCCACATTAAAGTTGGAGAGTTTGTTTTTGAATCTCACAGTGATCAGTGCCTTTCCTTAAATGATACACTGATAATGTGGGGTGAGCACTACAATGAGGTAAGAATTCTCTTAAGAGGGTACCATACTGATATTCCACAAAATAAAAAAAGTAAGATTTAGGCAAGCTTCTGAATTCTGCTAGGCAGGGACTCATCTTATTTTGCACTTTGCTGAATGTAACACCAAGCTATGTGGATTTTCTTGCCTCAAAATCACTGTGAAAACTATTCGTTTATTTATTTTGCATTAGCAGAACATATTACCTATGCTTGAACTTATCAAATAGTCCTATTTACTACATGGTAAGATAGTATCAATGTAGTAAAGTTCTATTATACATTTTCTAAAATATTTATGGCATTGGGAATGAAAATGACTCAGATGAAAGACATGAAATGACTCTTTGGACACAAAAACAGTCTCTTTATTTGGACATAATAATTTATCACTTGATTTAGCTATTATAACCACATGCAATATAATTGTCCTTAAGACTTTATTCTCCCTGAGCATTTCAGTGACATTTCAATGACAGAGAGGTGAGGCATAGTAAGGAGGAACATTATAGCCATTAAAGATTTTCCAAAAGTTCAGTAGCTCTTGCTTCAGTTCTTGTGTTACATAGAAGTTCTGTAGTCTTCCACCTGTATGGTGTTATTCAATGTCACTGATCTAGTAGCTTTCCCTCTTTTGTCTCTTAGACACCCTCTGCTGTTTGCAGTCAAAATTGTCCACTTGGTTTCAGAAAACAAACACTTGAGGGAAAACCACTTTGTTGTTTTGAATGTATTCCCTGTCCAGATGGAGAGATTGCCAATAAAACAGGTAGGATTTCTGAAAATTATTTTGAAAGTGAAAATGGTATACAATGAGATATGGATCAACAATAAATGTACTAAGAATTTCATAGGCATAAACCTTCAACACTGTGAGACAATAACTTATCCTTTCACTGATGCATAGAGCAGCTTAGCATCAAAGCTGGTTAAAGAGGTTCAGATTGATAGCACCCCTGTCTCCCTCCAGATGCCAGTTCTTTCTGGAAGAAACTCTCCTCCAGTTAGACTTTTGGAATGCTCAAGAATTAATGTGAAATAATCAAATACAAAATATAAAGTAACTGTGTATTAAGCATAAGTAAGAAATATCAGATTATTAAAATTAGCAAGAAATATCAGATTATCAATAAACAAGCAGTACCTTTGAAAAAGATTTCAAAAAGTTTCTTTAAGCCGGGCACAGTGGCACACACATGTAATCCCAGCAGCTCGAGAAACTGAAGCAGGAGGATCTTGATTTCAAAGCTAGCCTTAGCAACGGCGAGGGGCTAAGCAGCTCAGTGAGACCCTGTATCTAAATAAGATACAAAATATGGGGATGTGGCTCAGTGGTTGAGTGCTCCTGGGTTTAATCTCCAGTACCAAAAAAAAAAAAAAAAAGTCAATGGATAGGTTAGTAGTGTATAGAAGAGGAATGAAATGAGATTGAGTATAAAAAAGTATATCTGATAAAATATAATAGAATGCAGTACATGCAGGCAAGCTTAAAAGTAAACAGAATAAAGTGAAACCATAAATGTTCTACGAGAAGGAAATACAGAGGATAGAGGAAGACATTATTTGAAGGGTTAACACCTGAATATTTTCAAAAAATCAATAAAACACTAAAATCTCTTATTTCTATCTATATTTGAATATATTAACCAGAACATAAGAAAGAGGAAAAAATAAAAGTATTCTATCAATACAAATTGTTGTTAAATGCAGAATCACAAAAAAAAGAAAAGAAAAATTTAAAACCTATCAGAGAAAAGACATAGCAGATACAAAGGAAAAAAAAATTTTTGTCATTATCAGCTTTTCATAGCTGTGGCTGAAATATCTGACAAGAACAATTTCAAGCAAAAAAATGTTATCTCAAGGTTTCAGAGATTCCATCTGTAGCTGGCTCACTGCATTGCTCTGGGCTCCAGGTGAGGTAGAACACAGGGCAGAAGGGTGTAGTTGAGGAAAGCTGCTCAGTTCATGGCAGCCAGGAAACATTTTGAGAGGCAAGATACACCCCCAAAGTAGGCGCCCAGTGAACTAGTTCCTCTAGCTACACCCTACCTGCACTACTTTTACCACCCAGTATTCAATTCAAATTATTAATAAATCAGGTCAACAATCTTATAATCTAATCATTTCAACTCTGAACATTTTTCTATTGTCTAACATGAACTTTTAAAGGAGACACTTCACCTCCAAGCCATAAGAGCCTGGCCATAAGTTCTCAACTACAGAAGTGATGGAAGGCAAAGGTTAATAAAAATAATATCTCCAATACACTGGAGGAAAATACACTGGCATATAATCAGGTTAGGCAGTTGTCATTGTCTCAGTTGTCATTGCTTGGACTTCCTAACGCCTGGTACAGAACCAGGTCTTATAGAAGTATATAACTGGGTAGTATCCTTGGTACTGGTCCCAGGCCAAGGTGAAACTCTGGGCCGCTGGTGGAGTCGTAACTGGGGATTCTGTCCCACGATGATATTGAGGATATTATATTCAGGCTACTTCATATTCATGGACAGATGAAGCTTTTTTAGGCTCAGTCATATCATACTGGATAATATGCAGCACTGTTTAAATCCTACAGTGGGTCTATGTCTTTTCTCCATTTAGCACTTTGTTTCCTTTCCTTTGTTTCTGGAAACATTAATACTTGTGTGTGTACCTGGATATATTTTCTGCTTTTTGTTTTAATATTCATTTTTATGGTAATTTCTACCACTTTTTGTTATATTCTTAGAGGAATTGTGATATCATATTGACTGAAATTTTTCTTAGAAAATATTCTTTCTTTACTTAGAAATTTATTTAGAAATCTATTTGCTTCAGAGTTCTGAATGTTAGAAGACCTAAAATGATGTTTCAGCAGAGCCATATTTTTTCTGAAATCCATGGCGGAAAGCCCTCCCTTGCTCCTTTGTAGCTGCTCCTGGTGGCCACCCATCCTTGGGACTCCTTGTCTTACAGTTGTATCACTCTACTCTCTGCTTCTTTGGTGCCCTGCCTGTGTGGCTATTTTCACAGGGTAATTTTCTTTTCTTAAAAGTACACCAGATATATTGATTAGGGCCCACTCCAACGATTCTGTCTTAACTTGATTGCACTTTCATTGATCCTATTTCCAACTAGATCACATTCACAGGGATCATATGTAAGGGTTTCAGCATGTCTGTTAGTGGACACAACTCAGACAGCATCATATATCTAACTATTTATTAACAAATATTCATCATACATTTCCTAGCACTAGTAATTGTTAAATTCTGAGTTCATAGTGGTCACAAAATAGATATCCCTTTGTCTTCATGTTATGGACCATTAAAGGAAATGAATATTTAATATACGAAAAAAGTATGAAATAATAAATTTCGGTATGTAATATGAAATAGTAAATTGTGAAATTGGATATTCCTACAAAAGAAAAATAGTCTTATGATAGAGAATTAACATGAGGTACCTAAAGTGGATAGAGTGGTCAGGGAAGATTTTGCTTTTAGTTGATATTTAAATTGATATCTCAGCAAGGAAATAGAACCAGCTTTTGAAAAACTGAGTAAAAACTACTTCTGGCTAAGCACAGACATATGCCAAAAATCAGAGGCAGATAAACATTTTTGAATTTGATAAAATATCAATATCACTCATAGAGTATGAAAATGATTTGCTATTAGAGATCATCTAGGACAGTGTAATCTATACTATAGTGTGAAATCTTGGAATCATTTCAAGAAAGACAAGGTCTTGGGCTAGGATGTAGTTCAGTGGTAGAGCACTTGCCTAGTATTTCTGAGACCTTTCTATGGTGTGTTTATATGTATAAGAATTTAGGTTCTTTTGAGCAAAATTATGGAAACTCAAAGTTTTCTCTCATTCCTGATGTCAATAGATCAAGGAAATCACAATTTCCATGTAAGAATCCCTGTGATCCTAACTTCTTTAAGAAAACTCATTTCTGGTTCCAGGTTCTTCTCCAGAATCAATTACATTCATCAATTGTTTTCTTATATTTTTTTTTTTTTTTTTTTTTTGGTACCAGGGATTGAACTCAGGGGCACTCGACCACTGAGCCACATCCCCAGCCCTATTTTGTGTTTTATTTAGAGACAGGGTCTCACTGAGTTGCTTAGCACCTCGCTGTTGCTGAGGCTGGCTTTGAACTCGCGATTCTCCTGTCTCAGCCTCCCTGAGTGCTGGGATTACAGG
>CM053403.1:90666023-90695387 GCA_028644305.1 Xerus rutilus
ATAAATATGTATTTTTTAAGTTGGTCAGGGATAGAATTTGATATAATATCTCTACTAGGGCATAACATTGTGAAGAGATGTACTATTCATTATAAATTATAAAATGGATGCATTGGTTTATACATACTTATATACACAACGGTTTTCTTTCTGTTCCTGTGGCTCTATAAACATAGGCAAACATTAGTTATAATGATTATATAAAATTGTTAATTTCCTGTACTCATGTTTATTCCCTTTACATTTTCCATTTTGTTTTCTTCTATCTTCTTTCATTTTTCTTGATGACAAGTTAATACAAAAGACCAGTAGAAGTCTCTCACTATCAAAAAAAAAATAGAATTCTCATTACATAAGCAGCATTGTCTGACAATCTTTCTTAAGAAACACCAGTACCGTTGAAGTATGCCGTTTAACCTTTCCCAAGCACACTCTATTATCCATAGTTCTCTGAAGAAAAAATTTATTGTAAACTCTGTTATTTTCTTTCTGTTTTTAAAATAGTTTTCCCTCCTCAAATATTACAGTGCTGGATTTTGCTTGTTTTTCAATTACATATAAAATATTATACTCCATGCATTCTTCTGTGATTTGCTGTATTTTCTACTTCTTTTTTAAGGGTTTATACATGTAGCTATATATAATTTAGCTGTATTTTGTTCTTTTTATTTCTGCATATTATATCTCATGATGTAGAATATATCAATAAGTACTGAATTCTCCTCCCTACAGTTATTTGGACTCTTGCCATTATTTTCACAGCAAAGAATATTTTTCTTCCTTGTACGCAACTTCTAGACACTTTTCTATTTCAAAGAATATTCCTTTGTCATGGAACACTGAATTGTTTTCTAAACTACATTTGTAATAATCTGAACTTTCAATACAGTAGAAAATTTTTATCATTCCACCTTTACCAACACTTGGTCACTGTTACTTTGAGATTATGAAATGATATTTTATTTTGTTTTAAATAACAACAGGGTTAATAATGAGATTGCCATGTTTTTCTTCTCTCTCCCTCTCTCTTTTGAAATTCTACAATTTTACAATCACATTAAATATGAGTTTTCTTTTTGTCTGGTTTAGGATTTTCTGGTCTTCCTAAACATGTAAATTAAATTATCCTAATCAGAATATTTCTCTTACATAATTTCTTCAACATTTTCGGCTACTTAGTCTCTATCTCCTATACATTAGGATGCAATAATAGATAGTATTAGTCTTTCCTCAATGTATCTTAAATTCCACTGTGTATTTTTTACTGGAAGGGAAAAGTTCCATTTATTGATTATTTTCATAAATGATTTCAAATCCATTGACAAAAGCACTAGCTTTCTGTTATACTGAAATTGAGGATAATATCCAAGGATTTGGGCAAAAGAATGATACAATCTGACTTAACTTTGTTTTGTTTTTTTTGTGGGGGGGACAGTCTTATTGTTTTGCCCAGGCTTCTCTCAATCAAACTCCTGGACTCAATTGATCCTCCTGCCTCAAACTCTTGAGTAGCTGTGACTACAGTGTGTACCACCATGCCAGCTCTGACTTAAATTTTAAAAAATGGCACTCTTTGATTAGATTGGAAGAGCTCCAGAATAAAAGAAAAGAAACTTGTCATAAAGTTAATGGTTCCAAAACTATAAAGAATATAAACATTTGTGTTACGTAAACATAACTATAAACAGCGTGATAGTTAATTGTCAACTTGACTGAGTACTCAGATAGCTGGGTATGTCTATGAAGGTGTGTTCTTGGATTAGATCAACATTTGAATCAATGAAGTTATTAAATGAGATTGCCTTACCCAGTGTAGTGGGCTTCATCCAATCAGTAAAGAGCCTGAATTAAACAAGAAGTGGAGGACAAGTGAGTTGGGCCCTCTTCTGCCTCACTATTGGATCTGGGACCTCAGGGTTTTTTGCCCTCAACCAGAATTTACACAATCATCTACACTGGTTTTCAGGTCTTTGGATTTAGAATGAAATATACTCCTGAATTTTCTGGGTATTTGGCTTGAAAATTGCAGATAAAAGGATTCACCAGTCTCTAATTGTATGAATCAATTCCTTCCAAAAAATATCCTTTCATGTTTGCCTGTGTGTCTATTCTTATCTATCTAACTGTAATTTATCTATCTGTACATACAGATAATATTGGTTCTGTTTCTCTAAAGAATCTTGACTAATATAGAGTGATAGCAAATAATAAAATTAAATTTCTTTATACAATTTGTATATAATGAACATACTCAGAATTAAAAAGCATAAATTAGGGGAAATAATATAATGTTTTCAGAATGAGAAGAAATTAAATCTTTAGGGGTGAACAGAATTTAAATAATAAATAAAGTTGCTTTTATTGTGTAAATTTCTGTTATTCATTTCTACTCTAATACTAATCTCACTTTTTAAAAATAATATAGTCTCAAACATGATATTACTACATTTATCTCAGGCAGAAAAACATTCTATAAGAATCAAAATACATGTCTACAATGATCTTTCATTTTGTCATTTAATAAATTGAGAAAAAATCTGTATAATGAAGGACTTTCCCAAAATGAACTACAGAGTGCACAAAGTGAAACTTCAACTATAGTCCCCTGATGCTACTGTGAATTTTGTGAAGATGGCTTTTTTGTTTCCAATGTTTTCTTTAAGTGTTTCTGAAAGGCAGGCACCAGTTCTGACTGGTGCTATAATGCTATTGGTAAAATTAAAAATGGAGTGATTCCGAGGTTATTCTTTCACACAAATACCAAGGTAAAGATTTTTATAAATATTCCCTAATATACTCATATTTTATCTTGAACTTTGGATAAAGTTCTAAAATAGAAATTATCCTGTTAAAATGGTGTTCATGTCATTTATTTCCAAACATAAAATACCAATTTATGTTCTTTAAGCATTTTCTGATTATGCCTAATCTTCTATCCCTGGAAGTTCTTGTTCACTTCAAATATTTCAAGACTAATAGAAAAACATGTTATTTTATTGCTAGATTAATTTACATTTTCCTCTTTATTATTGAAAATATATTTCCAAGTATTAATGACACATTTGCATTTCCACTGAATTTTGTTTTACTAACTCCAAGAACTTTCTATATAGTAGTTTTGTTTGTTTGCTTGCTTGTTTGGGGTACCAGGAATTGAACCCAGAGGCTCTCAACCACTGAGCCACATCCCCAGACCTTTTTTATATTTTATTTTGGGCAGGGTCTTTCTAAGTGGTTTAGGTCCTTGCTATATGCTGAAACTGGCTTTGAAATTGCCATCATCCTGCCTCGGCCCCCAGGGCTGCTGAGATTACAGACGGACGCCACTGTGCCCAGATTTACTATAGGTTTTATTAGCTCCGTATTATTTTAATTTTCAAAAAAGGTACATTTTTTCTTATACAGAAGTTTTCTCTTCAGATTATTTCCTCCAGTTTGAACTGAAGAGGGGATCAAGACTTCCTATCTCTATTTCCATATTCTTATTTGCACTGTGCATGAAGTAAAGGAGGTCTCTTTTCACAGGGCACCCAGGCCTCTGTGAGAGAGAGCTCCACTCTGCCCTTCACTGTTCGTGTTGCATTTCTTGTCAGTGCAAAGCAACAAGTACTAAAAAATCTAAATTTTATAGACCAAAGTAATTCTTAATTTTCGTCTAATATTTTCCAATCTGTATGATTTTGAATCCTGTGAATTATTCACAGAGTTAATAAATATTTATGGATTATATGCCATGTCTAAGCACTGCTTTGAGAACTATGAATGCCCTGTGGTTGAACAACCTAGAAATGATGAGAAGAAGATAAACAGCAAATAAAGGTAAAACATTTTCCTGTCAGTTATTTGGCATATCGTTCTTCCTGGAGTCATAGTGCCCTCTTGTGGCTCAAGATCACTGCCAAGTCATTTGAAATCATTTCTCCTCAAAATCTGGCATTCAGGATGCTTATGATGAAATCATTTCTCATATTTATATGTCAACATTAAATAATAATATGTAATTTTAAGCAAATTTAAAATCTATCTCTACATCCTAAGATACAAATTTCTACAAAAAGTCTTCTCTTTAACCTAATATATTTTTCTATTTAAAATATAGCATCATCAATTTGATGACAGAACACATGTGATACAAGGGTTTTCTAGGAGCATGGGTCAAGAACAATTGTGCTGTTTTTCCTAATTACGTATGTAGTAATGCATGTGGGACTTTCAATATAATTCAGGTAATACTATCATTAATTGAGTAGAGATTATGAAAGAGAAGATTAGTGTCTCCAATAATTTAACAGTGGATTCTGGGAGTAGAAAGTTGTTACCATTGCTAGCTATTCTCATTTATCATGATGGCTGGTGGTATTTGTCTCCTTATATTTGTTATACTAATAATTCTATATATGTCTTCAATAGCCAAAATCACCACAATTTTTTTACAGTTTTTATAAACTGAATTTTCCTGCACCCTTCAATGCATATGCTGAAGTCCTTACTACCAACCTAGAATAGCCAAAATAATTCTGAGCAAGAGCAATGTTGGAAGCATTAAAATAACAGACTTCAAATTATACTATAGAGCTCTAGTTACAACAGACGCAAAGACCAATGGAACAGAAAAGAAGACAGACGAACCCTAATAGTACAGTTACCTGCTATCAAAGTTGCCAGAAACTTGGATGAAAATATAGCCTTTTAAACACATGAGCATATGTAGAAGAATGAAACTAGATTCCTATTTTTTGCCTTACAAAAAAAAGTTAATTTAAAATGGATCAAAGACCCAAAGACAGAAACTCTATAACTACTACAAGAAAACATCAACTCCACACTCCAACATATTGATGCAGGGACTGTCTTAGCACTACTCCAAGGGCTCAAGAAATAACAGCAAGTATTAATAAGTGGGAAGGCATCAAATTAAAAAAGCTTCTGCAGGCTGGGTATGGCAGTGCATGTCTGTAATTTCAGCAGCTCCAGAGGCTGAGATAGGTAGATTGCAAATTTGAGACTAGCCTTTGCAACTTAGCAAATATCATTTCACTCTATTGTCACAACTTCTTTTTTTCCATTATGTATTATTTGGCATGTGTGTTGGTGAGTGTGAGGGTATGTGCAGGGGTGTATGTACTCACTACGTAGATAGGTTAGAAAAAATATATGTATATTCACATACTATTACTTTCATATTAATTGCTTACTTCTGCACCTATTTATTATTTATCCTTGGTTTGTCTTAGGTAAGTTTCAATTATGCATGGTTTTGAGCTGTTTGGATCTTACAGTTGCTGGCTTGTCCATACATAAATCAGTTATCTCTCCTTCATCACTCTTTTCCTGGACCAAGAGCCAAATTTTCCTGTTACCCATTCTTGTTTTTTTTTTTTTTTTTTTTTTTTTTTGTACCTGGGATTGAACTCAGGGGTACTCAACCACTGAGCCACATCCCCAGCTCTATTTTGTGTTTTATTTAGAGACAGGGTCTCACTCAGTTGCTTAGCTCTTCGCCATTGCTGAGGCTGGCTTAGAACTTGTGGATTTTGATGTCTCTTGCTTCTTTATCCTGCAGAGCTACAACAATAAAAACAGCATGGTATTGGCACTAAAACAGGCCAGAAAAACAGTGGAACAGAATAGAAGACACAGAGACAAACTCACATAAACACAGTTAGCTCATCTTAGACAAAAGTGCCATAACCACATATTAGAGAAAAGATAGCCTCTTCAACAAATGGTACTGGGAAAACTGGAAATCCATATGTAGTAGAATGAAATTTAACCTCTTTCTCTCACCCTGCAGAAAACTCAAAGTGGATCAAAGACCTAGGCATTAAACTAGAAACCCTGCACATACTATAAGAAAAGGTAGGCCCAACATTCCAACATATGGACTCAGGAACTGATTTCCTTAACAACACTCCTAAAGCACAAGAAGTAAAATCAATAATCAGCAAATGGGATGGCATCAAACTAAAAATCTTCTTCACAGCAAAAGGAACAATCAAGAGTGTGAAGAGAGAACCTACAGAATGGGAGAAAATCTTTGAACCTGAACCTCAGATAGAGTGTTAATTTCCAGGATATATAAAGAACTCAAAAAAGCAGAGCGCAGTGGTGCACGCCTGTAATCCCAGCACTTTGGGAGGCTGAGACAGGAGAATCGCAAGTTCAAAGCCAGCCTCAGCAACGGCAAGGTGCTAAGCAACTCAGTGAGACCCTGTCTCTAAATAAAACACAAAATAGGGGCTGGGGATGTGGCTCAATGGTTGAGTGCCCCTGAGTTCAATCCCTGGTATCAAAAAAACCCCCCAAAAACCTCAAAAAACTTACCACCAAACAAATAACCCAATCAATAAATGGGCAAATGAACTAAAGAGACACTTCTTGTGGGGATACTCCCAGCCGGGTACAGAACTCCCCGTCGGCCAGCGAGTGAGAGGGCCACCCCGGGAGTCTCCGGTGAGGGTCGGACTGAGAGAGGAAGGCCGCCTGGCACAAATCACCATGCACCAGGGGGTCTCGTCTAACCAAGTACCAATTTATTGAGGGGGTTCACAGGCTTATATAGGAAGGAGGGTCCAGTGGTGTCTGGTTTCTAAGCTAATAATGCCGAAGGGGCTGTCCACCTGAAAACAGTATAGGATCACTCGGCTAAAGCAGTATGGGGACAGAGGTCAGCCAATAAAAGTGCGGGGAGGTGGCTTCTCAGGCAGCGTGGTCAGCACTGATGGCGCCATCATGTGGCACGCCCCCACAACTTCTCAAAAGAAAAAATACAAATAGTCAACAAATATGTGAAAAAATGCTCAACATTTCTAGCAATTAGAGAAATGCAAATTAAAACTACACTGAGATTTCATCTGACTCCAATCAGAATGGCAATTATGAAGAATACAAATTACAATAAATATTGGTGAGGGCGTGAGGAAAAAGTACACTCAGACATTGCTGGTGGGACTGCAAATTGGTGCAACCACTCTGGAAAGCAGTATGGAGATTCCTCAAAAAACTTGGAGTGGAGCCACCATTTGACTCAACTATTCCACTTCTCAGTTTATATCCTAAAAATTTAAAATCAGCATACTACAGTGATGCAGCCACATCAATGTTTATAGCAGCTCAATACACAATAGCTAAGCTATGGAACTAACTTAGATGTCCTTCAGCATATGAATAGATAAAGAAAATGTGGTATATAAACACAATGGAGCATTACTCAACCATAAAGAAGAATGGCTTTTATGACATTTGCAAGTAAATGAATGGATCTGGAGACTATCATGCTAAGTGAAATAAGATAGCCCCCCCAAATCAAAACTCAAATGTTTTCACTGATATGTGGAAGCTAACCCACAATAAGGAAGGAGAGAGTAAGAATAGATATTCAGGAGATAAGACAAAGGGGATTGGAAGGCAGGGAGGCAGGATAGGAAAAGTAAAGATAGTAGAATGAACCAGAAATAATTTTTCTATGTCCTTTTAGTAATACAACATAGTGAATCCCACCATCATGTACATCCATAAGAATGGAGTTTTAACTAGAATAAGATATATTCCATGCATGTACAATTATAATGAAATGAATTCTACCATCATGTATAGCTGAAAAAAATCAATAAAAAATTTAATGAACTGAAAGAATACCTAAGAAATAAATTAAGAGAGCAAATAAAGGACATGAAAGACCATTTCAATGAAGAAACAGAAATATTAAAACATTGGCAATTATAAAAAAATATAAACAATATTGAATGCTGGTGAGGATGTGGAGAAAAAGGTACACTCATACCTTGTTGATGGGACTGCAGATTAGTACAACCAATGTGGAAAGCAGTGTGGAGAATCCTCAAAATACTAATGGAACCACTATAAGACCAAGCTATCACACCCTTTGGTATTTATTCAAAGGAACTAAAATCTGCATACATAGTGACACAGCTACTACAACATTTATAGCAGCACAATTCACAGTATCCAAATTATGGAATCAACTCAGATGCCCATCAATACATGAATGGATCAAGAAAATGTGGTATATATACACAATGAAATTTTACTCACATAAATAAGAATGAAATAACGGCATTTGGATGGACCTGGAGACTATCATGCTAAGTGAAATAAACCATACTCAGAAAATCAAGGATCAAATGTTTTATCTCATATATAGAAGCTAATACAAAATAAGGGAAAGTGGAGAAGGCAGTGGGGAAGGGGGTTGGATATCATAAGGATATAGAGAGCATCAGTGGAATAGAAATAGCAGAATGAGAGGGAAGGAGGGAGGGAGGAAGGGAAAGACAAAGAAATATGGAATTAATATAACAAAATCATGTTATATACACATATAAATGTATCAAAGAGAATTTCTCCTTTATGTATATGCAGAAAGTACCAATCAAAAATAAATAAGTAAAGGGGTGAAATAAGCCAGTCCCAAAAAACCAAACAGGTGAAAAGAAGACCAGTAGAGGAGAGGAAGGCAAAAAGGAACATTGAGGGGGGCAGAAAAAGCAAGGAGGAATGAGGATTGAAATAAAATTTTTAGTATGTATAATTTTGTCAAAAGGAATCCAAATTCTGCATAAAATTATAGTGCAAAATGGGATATAGAGGTACACTGTGATTTTATCTTAATCCAGTTAGAATAGCAGTATTCAGGAATACAAATAATAGATGCTGGTGAGCATATGAGGACAAAGAACACTTAATACTGTTGGTGGTATTAGAAATTAATAAAATCCTCACAGAGGTGTGTATGAAGGTTTTCAAAAGACTGGGAATGGAACCATGATATGAATTGGCTACACCACCCTTTGGCATTTCTATAAAAGAATTAAAGTCAGCATACTGTGGTGATACTTGCATTCCCATGATTGTAGAAACACAATTCACAATAGCCAAACCACAGAACCAACCTAGGTATCCATTAACAGATAACTGGATCAAGAAAATATGGTGCATGTGTATACACAATGGAGTTTTATTCAGCCATAAAAAAACAAAATTGTGCAATTTGGTGGAAAATGGATGGAACTGGATACCTTTATGCTAAGTGAGATTAGCCAGACTCCATATGTCAAGTGTTGTGTTTTCTATCTTGTGAAAAAGGTCGAGAGAAAAAAAGAAAAGGAAACTCATGAAGATAGAAACAAGACCAGCAGACTAGAAGAAGGGGATCTGGGGTGGGATGAAGAAAGGGAAAGGGGAGTCTGAGAGAAACAGACCAAATTGAAAGGGGAGTCTGAGAGAAACAGACCAAATTGTGAGTATGAATAAATCATACATGCATGAATAAATCAAAATGAATCCCATTATTATGTAAAACTAAAATGCACGATTAAAACAAAATAGGATGAGTAACTTCAACAGATCTACTGTAGCACATAGTGATTATAGTTAAAAACAACGTAAGTGAAAATTGCTAAAAGAGAAAACTTCAAGTTTTATCAACCAAAACAAATGATAATTATGTGAAGTAATATATGTATTAATTAGTTCAATTTACCCATTCCACAATGTATAAATATGTAAAACCACCATTTTTTACATGATAGTTTTTATTCATCAATTCCAAAGCCAACTAATCAAAACATATGAAGACCAGCATTGAGTAAGACATTATCAATAGAAAAAATTTGAGATAAAGAAAACAAAAACACATACAAAAATATGAGATGCAGCTAAATTAGCACTTAGTAGGCAATAACTATCTATGAAAGAGTATGTTGAAAAAAGGATAATCTCAAATCAATAACTTAGCTTTCCACTTTAAGAATCCAGAAAAAGAAGACAAATTAAACCCAAAGCAAGGAAGAAAATAATAAAGACATGAATGAAAATAAATGAAGTAATACTAGAAATTATAGAGAAAATTGATGAAACCAAAAGCAAATTCTTTGAAAAGATTTTAAAAATCCACATTTTGAGACCCAGGGCTGGGAGGAGATATCACTGTCACCTGTGTAAAAATATATATAAGTCTGAGGAAATTTCATGAACAACTGTACTCAAAATGTTAAATAATTGATTAAATGGACAAATTCCCAGAAAGATAAATTACCAAAACTCACTCAAGAAGAAATAGAAAATCTAAATAGGCCTATAAAAAGCAATAACATTGCTTTAATAACTTAAAAATTCATACATGCATAACATTTCAAGGAATGCATTTCACAAAATCTAACACCCTTCATAAAAAAAAAAATTCAACAAACTAGTCATAGAAGTATGGAAGGGGAAGTTTCTCAATGTAATAAGTATCATTTGAAAGCACCCTACATCTAACCACCTCCCCTTAGTCTAAAAAACCGTGTGATGAATTTTTTTATTTTTTACTGACTAAGCACTATAGAACTGAATTTACTAAAAGTCCAGAGCTTTGTTTGATATTGAAGGAAAGTTTTCAGCCTTTAACTTGTATTTCATAACCTTTTTGACTTCACTTAGGACTGACCTCAGGCAGCAATTGGAAACTTTAGGCCTTGCCCAGACAATTGGAGTTTGGGAGAAGAGACTAGAACGGCCACTCACAGCTCTCTAGCTTTCTACTTGCAGGAGGCAGCTGTCTCCCTCTAGAGATTTGGAGTATTCCAAACATAGTTTCCATCCACTGTCTCTGTTTTAATTGGGGGCAGGTGTAGAACCACAGGGCAGGAACTTCTTAAGGACTATGATTCTTGTCTGAAGTTGAAAGGGAGAGACAGCATTAAGGTAACAAAGTAATTAAAAGTTTTCATTAATAACAAAGGAAATCATAAACCCTATGGGAAGCTACAACATCAGTTTTCAGCAAAGTGCTAAATTAAATTCTCAGAGGAGGACTAGTCTAAAGTACAGTTATAAAGTTGCTAAAGTTTGTTTCAGCAAAATTAAATCACTTTGTCACTGTTCTGTTTCTGTTTGTCAGAAATTGTTCTTCTAGTCGGGGTAGAGGCTTTCTGCTTCTGCTTGGTGCCTTTTCAATGCCTCATGGATATGCAGGCCCTGCCTTTTTGCCCAAACCCTATACTCCAGTTCTCCATATCACTACATGAGCCTTTAAATCAGAATAATGATTGCATGTCCTGTCCTTTCCAAACCTGCATCAACTAATTAAGCCAATCTTTTGCTTTTATAGACACACAAAATACATATGGCCCATTAAGTATAGGAATCCAAAAGGAAATCCCAGCAATTGTAGGAAGGTCAGCCACACAAATAGTTTGGAAGGAAATAATAGTTTCTCCAGTGAAACCTGCTTCAGTACATATTAACTAATTTTCCTTTGGTTAAGAGAGAAACCTTATTTATTTATTTATTTTTTGTCTGATGTACTATGAACAGAATATGTTAGGCCTCTTAGAAACTGATTTTCAATAAACCTAAATACATTTTTACTTCTTTTTTTTTTTTTTAGTACTGGAGATTGAAATCAGGGCACTCGACCACTGAGCCACATTCTCAGCCCTATTTTGTGTTTTATGTAGAGACAGGGTCTCACTGAGTTGCTTAGTGCCTCACTTTCACTGAGGCTGGCTTTGAACTCGCGATTCTCCTATCTCAGCCTCCCTAAGTGCTGAGATTACAGGCTTGCGCCACCGCACCCGGCTACATTTTTACTTCTAAAGTGATTTTTCTAAGAATAAAGGTTTAAAGTTAGGTAAATACCAATCATGTCTAATGTGTCATCAGTAACTATTTTCTGTGACACACCATTTTATTGAGATTTCTAATTGTTTTGTTTCTCACTGTTATTCTAGGTGCTGGGAAATGATTTCTTAAATGGGGGAGAATTAGAACATAGAGAGGGCAATACAGTTGTATAGGTTTTTCTGTTAAAAAAATATATAAAAGACACAACATAGATTTTTTTGTACTTTTCAATGCTTAATTCAAGAGAGTATATAACCTAAATATAAAAATGATATACATTTTCAGCATCTTAAAGCTGTGATGTAGAATGTGAATTTAGTGGGAAAAAAATGCTCAGAGAGAGAGAGGGAAGTAAATTTAAAAATACAAGAGGAAACACATAAAGTAGAAAAACTGCTTCTCTTTTTCAACAAACTGAATTGAAAGCAACAGTACATATAGGAAAGCTGTGAACCATAAATCATTTTCTGAGCCTTGACGATAGCTAGCTATGAAGATGACAGATGTAAGTAACCTCATATTTGAGTAGATATTTTGTTTTAGGAACATATTACTAGTTTTATTTAACTGATTAAGAAATTAAAGCTCAGAGAATTTACATTATTTGGCTAATATCACAGAGTTAGTTGGAATTTCCCAGAATCAACTCAGGTAAACTTTGTTTTCCTCTGTTCCAGACTGAGTCTAATGAAACATTGGGTAAGTTAATTCATCTGTCTGGGAGTTAGATTTTTCACATAGAAAACAAGGTTTGAGATATGCCATTCCAGATTCCTTCTAGTTCTCACATGCTATGTTTATATTAATTGTTCCTCTGTAGATAAATAATTCTGTTTGCTATTAATTGAATAATACTATTTCTCAGTTGAATATCTACCCCAACTAGCTGAGGGACTGATACAGAGACCCAGAAGCCAGGGAAATGGTACTGAAGCAGGACTTAGTGAGCACTAACATGTAGGATAGCCTGCCCTCAAGGTCTACATATTAAGGAGAGTCAAAATCATGCCAAAGCTGTGCTCTTTATTTATGAACAATATAAAAAGAGCCTGGTAATGGGTGTACAAACAATGTTGGTTTTCTTTCTTTCCTGGATTTCTATGAGATCATCAGAATGCTGATGATTACTATGTAAGAAATACAAAACCAATATTGAAGGTAGCTAATGCAGTTTACATGTAATCAAGGTTAAAACTAGAGAAGATAAGAGAGCCTTAGGTAACTCAGCTTGTGTTACCTTGCTTGTGATAGAAGCACAATTGAAGTTTAAATTCCCTTCCCTTTTTCTAATATCTCTCCCTCATTATACTACAAAAACTACAGCTTTCAGAGATCACATAGGACAAGAATAGTCTACAGGACATTGGGTAAAGTATTCAGAAATGTACTGCCTCAATAGTGGGGACAAAATTAGAATTATTCACTTTGGGAGTCTGAGAATCGTGAGTTCAAATCAAGCCTCAGCAAGGGCGAGGCACTAAGCAACTCAGTGAGACCCTGTCTCTACATAAAACACAAAATAGGGTTGGGGGTGTGGCTCAGTGGTCGAGTATCCCTGAGTTCAATTCCCAGTACCAAAAAAAAAAAAAAAAATTAGAATTATTTTGTTAGAATAAGATATATGCTCTTCCCTCCTAAGAAAACTTAAAATAGAACCTGGAAAAGTTCAAACTTTTTCCAAGTAACTTAGAGAATCCCAGAACAAAGTTCAATTATTTAAAGAAATACAAAAAAAAATTCAACATCCAAGAATATATAATTAAAAATGTCTGGCATCTAGTAAAATTTTATTATCATATAAAGAAACATAAATATATAAGCCATGATGAGGAGAAAAATATTCAATAGAAGATTCAAGAATGATACATAATTATAAAATTAGTAGACAGGAGCATTGAAACAGCATCTGTATTCCATTTATGCAAGAAGATAGAGTATAAATATGTAAAGATACATGGAAGATAGAAAAAGACAAAATGAATTTCTAAGGGTGAAAAATGCAAAGTGTAAGATGAAATTCAGTGGATAAGATTAACAATTGATTAGACACAACAGAAGAAAATATTAATGAACTCAATGACATAGCAATAGAAATGAACCAAATAAATGTTTTAAAAGTATTTTCTCTGGTTACTGGATATGCAGTTACGAATCCACTATGATAACTTATCTTTACTACTTAGTCAAGACTGACCAGTATTCATCCAGAACTGTGATGAATACTTGCTATCTATCCAAAAGGATCTAAAAGGATGCGCAAATCCTTTTGGTTTGTGGTGCATGGTTATCTTTTAGTTCGAGTAAATTTTAGTAACATTTTGAGTTTTGGATGTCGATAATGGTATACATATGTTTCTTGTCCACAATTTCATTACGTGAGTGCTTTTTCTCCCATTTATTTTGTGTAATCAAAACAAACCAACAAACAAAAACACAAAAACAAAACACAAAACACAAAAACAAAACACAAAAACACAAACACAAAAACAAAGAGGGCATCCAGTTTTTGGTTCTAGTCCTCTTGAGAATTTGTAGGGGGATTTAACATATCCTACTTTAATTTTATCCAAGTTCTCAAAGTTTCCCCTAATCACATTCTATATTAATTTTTTATCCACCTTCCAGTCATTTAAGTGCCCTTTTTCTGGATTTTATTGCATGACAATATTTTAGGAAACTGAAAAAGAATCAGCAAAAATCTATGTATATCATTATTAGTAGTATCTTTTCTTTTGATATCCTAAGGACCACCATTCTTGATTTTGGGTAGATTTACAAATCTGAGTAGATGTAACTTTTCACTTTATATTCAAAGTGCAAACTAATTAACTGATCCCTGGGCTGTTTCTTCCCAGAGTCTATAAACTACCATCTGTAAACCATGCTGGTTCTTTAGCATTATCTGATAACTGGCCATAAGAAGAAGGTTGTTCATTTATAGACTGACTTTTCAGGAGGATGCAATGTAGGGACCATGGCACGATGGCCACCTGATTATTTATGCAATGGATACGTGCTTAAGCATTCCTGGATGTATCATTTCTACTGCAGAAGGGAATTATTCTGTGCACTTAATTTCTTGTTGGAATGATGACATGATAAGGAAATTAAGGGATTTTAAATAATTTTTGACCTCAGTAATAGAAGCAGTGTCAACAAAAACCTAGTTATCAAGGTAGTAATTTCCTTGAGATACTTAAGTGACTTTCTGGGAGTTTCCTATTCCAAAATCCCACAGTTGACCATTAGGTGGCAGTAATAGACTCTTGCGAGTGCTTCAGGCTTGAAGCCATGCTGCAGAAACTTCCAAAATTGAGTTGAGGGTCCTGAAATCCAGAAGAGCCTTATAATGTCTTTTAAAAATATACAGTATCTTTTCTTCCTTTAAAAAGCATTTTATTAACATGTATTAATTGTACATATTAATGGGGTCAATATGGTATTTCATACATAAGTATAGTATTACACCGATCAGATCCAACCACCCTTTCCCCGCACTTCTCCCCACACTATTCTATTTTTTAGATCGTGTTTGTGTGTCTGGCTTATTTCACTTAATATAATGACCTCCATTCTACCCATTCTGCTGTAAATGACAGGATTTTGTTCTTCTTTATGCATGCATAATAATCCATTGTGTGTATTTGCCATATTCTCTTTATCCATTCATCTATTCACAGGCACTTAGGCTTATTTCATGTCTTAGGTATTGTGAAAAGTACCATAATGAACATCGGTACTGCAGATATTTCTTTGATGTGCTGATTTCTTTTTCTTTGCATATGTACCCAGATGTGGGACAGTGGGACAGTGACAGTTGGATCACTGAAGATGTGTCTTCAGTTTCTTAAGGATTTCCCACACTGTTACACATAATGGCCGTACAAATTTACATTCTCACCAACAATGAACAAGAGTTCCTTTTTCTTTTACATCCTTGTCCTCATTGGTTATTGTTTTTATAATAATAATGGATTTTTTTAAAACTCCAAAAAGGCTTATTTTATTCAAAATATTAAAATACTGCTTTTTTAAATAATTTTATGAATGGAGGTATGTAATTTCTCTACAACCTTACAGCTCACCAGTCTTTGTGCCACTTGCTTTAACCTTTGAGCTGGCATATTGGGCAAAATTATGCTATGGAAGGCATAATTTTATTCAGTCTCTTACAATGTGCAATTTATCTCTAGGATCCATCAGCTTTTCTTACAGGTCATACTGAACTCCTTTTTTTTAAATATATTTTTTAGTTGTAGATGGACATAGTATCTTTATTTTTATTTATTTTTATGTGGTGCTGAGGATTGAACCCAGTGCCTCACGCATGCGAGGCAAGCGCTATACCACTGAGCCACAATCCCAGCCCAATCCTGAACTCTTAAATAAGGAGTCTGTGGGCACTAACATGACTGCATGAAACTGACCCATAATTAAGGCTAAAATCCCCATCCCTACCCTATATTGTTTTAGATTATCTGTGTTAATGTACGAAGCCAATTTGAAAGGTTCTTAACTAGCAGGCCCAATAAAACAGGATGAAGGGCAGATTTGAACACCTCTTTCCCAATGGTTTGGGTGGGCAATTGTCCTCCATTTAGATATCACATCCATTCCTGTAATAAATTCTGGTGAGGCTAAGGAAAAACATACATTATTTCACTCATAAATACCTACTTTCAGTGATGCATTTACTTGCAAGTTTTCTTAATTTAATTATCTTGCCCTTACATTTTTGATTGGTAGGTTTATGTCTGACAGTCCAATGAAGACTCATGTCCAGAAATCCAATAAAATATCATCACCATTCCCAGTGCGTTTTACTTTTACCAATGCATGTGGCCTCCTGATTTTTGCTGGAGATTTCACTGAGAGTCCCTGGCACAGATATTGCCTCCTTTCCTCGTAACCTTCACCTTTACTTTGAACCATTTTAATTTGTACTGGATCCTTTTTGTTGTGCAACCATCAGACTTTAAGTCAAGGTTAGGATAAATTGAACAGATTTGTTGTGGTCCTCTTAATACACTGTGGAGTCAGTAAGACAGCTAAATCATCTACTGTTTTATAGTGATGGTACATTATATAGTGAATGGTAGTATTTTAGTAGCTACTCCATCTACCTCCTCTTCTTTCATGAGACTTAGAAAGCATTCTAAATAACTTCTAAAGTACATTTTAAAATTTTGGAATAGTTTTGAATGTGCAGAATAATTGTAAATATGATACAAAGAGTTCCCACATGCCCCATATACAGTTTTCACTTATTAATATATTAATATGGCACATTTTTAATTATTATTGAGCCAATATTGGCAAATTATTACTAATCAAAGTCCTTAATTTATTCAAATTTCCTTAGTTTTTGCCTAATGTCCCCTTTGTAGCCCAGGATCCCATCTAGAAATCTTGGTTATGACAATTTCTCAGACTTCATTTTTGATGATCTTGACAGTTTCAAGGAATACTGGTTGGATTGGCTGTTTTGTAGAATGTCCCTCAATTGGGGCTAGTCTGATGTGTTTCTTAGATTAGACATGGTTTATTATTTTGAGGGAGGAAGAGCACAAAAGCAAAGTGACGTTCTCCTCATGAGCTATCTAGGGTACCTACCATCAATATGTCACCACTGTTGATATTAACCTTGAATAGGTGAATGAGATTTTTTTGTCAGGTTTCTTCACTATAAATTCACTCTTAATTAACAAAAAATTTTAATCCTATGTTCTTTGGAAGGGAATTGCTATACATGGTCTGTACTCAGGAAATAGGGAGTTACATTCTAGCTCCTTAAAAGTGAAGAATCTATATGAATAATTTGGAATTCTTCTGCATGGGAGATTTGTATATTCTCTCACATCTGATAATTTATTAAATAATTTATTTACATCAGTTTGTACTTGTGGATATTTATTTTATAACTCTATGTTATAATTCAATGCCACACTATTTTTTTGTTTTTATTGTTGCTGAAGTTATTCTAGCTTTGAACAATGGCTATCCTTTCAGTCAGCTCCTATGCCCTTTGGATATTGTCCATGACACAGTCTGAGCATTCTCTTAGTTTCTAATACATAAGCTACTCCATGCTCGTCTATATATGTCCTCTCTAGTCCTGGAATCATACATTTCTCCAAGGAGACATGATACATTTCATTGGAGAATGCTCATAGAAACAAAAATCTGGGTGCTGTTTCATGCCATTTTTAATTAGCTATCTGAACATTACACCAAATATAACTTTTCTCTAGATATTTCCATTCTCTATTCATATTATTCCTTTTCTTCTGAATAGTTCATATCTTCCTATTAAGTCCATTTCCAGGATTTGAACAAGGAGATTTGTGACAATTTCCTTCACATCATGTGATCTTCCAACAATAAAGTCATATAAGGTTCCCAGGCAGTAAGAACACTAAGATATCAATCAACACCTAGTTCAGGAGTATAATAGAGTTAGGAAAAAGCTTAGTATTAACATCCAAAAGTTGTTTATACTTTCATTTCAGCAGCTACCAAAGAAGTATTTCAGTTATTATTTGCTCTTATAATGATATGATTAAGAAAACAGAAATATAAGCCCAGATAGGGATAAAATATTTTCAAATTACATACCTGATAAAGAATTTGTATCTAGATTATATAAATACTATATATTTATAACATATAATATAATATATAATATACAAGTATTATATATTATATAATACGAAAATTAACAATGCAACTTGAACTAGACACTTCTCAGAAGATATAGAAAGAAGCATATAAAAAGAAATTCCACAGTGATTAGGGAAATGCAAATCCAAATCATAGTGAGATATTCCTATTAGAATGCATGATTTAAAAACTTGACCACACCTGTTAGAAGAGGCAGCAAAGAGGAAAAGATAAAGACACATGATATGGAAGATTGCAAGTCACTGAATTTGCAGATACTGAGAAAAGAAGTTCAAACCCATATGTGGTGAATGTGTCTTGATTTATATCTTGCCAGTATAAAATATCTCAGTAATATTGTGAGAAGCCTCTTTGGATATCTAGACTTTAAAAATTTGGTGTTATTTCCTGAGGAAAGGAACTATTTATTCTAGAATCATATGTACCACTGATTAATCATAAGATTCTTTTTTTTTTTTTTTTTTTTTTTTTTTTTTTTTAATGTCTTTATTTTATTGCTTTGTATGTGGTGCTGAGGATCGAACCCAGGGCCTCACGCGTGCGAGGCAAGCGCTCTACCGCTGAGCTACAATCCCAGCCCCTAATCATAAGATTCTTAAATTTCCAATGTAGGCATCTGACTGTCTCTCTTCAAAAATCATAATAATATATGAAGTTTATATATTATATTAAATATTATATGAAGTTTATTATATTATATGAAGTTCATTATAACTATATTATTTAATGTTTATTTAATATGGCTAATAAGTTCATTTAATATGGTTATATAAAAAAAATTTGGAGGGTATTTTTTAAAAGTTAAATTTGTTATGTCAATAATATCAAAATAAACCACAATGTATAATTACACCACCTCATAAAAACATAAAAAAGAATTTAAAAAAAACTTGACCATAACACATATTGGCAAGAATTTAGGATAACTGGAACTCTCACATATTATTCCTGAGAATGTAAAATGGCACAAACACTTTAGAGAACCATTTGGAAGTCCCTTTAAAAATAAAGAATGTATCTAACATTACAGATACATATGACTCAGGGATTCTGCTCCTAGGTATTTACCAAAGAAATTATAAGTTAATTGTTAGTGTGATCACCTCCAACACTCACCCAGCTGGTATAGAAAAATCTGAAGCCTCTCATGGAAAGTGACATCAAGAGAACATCCATCAGCTCAAGTTCTTGAATGACTATGAAGCAGAGCTTTATATAACCCCCTCCAGATCCATGTTGTTTATGAAGTATGAGGAAGAGGTGTATGTTTTGATTTTAAACTACTGAGATTTCGAGTTTTTTGGCTGCTACAAACAGATTCATTTGTTGAGTACAATTTTCTAGCTTCTCATAGATATTTTTTTATTGTTTCCTGAGAGTTATTCTGCTTTGTCTCCCTGTTTCTCTTTTTCTTTCTACTCTGGCTATTCTCTGTTCTAATAATCACACTTCGTTATACATACTATATTACTCTGTTTGCTTTCTGTAGTTTCTCTGCATTTTTTCATTCTTCTACAAGCATGCAGCCATTTCCTGTGATATTATAACCAATTATTGCTATCAAGGCCTATCAGTGGAAGCACATGTGGAAGTGGTGTCAAAGAAGTAATTAGGCAAGATTAACATTTTTTCACTTTGCTGTAATTCACTAGGAGACAAGTTCAGAGTCCATATGCAACCATCACTTAAAAATCCATAAATTGTTAATTAAAACTATGTAAATATGCAAACCACTTACTGTTCAATAAATCTTCCCTAGCACAACACAGAATATGCAGCAAGACATATTCTTTTAAAAAGAAATAATGTGGGATCTCAAGTAGTGAAAATAAAGGATAGATTGCTGTACCAAAGACACTCATAAACAGAAGGCTATTAAGATAGAAGTGTTAATACTAAGTTCGGGTCTGGCATGTCTAGGCTTAGGCTGACTGCATAGCTAACGGCTCCATGAGGTAATTTGAGGATTCAGTTCCTGCTGCTTTCCCTTCTTCATCTATTCTGGAAGACAATTAATTCCCAATGCCTAACACGTTCATTGTATATGATGAATTAGCTTATTTACTGTGCATATAAAATGGGAACGCTTGGGAAATTTGAGAATGTAGTTTCTAAGTTTTCTGGGAGCCACATTAAGAATCTTAATGCATTTTTCTTGTCTGTGTGTTAAACGCAGGGTCATTGCTACATCCAGGGTCCAACCCATAGGAAAGGAAAGAACAAGTAATTTCCTTGTAGGGCACACAAAGTTGAAGTTGTATTTGTACTTATATTGAGGTATTGTCAAGTATCTAATCATATGACTACACTCAAAGGGTCAAGACAATCAGAAAATAGGATCTTTACCTGGGTGGCCAAGAGTCAGAAAGAAAGAATAGATTTTGGAGTACAGCTAATAGCTTAACACAAGAGGATTGGGATAACATGGTTGGACTACGCATTGTGGCATGTGCCCCATTTGGAAGAAAGAAACTTTGTGTGTGGGGGGTGGGGACAGTGGTTACCAGGGGTAGAACCCAGAGGTTCTAAACCACATCCACTAAGCCAGTGGACAGTACATTCTGAATCATAAATATTTTTTATGATGTAGTCCTTTTTAAAAAATTTTTTAATTAATTAATTAATTAATTTTGTTGTGTTTTGAGGCAGGTCTTGCTAAGTTACTTAGGGCCTCACTAAATTGCTGAGGCTGGCTTTGAACTTGCAATCCTCCTGCCCCTCAGCTTCCCAATCCACAGCAATTATAGGTGTGCACCCGCACGCACCGCTGGAAGAAACTCTTTACTATGATCTCAAATTGATTATACTCTCAACTTTTTGGTTCATTTTCTAATTTTTCCCTTTCAACTCAATTTAGCTGTCATGTCCTAAGAAGAACATTTTTGTTGTAATTCAAAACATATTATATTTCTCTATTCAGACAAATTTAAAGATCTACTGACACATTCGTGATAATGGGCATTTAGTTGCTATTGTGCTCCACAGTATATCACTTTCTAATATATATTTTATCAAGAGGCTTTGATTATTGGTTTTCTCTCCTAACCATAAAAGTAACTCCATGAAGGTATGGATCATCCTTGTGCTTATGCTGTATCTCCAATGCCTAAAACGAAGTTGTAGTAATACTTAATAGTTACAGAGCATTTACTATGTGCTTTGTAACTAAGATGACCACATAACTTTGATTTCAAACTGAGATGCTTTTTAGAGTGGAGAGGGGTTTATTAATAATTATGCTAGAATAATAGGAATAATTAAGACTATCATAAGCAAATGAGAATGTATGATTACTTTCTGAATGATACTCTGAGTGTTTTATATATATTTTCTCATTTAATCTTCATTGCAACACTCAAGATTATTATTATCTCATTTTACTCTATTTTACAAATGACGAAAGGAAAATGAGCCTGTTTTGACCATACAAACAAGAACAAATGAAAACAATTGAATAATTTAGCTAACGCAAAACAAGTGGTACACTGGGAAGCCAGGATTTGAACTTGGGACCTCTGGCCTCATGATCATCATCATGATCATGCTGGCTTATTTACTTGAAAAATATTTATGATTCAGAATGAACTGCCCACACTCTATAATGTCCTCTGTAGTTTCAAGTTCTCTCCATCAGGTTATTCTGAAGAAAGATTATTCTGTCTTTGTAGTTTTTCTCATAAAGAATAGCACAGCTCAATGACTCATTGATAACTCTTTTGAAATGAAAGAAAAGCCAGGGAACAATTTGGAGCCTAGTGTAAGATGGTAGGCTCATAGTGGACCCATATAATAAGTAACTTGTACAAATTAAGGACATCTTTTCTGGTTACCACCAGAAATACTTTGATCTAAATATAAAAATAGATAATAATAATAAATATATAAAAGATAAAATAAATATAAAAAGGTTAATTGAAAGCAATTTCATGTTTATTATTTAAAATTTTTAGTTATTTTTGGATAGAATTTTTGTATCACTAAATAGAATATTTTCCGTGGAATCCGAAGTCTAATCTATGTGATCTATCATTTAAAATTTTGTTTGTACACATCTATGGGTATAGTGTCATAATTTGATATATGTATACATATAGGTAAGGATCAAATTGGGGCAGTTAATATTTCCTTCTCCTTAAACATTTAAAAAATTTGATTAACATTGAACAATTGTACATTCTTAAGTGATACTATGTAATATTTCAATCCATGTATACATTATACACTGATCAAATCTGAGTTATTAATGATTGAATCTCCTCCTTACCTTGATTTTAGAAACTGAGGTTTTCTCTTCCACTTATAATTTATTGTCAACTGTTTGTACCCTACTGTGCTGCCAAACACTAAAACTTACTGCTTCTGTCTGTTTTGGCATCTCTTATATGAAATGCATTTCTAAAGAAATGCACATGATTGTGTCAGACTAGGAAGTGATGAGGGAGAGATGGAAATGAGAAAGCAAAGGAAAATTAATTCTCATTTTTAAAATTTTTGTTACTAGGGATTGAACCCAAGGACACTTAACCACTGAGGCACATCCTCAGCCCTTTTTTTATTTTATTTAGAGACAGGGTCTCATTGAGTTGCTTAGGCCTCACTAAGTTGCTGAGACTGGTTTTAAAAACTCACAGTCCTCTTGCCTCAGCCATTGGGATTACAGGCATGTGCCACTGTACCTGACCGCTCATTTTTCAATTTGGGGTCTTAAGATAGTTATTGCCTCAAGATTATGACTGATTTTCTCTAGAAAAATTTGAATAGTTTTGAAGGAAATTTTCTGTATAGAATTTTGTTTCTCAGCTTATGTGCAGATATCTGAGTGATGAAACTTTTTTTGTTGTTGTTGCCTAATATTCAAAATTATATTTCCCATGGATCGTCATAAAACCATGTCTGGCTCAAGAGAAAGCACAGGATATTGATTGTTAACTTTCTTATCTTTTTATTTTCCTACCCACATTTTTTTCCTAGATCTCCAAAAAATAAAATAAAATAAAAGTAAATGATGGACAATATTTCTAGTCCTTTTTCTTCATGTAGATATCTTATTTGGGAATTAAAAATGGAAAGAAAATGAGCTGCATCTTTAAACATACTTGCAAATAAAGAGGAATGATATGGTAAAATTTGAAAAGTCCATGAAATTTGGACTTAGATTTTGTACTTTTAAACTACATGATCTACTTTATTTTTCTCATTAAGCCTCATCTTTTTCACCTATACAAATTATAATAAAAATTCTATGCAAAGCCCTGGGTTTGATTTCCAGCACTGAAAAAAAAAGTCCATTATGATGTCAGTAGAATGATCAAGGTTAATATTGCCAGAAGTACGTATCCACACCAAAAAATCCCCCAATAAAAGTTATATATTTACTTTTATTTATAATTATTTAAGGATAATTTCTTAGTTTTGAGAAATGCATTCTAGTTATCTAAGATAGTAACATGTGAAACAACTTGATAAAAGGTATATGGGAACACTGCCATTTTCACAACACTTTCTTAAAAGTTCTAAAGTTTTCTTTTTTAAAAAGCCTATTATGAAGACTTGTAGAATATTTTGGGAAATCTATAGCCTTTTATTTTTACTGCTCTTAACTGAGATCAATTTTGTTACATCAGAATCTGCAAGGCTATCTTGTTTGTAGTAACTTGTCAGAGTTACTTTTACTTCTTTTTAAACTTTCCTGATAGTCTCTTGGGCCAGGCAATAAGCTGAACTGCCAGAGGCTTTAGTCTTGTTGACAATCCACAGGAAGTACAACTTCACAGCTCAGAACTCTTGTAAAGACTCAGGCTAATGAAAACATCAACTTGTCCCTAAAGGTTTGCATGATTCTAAACATATTTTTCACCTATTGGTTTTGTACTAATTGGAGGCAGGTGCAGAGCCAGAAGATTAATTTCTCAAGGACATTAATTTCTGGCTGAGAGTGAAAAGGGAGAGAGGTAAGAACAGTGTTAATTAATAGAATAAAACTTTTTATCATAACAATAAAGGTGATAACCCCTCTAGGAGATGCTAACTTTGGCATCTAGTCTCAATGGAGTATCAGGAGACTTTTGCTCAGCACAATCATAAAGTTGCTAAAGTTTGCGATAGCACCACCTGCTCCCTGTCACTGTTCTCCTTTTCCACATCTAACACTTCATCCAAGGCCCTCAACCATACAATGCCCAATTTTTTTTAATAGGTACTCTAATGCTTTTAACTAATCACTACAGTTAGCTTCCCTTAAGAAATAAGTTTCTTGTAATCATTTCTACCTTCAAATTCTACTTCCATGACTTCGTATGAGGCATGACTTTTTAAGAAATTAACAAATACTTCCTTTTGTATTATAGTTTAGAGAAATCCTCAAGTTCAAGACAAGTAGTTTTAATAGTAGAGTGTAATTCACTCTGACAGGTGGGTTGAGGCAGAAATTTTTGATCCTGAATTTTTTAAAGATAATTAGCATGTTCCAAATCTATAATGGTTGCCATTGATTGCTGAAGATTGTCCCGGTGACCTATCTACTGGGACGATCTTCTAAAATGTCTCATCTGGTTAAAATGAAATTAAATAGATTCTACATAATTTATAATGACTCAGAAATCCCAGCATTTAATTTTAGTTGTTCATATTGCCCAGATATTTCTAATTATTATTTTTTTACTGCTTAAAAATACAGAACAAAATGTTTAAAGATAAATTATCTGGTCAGTAATTTGGATACATTCTCAAAATTTTCAATACTTTTAGATTAAATTAGCAAAGTAACCTTAAAATATTAATTTTTAATATGACTACTAGTAGCAGGTCATACCACAAGTAAATTGTTATTGTAAGTACAATAATACCATAAAAGGCTCTAATTGTGAAAAGAAAAAAAGGACTAGTCATGTGATTGAATGTCACATCAAAGTCAAAGAGCTATCTTCTTTCTAAATGATTATATTCAATTTCTGTATTTTTAAATGGCCCTAAGCATCAAACAGAGGGCTTTGCACATGGTAGGCAGTTGCTCTACCACTGAGCTACATCCCAAGCCCTTCAATTTCTGTTCTTTGTCATGGATTATAGTAACTCCTACTTCCTGAGCACCCCTGGTCTTTGGGACATGATTTGAGTATTGAAATCCTAGAAAATATGTTCATGTATTCAGCTGTTATTTTTCACAATGTTTGCTTGAATAAAATGTTAATCTACATGTCAGCAATATGTCAATAAATAACAAAAACACATTTGCATTCATAGACTTAATATTCTTGTGAGGATATCAAGAAATAATCAGACAAATATAGCAGTGAATGCTAAGAAGTGAATCATGCTATGAAGAACGTAGAGAAAAAGATTAGAGAGTGGTAGGAAGAGTGAGTCCTGTTTTAGATGGATTTGCCAAGGAATTTTTTAAAAAGGACCTGAATTAAATGAGTAAACACAACATGTAAAAAGCTGGAAAATATTATTTCAAACAGATGGGAACAGGAAGTGCAGACATGCTCTAAGAGGAAAGAATTTTTTTTTCAGAAAAAAAGGGAGAACATATTTAGAGTGGAAAAAGTAGGTGAGAACATTCAGGAGATAGGGGTAAGATTTTTTAAGGCTATGCAAAGGAATTTAGATTTTCTTTCTTTCTTTTTTGTTCAAATTAGTTATACATGACAGTAGAATGCATTTTGACACATCATAATAAATGGAGTATAACTGATTGTATATGATGTGGAATCACACCAGTTGTGTAGTCATATATGTACATAGGGTAATAATGTCTTCATTCCATTATTCTTCCTATCCCCATACTCCCTCCCCTCCCTTCACTCTCCTCTGCCTAATGCAAAGTACCTCTATTTTTCCCTACTCCCCTTATTGTGAATTAGCATCTATGTATCAGAGAAAATATTCAGCCTTTGGTATTTTGTGATTGGCTTATTTTGCTTAGCATGATATTATCCACCTCTATCCATTTATATGCAAATGTCATAATTTCATTCTCCTTTAAGGCTGAGTAATATTCCATTGTGTATATATACAATAGTTTCTTTATCAGTTCATCTATTGAAGAACATCTAGGTTGGTTCCATAGTTTAGTTATTGTGAATTGAGCTGCTATGAACATTGTTGTAGCTGTGTTACTGTAATATGCTGATTTTAAGTCCTTTGGATATAAACCAAAAATGGGATAGCTAGTTCAAATGATGATTACATTACAAATTTTCTGAGGAATCTCCATACTGCTTTCCATAATGGTTGCATCAGTTTTCAGTCCCACCAGCAATGTCTGAGTGCACCTTTTCCCCTGCATCCTTGCCAATATTTATTGCTACTTGTATTCTTGTTAATTACCATTCTCACTGGAGTGAGATGAAATCTTAGTTTTCTGATTTGTATTTCTCTAATAGCTCGAGGTGTTAATTTTGAATGTGATGAGAAATTCTATTTTAAAAGGTAATGGTGACAATTCAATTGATTTTTTAATAAGAATCCTTTGTTTGCTGTGTTGAGAATACATCAGTGTGGTGAGAGTGGAGTAAGGGAGTTTGGTTAGACATGTTGATAGCTAGGAGATGTACGATCAGTACTTCTACTGAGTACAGACAAAGGCTGTGGAAAGTTTAAAAGTTGAAAGAGTTCATATGTAGGATTTTTCTGACTGGAGTTGAGGATGAAGTAAATGCTATAAAGAGAAAACCTGGGACTTTTAAGTTTTTAACAAGAACAATCAGCTGAATGATACTGTCATTTACTGACATGAGAAACATAAGTCTAGGAGTGGTTTGAAAGTAAAATGAAGAGTTCTATTTCATTGTGTTAGTTTTTGAGGTAAGTATTATACAAACAAATGACTATTTCCAGTAGAGATGTTAGAGTCTTTCTCCCATAGGAAAGGCAAGTCTGGGCCCAAAAAATGGGATAAATCAACATGCACATTGCCTTACATCCACTGGAATAGTTACACTTCTTTAGATATGTGAATTTAGACTGTGAAGATAGGAGGACTGGAACCCAGGCCGCAGGATATACCAATATGTGAAGATCAAGGCAAAGATAAAGAAACAGCAAAGTTGACTACAGTGCCAACAAATTAGGTCTCAGTAAAACCAGGAAAATGTCCCAGAAGCCAAGTGGGAGAAAGTGTTTTAAGAAAGAAAGTGCAGAAGATTCCAGGTAGATCATTTCAATGGCATTGTAGTTTAAAATTTTACAGCTAGGAGAGCAAGACCAAGAATCCAAGAGCGACATTTACCACAGAACTAGGTGACAACTTTTCCCTATGAGCCTTCAATTATGAAAAAATGAGAACAAATTATCAATAACCACAAGATCTATAAGATTTTAGTATCTGTTTCTGTTTTGGTAGAAGCAGAGGGAAAGAAATTGGACTTCTGATGTCTCTGAGAAGACCCCCCACAACAATAATCAAATGAACAAGGGATATTCATTGGAAAATGAAGCACATCCATCTGAGAGCAGCTGTTGAAACTGGGAGCAAGTGGACAGGATTCAACTCATAAAAAAGTCTAATAGGGGCCATTTCTCCCGACCTGCTCTGATGGACGGGGAGATGGTCCGAGGGCTTGCCTTCCAATAAAGCATGGCCGAGTGGCTTAATTCATCTTCTCCTGGTCGTGTGAATTTTACATAATTGGTGCCGAAAACCCGGGAGGGCTTTGAACCTCCTCCGCACCGGAGTTGAGGCAGGCCCTTCGGACCAAGAGAATTCCTGAGCCGCTATTTCCACCACCCAAACCGACAGAAATGAGGTACGTTCCCTCCCCATCTCCCCTGACTTTTTGGCTCCCTCCCATTCCGTTCCAGAGGTCTACCTGTAAGTCACGCGCGTGCCCCGTTTTAAGGCCGCAAGGGCTCGGGAGACGTCCCAGTCTTTGTGAGCCACCCGATTCCGCTCGGGCCCCCGGAGGGTACAGGGACGCCTGTGCCCCCCGCTCGGCTCTCTCTCTTCCTAGGATGGGTGCGATTGGAATTTAGGACGCTTTTTTCCATTCTCACCCACCCCTAAGGGCGCCAAAAGGTCATGGGAGATACTTAGTCCTCCCGAGCCAAATTAGGACTCACTCCAGACCCTTGTATGTTAGCCTGGCCCCAGCATGGCCAAAACTTTGGGTCAAAATGCCCCCAGAAAGAAACTTTAATTTTGAAATCTTCACTGATTTGGCAAATTTTTTAATCACTAAATGGGAAACAGACAAAAATTCCTTCCACCAAGGCTTTGTTGGAAGCGTGCTCTCACCCCTCCCTTCTTTCCCCTCTGTTCACTCCTTTCAAATACTTCTCGCTGCGCTCTCTCCCCTCCCCTCTCCAAAGCCGAAGCAATGTCCCAGCAGTTTCCCACCGGAGAAAATCCCTGTTCCGTTTAAGCTGTGCTCACGGCAGCACAGGTGACCTGCCCCGCCTCCCTACATTCCCCTTTGCCTCCCTGCTGCTCAAGACCGGGCTTGCTTTTCCTGCTGCTGCAGAGCCCGCCTGCGCTTCCTTCCATCTCTCGCTGCCTCCGCGCCGTTGGGACGGGCAGCTGGAAGTTTGTGAGCTGCCTGCCACGCCGTGGCCCTGCCCCACCGCCCCGGCCTGGCAGCGAAGGGTCCCCAGGCCGCCCCACCCGCTCACTTTTTCGCCAGCAGGATCCCAAAAAAGCTGCGTTCGCAGCAGCTCATGGTGACCACCAGCGCACCTTTGCGACCTGCTCCACCCCACGGGCAGCCGGCAGCCGGCCCTTAGCTCCACACGACTCCATGCTCCTGCTGCATCCTGCAGCTGCTGCCCTCTTAATTCTGTTGCCAGATAGATATTGTTAATACACAAACAAAAGGGACTTATGTTCAAATTAACGACGGTTCTTTCTCCTTCCCTCCTCTCTAGGCCCTCTCCCTTTTTCTCCTGTTGCTTTATTAAGATAATTAACAACTGTATTATTTTTTCCAGGATTCTACGACTTTAAATTCTCTCTCTATATTTTTTTTTAAGTTCCTGATTTTGACTCTGCGCGCTAAAACTAAGATTTCTGATCAGATGTATTTTATCCAACTATAAAAGTTTTTCACATTCTAATTC
>CM053403.1:90695887-90727882 GCA_028644305.1 Xerus rutilus
ATGGGCCAAAGAGCTGAACACAAACTTCACAGAAGAAGATACACAATCCATCAACAGACATATGAAAAAATGTTTAACATCTCTAGCAATCAGAGAAATGCACATCAAAACTACCCTAAGATTTCATCTCATGCCAGTCAGAATGGCAACTATCAAGAACACAAACAACAATAAGTGTTGGTGAGGTTGTGGGGGAAAAGGCATGCTCATACATTGCTAGTGGAACTGCAAATTAGTACAATCAATCTGGAAAGCAGTATGGAGATTCCTTAGAAAACTTGGAATGGAACCACCATTTGAGCCTGCTATCCCACTCCTCGGTATATACACAGAAGACTTAAAAACAGCAAACTACACTGACACAGCCACTTCAATGTTTGTAGCGGCTCCATTCACAATAGCTAAACTGTGGAACCCTAGATGCCCTTCCATAGATGACTGGATAAAGAAACTGTGGTATATATACAGAATGGAATATTACTCAGCAATAAAAGAGAATAAAATTATGGCATTTGCAGGTAAATGGATGGAGTTGGAGAATATCATGCTAAGTGAAGTAAGCCAATCTCAGAAAACCAAATGCCAGATGTACTTGTTCATAAGTGGATGCTGATCCATAATGTAGGGAAGGACATGGGAACAGTGGTGGAACTCTGATCACAGGGGTGTAAGGGAGCATGTGAACAGTAATGGTGGTGGAATATGATGGTCATCATAGCCCTAACTTTATGCATGACTACATATATGTTGTGATTCTATACAACTTGCAACTAGAGAATTGATATGTTATCCTCTATCTATGTGCAATGAATCAAATTGCACTCTGTTATCATGTAAGCCTAAATAGAACAAATAAATAAAACATGAAAAAAATTCAGATTCCTAACAGCCCTTACAAAAGCAATAATCTATGATAAATGGTAATAAGTAATAGATTTAAGATATACAAAGACAAAACACATGAGACATGGTCTTGCTTGATTATTCTACTAAAAAAGGCAAATATATACCAAAATATAAAACGAGGAAAAAGATACGATCTAAATAAAAGTACCAAATTATCTATTAAGATATCTATACCAATATCCAAAAATTATCTCTATCTATAGTTACATCAAATTATATCTTTAAAATATAAAATAATACACTAAATTAAAATAGCGCATATATCAAATACAGACAAGTTGTATGCATCAGTTTACTTATTTTGAACATTACATATGGTAACAAAACTTGTAAATATCAAGTGTTATCACTAGAGGACTAATTAAATAAACTGTAGAAAATCCAAAAGTGGAGTATTGCTGTCTATACAAAAAGCAATGAGGAGTACTCTGAACACTGCTGTGAAATAACCACTAAGATATAGTGTTATGTAAGAGGATCAAAATAAAGTAAAGTGACCAAAATGACTGTTTAAGAGGAATACAGACCCATAAAACTATTAAAATGGTACCTTAGGAAAAATTATATTTAGAAAATTGATAATAAGGTTGTCTTAGTAATATCCATATGAACAGTGTAATAAATAAGCTCCAAATTCTGACATATTTAAGATAGAGAAATGATACGTTTAAGGCATTTCATGCATTAATAGGGGAGTTTCATATTAAGTATAATTGTACAGGGAGTGGGAATATCAAATACAATAAGGAGACATTCTGAGATAGTATATGGGATTATAACCAAAAGTATTAAAATGAGACATTTGCAGAGAATGACACTAAATATATCTTACTGTGGCTATTTCTTTTAAAAGATCAATGTAAGCTGGGCGCGGTGGCTCAAGCCTGTAATCCCAGCACTTAGGGAGGCTGAGACAGGAGAATCGCAAGTTCAAAACCAGCTTCAGCAATGGCGAGGCGCTAAGCAACTTAATGAGACCCTGTCTCTACATAAAACACAAAATAGGGCTGGGGATGTGGCTCAGTGGTTGAGTGCCCCTGAGTTCAATCTCCAGTACCAAAAAAAAAAAAAAATCAGCGTACACTAGTATTGCAGTCTAGTTAATACAGTAAGTCTTAGCTAGTGCAATAAATTGTAAAACAAGATTATACACATATATATATAGATTATATAATACATAATCAATATAAGATATATATGTATATAATTACATACACATTTGGAGGAGAGAAGGAACACAAAGTACAAAAAAACAGAAATGAAAGAGAAGTAATTGCTACTTATGCCAAGTACATTGGAAGAATAATAATAAAGGAATATTATAAACAACCTAATGTCTACACGCTGACCTGGATAAAACAGAGCAATTCCTTAAAAGATGGAATCTTCCAAAACTATATACAAAGAAAAATAGAAACTCTGAATATCTTATATTTAGTGATGATATTGAATTGATGATTAGTAAACTTCTAAAAGACAAAGCACCAGGGCTAGCAAGTTCATTGGTATATTCTATTAATGAGCAAACAAACATTTAAGAGAGAAGTGCTACCAAATGTCTTCCAGAAAATAGAAGCAGAGGAAAGATTTCCTAACTCATTTGATAAGACTAGCATTGTCTTAGTACAAACACCAAACAAAAATATCACAAAACATGCCAAGTAAATGTAATTATCTCTTATAAACAATGAGGCAAAAGTCTTCAAAATATTTACAACATATAAAGATTTCAACAACATATAAAGATTTCTAATCAAATGTGATTTTTTGCAGATATGCAAGGCTGGCTCATCATTTGAAAATAAATTCATTCATTACATCAACAGATTAAAGAAAAAAGGTCCCTGCAATCCCAGCATTTAGGGAGGCTGAGACAGGAGAATCGTGACTTCAAAGCCAGCCTCAGCAATGGCAAGGTGCTAAGCACCTCAGTGAGACCCTGTCTCTACATAAAACACAAAATAGGGCTGGGGATGTGGATCAGTGGTCGAATGCCCCTGAGTTCAATCTCCAGTATCAAAAAAAAAAAAAAAAAAAAAAGAAGAAGAAGAAGAAGAAGAAGAAGAAGAAGAAGAAGAAGAAGAAGAAGAAAGGTCATTTAATCATGTCAAGCAGAAAAGGCATTTAATAAAATTTGATATTTATTTATGACCAAAAATTGTTCAGCATCATGTTAATAATTGAGAAATTTTTCTACTTGATAAAGAAAAACTGCAAACACCCTGTAGTTGACATCCTACTTAATGATGAGAAAATGGATATTTCCTTAAGATTGAGAAGCAAGGATGTCTGTTCTCATCACTCCTATTCAGTATTATACTGAAAGCTTAAGTAATAAGGTAAGAAAGGAAATAGAAGTTATACAGATTGGTAAGAAAGATAAAACTGTCTTTGGATATGACGTAATTATTCATTTTTAATACTTCTCAAGATAGCTTACCAAGAAATTGAAGTTATATTTGTCATATGAGGCAGCAAATATTTTTCATGTAAAAATTTATTTCCCAAATAATTATTCAATACTTGCAAGGTGCAAGACTTGAGTATAAACTGGGAAATTATTCATATTACCTACTATGAAGAGAATACATATAAGTAGATGGCAAAAACAAATAAGTAAACAGTGTTGTAATTCCTGTGCTCAGTTAAGAACACAGAATAAAGCCTCTTAAATAGGAAAAACAAGGAAGTCTTCTTACTGAGAATGACATCTAAATGGACAGCTAGGCAGTTAGTACACACTATACAGTTGGAGACACTGGAGTGAGGGCTCTTATGAAAATGATTACAATTCAATGTTAAAGCTTGGGAGAAGACCCACAGGTCAAAGAGAACATTATATGTATAAGGTTAAGAGTTGAGTAGAGTGTGAAGTGTGAATGAGGTGGGAGGTCATAGTAAAAATGAGATTGGATTGTTCAGTGGGGACTTAACAAAGTAGAGGTTTGTAAATGATATTAAAGAGCTTACTATTTCTTTAGAACAATGGGGAGCCAAAGCATGGAAATGGCAAAATAATTTTGCCACAGAAAATGGCAATAGTGTGGTGAATGGGAAGTGTCAACATTAGGCAGCTGTTTTTGTAAGCCATGTGAGATACACTCACGCAATAGTAAGAAGTGACTGTGATGATGGACAATGTTGAGTGGACATTAGACCCAAAAAGTGTTTACCCATGAATAGCAAACTCCTTGCATGACAAGTGCTTGGTTTCTATCAAGAAGATATGATCTATATATTTCTGAAATGGATCATGGGGATAATTTTGCTTTTGTCTTACAGTCACCAATGTCACCAATTTTAGACATCTGAGATAATCCAAAGCATAATCTACAACCAAGATGAGAGTAAAAGCTGGAAGTATAGGGCACACTAATTGCCAGAGGTTAATTTTGCCAATTCACCTCATTGAACTTGAACATAATTCAAAACTACATATGTTGAAAGGGATTCTCAGGTTGTCATTCTAGCACCACATGCCATTGCCTGAGTTTATAAATAGGCATGTCAAAAATAAATATCAAAGAAATAAAATTTCAGACCAATATCTCTGATGAACGTAGTTGCAAAAATTCTCAATAAAATTTTGGTATATCGCATACAAGAACATAGTAAACAAATAATGCACCATGATCAAGTGGGGTTCATTCCAGGGATGCAAGGTTGGTTCAACATATGGAAATCAATAAACACAATCCATCACATCAATAGACTTAAAGAGAAAAATCACATATCAATTGATGCAGACACAGGATTTGACAAAATACAGCACGCTTTTATATTCAAAACACTAGAAAAACTAGGGATAGCGGGAACATATCTCAACATTGTAAAAGCTATCTATGTTAAACCCAAGGCTAACATCATTCTAAATGGAGAAAACTTGGAAGCATTCCTTCTAAAAGCTGGAACAAGACAGGGATAACCTCTTTTACCACTCCTATTCAACACTAGCAAGAGCAATTATACAGATGAAAGATATTAAAGGGATACAAATAGAAAAAGAGGAACTCAAACGATTATTATTTGCAAATGATATGATTCTATACTTAGAAGAACCAAAATATTCCAGCAGAAAACTTCTAGAAATAATAAACAAATTCAGCAAATTAGCAGGACATAAAATCAATACCCATAAATCAAATACATTTCTATACATCAGTGATGAATCCTCTGAAAGACAAATTAGGAAAACTACCCCATTCATAATAGCCTCAAAAAAAAAACCTTTGGAATCAATTTTTTAAAAAGAGGCAAAAGACCAATACAACGAAAACTAGAGAATATTAAGGAAAGAAATTGAAGATGACCTTAGAAGATGGAAAGATTGCCCATGTTCCTGGATAGGCAGAATTAATATTGTCAAAATGGCCATACTACCCTAAGCACTATACAAACTCAATGTGATTTCAATTAAAATACTAATGTTATTCCTTATAGAAAGAGAAAATAAATAGTGAAATTTATTTGGAAAAATAAGAGACCCAGAATAGCCAAAGCAATCCTTAGCATGAAGAGTGAAGCAGGAAGCATCACGATACCAGGTCTTAAACTATACTATAAAGCTATAGTAATAAAACGGCATGGCATTGGCACCAAAATAGACATGTAGACCAATGGTACAGAATAGAAGACAGACAAACCCACTTAAATACAGTTATCTCATACTAGACAAAGCACCCAAAACATACATTTGAGAAAAGAACCTCTTCAAAAGTGGTGCTGGGAAAACTGGAAATCCATATGCAGCAAAATGAAACTTTGTAAATTTCCTTTGTAAATATTTAAAACTCAATTCTTTACTTTGAAGCCCTGAGAAAATACCATTTTCCTCCTGCATTTGAAGGTAAATGAATGAAGTTAGAGAATATCATGCTCAGCAAAGTATGCCATTCCCAAAAGACCAAATGTTGAATGTTCTCTCTAATAAGTGGATGCTGATCCATAATGTGGGAAGGAGCATGGGAAGAATGGAGAAACTTTGGTCAAAGGGGAGGAAAAGGAGGGGACAGGACATGGGGGTAGGGAAGATGGTGGAATGCAACAGATAACAATGCCCTAGGTTCATGTATGACTGCATGTATGGTGTAACTCTATATTGTGTACAATCAGAGAAGTAAAAAGTTGTTCTAAATTTGTGAACAATGAATCAAAATGCATTCTGCTGTCATGGAAACCTAATTACAATAACTAAATGAGAAAGAATAAGGAATGACAGTCCAGGGCAGTGTGCACACCTGCTATCCCAGCAACTCAGGAGGCTGAGGCAAGAGGATCACAATTTCAAGGTTAGCCTCAATCACTTAGCAAGGCCTTGTCTGAAAATTAAAAATGATAAAAAATACAAGGTCTGGGAATGTAACTCAATGGTAAAGCACCCCTAAGTTTAATCCCCAGTTTCAAAAAAAAAGTAAATTGTCAATTTCCTATATTATGTATCATAATAATACTTAATGCACATTTAGTATGTCAGACACTCCACTTATTGCTGTAAAGGTGTCATCTCATTGAATGTAAAAATCAGTTTCCCTAATATTAAAGCATCTTTACATGTTTTAGGACAAAAAAAGAATCAAATTGTACTCTTATACCATACATAGAAATTATCAGCAAATGGATTAAAGACAACATAAGACTTGAAACCATGAAAGTGAAAAGCTTTTTGACATCAATATTCACAATGAAATATGTGTCAGATATGACACTAAAAACACAGCCAATAAAAGCAATTAATGTGGAATGATTCCTGCAAAACAAAGAAATCAATCAACAAAATGAAAAGACAATCTAAGAAAAAAAGAGAATATTTGTAAACTACATATTTAATAAGAGAATAAATGCCAAACTAAGTAAAAAACTGACAATAGGGAAAAACAACAATAGCTGGTTTTAAAAAATGGGCTCAGGATGTAAATAGACATTTCTTTAAAGACATAACTAAAGGCTAATGTGAATATGAAAAGATGTTCAATATCACCAGTCATTTGCAATTCCCAGTCATGCAAATGCAAATCAAAATCTCAATGAGAGGTGTAGTTGAGTGGTACAGCACTTGCCTAGCACATGTGAAGCACTAGTTTCGATCTTCAGCACTACATAAAAATAAATAAATAAAAGTTTTGTGTTCATCTACAACTAAAAATATTTTAAGAATCTCAGTGAGATATCATTTCATCCCTGTAAAGATGGCTATCATCAAAACAAACAAAAGACATATGTTATTGAAGAGGTAGAGAAATTGGAACACCATATATTCCCACTAGGAATGTAAATTGGTATAGCCTTTATGGAAAACAGTATGGAAGTGCTTCAAATTGTTAAAGATGGAACTACCATAAGATCTAGTAATCCTACTTCTACATATTTATCCAAAAGAACTGAAAATAGGATCTTGAAGACATATTAGGACTTCCATGCTTATTGCAACATTGTTTACAATAGTTAAGATGTAGAAACAACCTAAATATTCATCTATGAATGAATGAAAGACGATCTTGCCACTTAGGACAATAAGGATGAACCTGGAGAACATTATGCTAAGTGAAATAAGCCAGACATAGTATGACAAATGCATGATTTTACTTATTTGTGGAATCTAAGTAAAACTCAGAGAATAGAATGGTGATCACCAAAAGTCATGGGACAAAAAGAAACAGAGAGATGCTGGTCTCAGGGTACAATGAGTTTCTAATCCTGAGAATCTTAGAATGTGACATTACTTAGAATAGGGTTATTCACAAGTTAAAATAAGTTCATTAGGATGGTCTCTAATCCACTATCACCAATATTTTTATTAAGTGGGGGAAATTTGAAGACAAACTCACATACGAGGAGAATATGAAGATGAAGGCAGAGACAGGAGCGATACATCAACAAGCCAAGAATGCCAAAGATTGCTAGCAAATCACCAGAAATTAAAAGAGAGGAATGAAAATGATTTTCCCTCACAGCCTTCTGCTGCTGAAACCTTAGTTTTAGATTTTCAGCCTCCAGTACTAAGACAATAGATTTTTGTTTTTGAAGCCAGGAAAAGGAAAAAAGAGAAATGGATAAAACTTTCATAAGTCAATAAAAAGTTTAATAATAGGCAAAAGATTTTTAATAGACACATAGCTAAAATAAAAAGATTTAATAATAACATGTGCTGGCAAGGATGATTGATAGAAATTTAATACATTATTCAAATGTAAAATGGCACCACAATTCAGAAAACAATTTGACAGTTTCTTATAAAGATTCCCATCTTAAATCCACATGAAATGTTGACACAATGGCCTCTATGTGAATATTTACAGGAGCTTTATATATAACTACCCTAAACTGAAAGCCACTCAAATATCCTTCATTTGAGTAATGTATAAACAAATGACAGTACATCCAAACAATTAAATACTGCTCATCAATAGAAAGAAACAACTACCTCTGCATACTACAGCAGATAAACCTCAAATGCATTGTGGTAAGTGAAAGGAGCAAGACCAAAAATTACCTATGGTGTGAGTCCATTTGCAAGACTCTCTGGAAAAGACAAAACCATAGGGATGGAAACAGAGAACTTGGAAGAAATGTAATTAATTACAAAAAGGCACAGGAGCATATTTTTTGTGATGATACTTCTCTATATGAACTCTGGTAGTGTTTATATGATTGTATGCCTTTGCCAATTCTTGAAGAACTGTAAAATAAAAAAAGTAAACTTCACTGTGTTATACCTTAATACAAAGTACAAAAAGGAGAAAACACAATAAATATTTCACAATAAAATACAAAATAATATCTTCTGATATCAGCATAAGTAGTTTTCTGAAACAGTATACCAAAACCACAGGAAATAAACTTATTTCAATAATATTAAGATTTAGAATTTCTGTTCATTGAAAGAAACTATTAAGAGAAAGGCATCCCCCAGAATGGTGGAAGATATTTGCAATTCACATGTTTATGAAGGACTTTATATATCTAGAACATATAAAGAATTCCCAACTCAGGAAAGGATAAATCACTATTAGAATAAATGTTCAAAAGACTTCACAAAGGATAGTTTTCAAATGACCAATGAGCATTTGAAAATTGTTCAATTTTATTAATCATCAAAGAAATACAAATCCAAACCATAATGTGACAACTGCATACCCATCATAATGGCCAAAATGAAAAAATCAAAGTATTAAGGATGTAGATGAGATTCTCATGGTTGGGAGAGTATAACTAACATATCAAAGGCATGTATGAAATTGTCCTAACAGCTCTATTCATATGACCTCAAACTGTAAAACACCATCAGTAAAATGAACAAAATATGGTACATTCACATAATGAAATACTACAGAGTAATGAGAATGAAAGAACTACAGCTATACTCAACAATATTATAGTTAGCTCTTGAAAACAATATATAAAACTAAAAAATCCAGATAAAATACCACATGGTTCTATTTATATATATTCTAAAACAGTTAAGCTATATTATTAATTGGACATTTAAGCTGAATTTTGATGTCCAATTATTGGTTACATACAGAAGATGGTGACTGAAAGAATGTAAAAATGAGGAATTGGGAATGTCAGTAATGATTTTTATCTTGAACTGGGTAATAATTACAGAAGTATGTTCAGTTTATGAAATTTATAGAAGTGAACAATGTGACTTTTGTGTTTTTGTATATATTTACACTTCAAAAATAAGTTCCAAGTATACTAAAAATCCTCTTTAAAAAAAAAACTAGAAAAAATATTTTAAATGGCCTAAAAATTAGGAGGAGATTGTAGGAGTATTTCATTCTGAATGCATCCTGTCTCCCATCTGATTTTAATTTGAATGCATTTCCCTCTCCCATGTTGAGCAGCATCTAGAATCACCAGTCTGGTCCTTGGCAAAATATGTAAAACTTCAGATTCTATGGAAATTTTTATAGAGACATTTGTTGTAAACCTATCACCTCTCTGTGCTAAACAAGAATTTATTTTCAGAGGGCTCCTGGGCAAAGAATACGCATTGTGAATTCCAGAGAACGATTGGTACTTTAGAAACTCTCATTCCAGAGATGAAGGGCAACTCAACTCCATGTGGATGTGGCTTGACCCACAGACTTCCACAGACCAGAAGAGCATTGCTGATTATGTTTTATGTAAATCAATGCTGAATTGGAATTGAAGGTGTAAAATATTTATTGAGGATTAATCCTTTTGAAAAGAAGCAGAGTTGGGGATTGGTGAGAGAATAGAGTTGGGTAGAGGAAGAATTTAAACCATCATGCAGGCCCAACAAAGTCTCAGCCAATTGAGTGGTGAGGGCTGAAGCAGCAAGGGCCAAGGGTCACCTTAATAATGAATTGTTCTAATGATATCTTTCTAGCTTATAAAATGGAAAACAAATCACAGGAATCACAAGGGTCATTATAAACATATTGGGGAATCACATCCTCAGATCTTTGCCTTTAAAGGCAAAACCTGTCTCATTCATTTCTCTATATCCAGAATGAGATGAGGCTCAGAATATCTTCAAATCTATAAAATTTTCAAGGAAGTAAGCGGATATAAAAGGAATAAGAAATTTAAGCTGTTCTTTCAGGAGAAAGCAATTATATATTGATCCATCCATGCTGGTTAACCAAAAATAGGCTTGAAATTGGTTATAGACTTTGGAAATGTTGGATTTAGGAAGAGCCTAAAATGATAGCAGTTAGTTCCCATCTCAAGTACTTCTCAGAGACAAGTGGTGAAGATTTACCTTTAAGCACTGGTATTCAGAGTTCTATGACAGTTGAAACTTACTGTTGACTCAGATTGGTTGATTGGCAAAGGTTGGTACAGATTATGAAAATAAGTAAATGATCCTGAGAATTAGTGAGAAAAAAAAGGATAGATAACTATTCAGAGAGTTTAAGAAACAGACAATAGGAAGGGGTTGTAAATGAATCAGGGAGGAGAGATTGGTAATATAAAATTAGAGTTAGTAAATGAGAGCATGTTAAAAAAAATAATGAAATGGGTAAAATGTCTTTGATGCTCTCCTAAACTTTCTTTGGAGTTTTTCTCACTTAAGACAACTGAGTACTCTCACAGAAAGTATATATGATAACAGCAGAGACTATATAAGAGGCTAAAATCACTTCCTCCTGTTGCTACTTTTCTTTTGTCTTCCTAGGCTCCAAGATGGCTGACAAAACCAAATTTTGGGGTGTGGTGCCAACCATATTAAAGATGAGCAAAGATCCCACTAATTTCTACATAGGACGAACACTGTGGTTCAGTGTCATTTTCATTTACATTTCAGTTGTGCATGTAGTGCAATTTTCCTGGATTAATGTAGAAAACGACTTTCAGTGCCATGGGAATATTTCTGATGCCTGTCTAGCAGAATGCTATGAGGACCACTTCACCAAACCTATTCTAGGAGTTTGGTATATGGTTGGCTTTGTCTTTACCTCCATATTTTTTATAATGGAATTTTCTGTTCTTCAGAGTATATATAAACAGAACATGATGTTTAAGAAGAAATCCTTAGAAAAGGAAAAGTTATCTGACAATTTCAACAATACAGATGAAGCCCAGAAGGAAAAAGAGCTTTTGGACTTGTCCAAGAGAAAGCCCGTATTGGCATTGTATCTTGTCTACTTTCTGCTTCAAATGTCTGTACAGGTGATCTTCTTGGCCATCCTTATTCACTATCAGGAACCTCTGATTACAAAAGAGAGTTGGTGCAGTACCCATTTGTGTCAAGGGCCTTATATGTGTGTGTTAATGGGGACAGAGGAGAAGAGAATGTCCATCATAATGCTGGCCACCCTTTCAGTAGTTATCATGACTTTCTGTATTATATTCTTCATATACACTGTTAATGCATATAGAGTTAAGAGCCTAGCTCTTTCTGAGAAATATACGAACTCTATAAAATCCTAATAGTACTCCTGATAATCATCACTGACAGACTTTGGAATATTTGTAAAACTGCCCTATATGATCTTGTGTTGAAGCAATACACACTTTATTCTTATTCATTGTTCATTGACGTTCTAATATTGGAAAAATAAAACTGGGAGGTGTGACAAGGTTGTTTTCTTCATATATAAATAACGAGAGTAAAGAACAAATGGAATAGTGTTCAGAGTTGTTTAAAGGAAGAACTCAGAGGTATTTACCACTATTACTTTTGATATCCTGCTGCAATCAAATCTTAAGGACCATTCTTATTCATTTAATTGATTAATAAGTTAAAAGTGAAATAACTCACAAGCAAATATTTTAGAGGAATAAACTCAGTGGAAACTCAGAAAATTAAACACGATAGCAAATGTCTTTGGAATAAATTTAAGACCTACTTATAGTGTTCTTAAAATAATATCTCTTAAGGATTCTTGCTTAAAAAACTGCAATACAGATGTTTTTCAAAGAATGTTAATAACACATATCTTGTATAGATTGAGGAGGAAAATGATATTTTCTCAGGGCTTCAAAGTAAAGAATCAAGTTTTAAATATTTACAAAGGAAAGGGAAAGAAAGAAAAAAAGCAAATATATTTTTATACTTGAACTACATTTTCCTTTAGTACTTCAGTTAATATTGACTTCTAACTTAGTTTCAAAAAGTCAAACTATGTAGAAATGATAAAAATGTGAGAAGCAAATTCTGCATGGAACAAATGAAGCTTCTATTTTGGCAAAAGACTAATTGTTAATATACCCACATCCATTATTATTTTAGGAGCCAAAGCAATATGACATGGATCTTCAAAGAGCAAGGGTATTGGTTTCTTGTGAGTCTAGATGAAGAATCATTAAATAAATAGGAACTAGAAACATGAGATTAGATGATAGGCATAGACATGCATATTTTTTTATTTTTCTATTTATTTATTCTAATTAGGTATGCATTACAGCAGAATGCATTTTGATTCATTGTACACAAATGGAGCACCACTCTTCATTTCTCTGGTTGTAGATGATGTAGAGTCGCACCATATGTGCACTCATACATGTCCCTAGGGTAATGATGTTCATCTCATTCCACCATGTTTCCTGCCCCCATGTCCCCTCCTCTCCCCACCTCCCCTTTGACCAAAGTTTCTTGATTCTTCCCATGCTCCCCCTTACCCCCATTATGGGTCAGCATCTACTTATTGGAGAGAACATTTGGCCTTTGGTTTTTTTGGGATTGGCTTACTTCACTGAGCATGATATTCTCTAACTCCATCCATTTACCTGCAAATGCCATAATTTTATTCTCTTTTAATACTGAGTAATATTCCATTGTGTATATATACCACAGTTTCTTCATTCATTCATCTATTGAAGGACATCTAGGTTGGTTCACCAGTTTAGCTATTGTGAATTGTGTTGCTATAAACATTGAAGTGGCTGCATTACTGTAGTATGCTGTTTTTAAGTCCTTTGGGTATAGACCAAAGAGTAGGATAGCTAGATCAAATGGTGGTTCTATTCCAAGTTGTCTAAGGAATCTCTACACTGCCTTCCAGATTGGTCGCATCATTTTGCAGTCCCACCAGCAAAGTATGAGTGTGCCTTTTCCTCCACATTTTCGCCAACACTTGTTGTTGTTTGTATTCTTGATAACTGCCATTCTGACTGGCGTGAAATGAAATCTTAGAGTAGTTTTGATATGCATTTCTCTAATGGCTAGAGATGTTGAACATTTTTTCATTTATTTATTGATCGATTGTATATCTTCTTCTGAGGAGTGCCTATGCAGCTCCTTAGCCCATTTATTGATTGAGCTGCTTGGCTTTTTGGTATTAAGTTTTTTGAGTTCTTTATATATCCTGGAGATCAGTGCTCTATCTGATGTGCGTGTGGCAAAAATTTGTTCCCAGAATGTAGACTTTCTGTTCACCTCATTGATTCTTTCTTTTGTTGAGAAGATGCTTTTTAATTTGAGTCTATCCCATTTATTGATTCTTACTTTTATTTCTTGCACTCTAGGAGTTTTGTTAAGGAAGTCAGGGCCTAATCTGACATGATGAAGATTTAGATCTACTTTCTCTTCAATTATGCACAGGCACAGGCTCTCTGGTCTAAATCATAGGCCTTTGATACATTTTGAGTTGATTTTTATGCATGGTGAGGGAAAGGGATTTAATTTCATTTTGCTGCCTATGGATTTCCAGTTTTCCCAGCACCATTTGTTGAAGAGACTATCTTTTCTCCAGTGTATGATTTGGAACCTTTGTCTTGTATGAGATAACTCTATTTATGTGGGTTAGTCTCTGTGTTTTCTATTCTCTACCACTGATCTACATTTCTATGTTGGTGCCAATACCATGCTGTTTTTGTTATTATAGCTTTATATTATAGCTTAAGGTCTGGTATTGTGATGCTTTCTGCTTTGCTCTTCTTGCTAAGGATTGTTTTGTCTATTCTGGGTCTTTAAATAATTTTGAAATAAAATTATTTAAAAGTGGTACCAATACTAGCCTCATAGAATGAGTTTGGAAGGGTTCCCTTCTTTTCTATTTCATGGAATAATTTGAGGAGTATTGATATTAATTCTTCTTTGAAGGTCTTTTAGAACTCAGCTGAGAATCCATCTGGTCCTGAGCTCTTCTTGGTTGGTAAGCTTTTGATGGTGTCTTCTATTTCCTTGCTTGAAATTGATTGGTTTAAGTTATGTATGTCCTCTTGATTCAGTGTGAGCAGATCACATGTCCCTAGAAATTTGTTGGCGTCTTCAGGATTTTCTGCTTTACTGGAGTATAGATTTTCAAAATAGTTTCTAATTATCTTCTGTATTTCAATAGTGTCTGTCATGATATTTCCCTTTTCATCTCAAATTTTCATAATTTGAGTTTTCTCTCTCTCTCCTTCTTTTTGTTAGGGTAGCTAAGGGTTTATCAATTTTATTTAATTTTTCAAAGAACCAGCTTTTTGTTTTGTCAATTTTTTGAATTGTTTCTTTTGTTTCAATTTTATGGATTTCAGCCCTGATTTTAATTATTTCCTGTCTTCTACTTCTTTTGGTTTTAATTTTTTCTTCTTTTTCTAGATCTTTGAGATGTAATATCAGGTTATTTGTTGATTTTTTCTTCTTTTAGTGAGTAAGCTCAATGCAATGAACTTTCCTCTTAACACAGCCTTCATAGTGTCCCAGAGATTTTGATATGTTATATCAGAGTTGTCATTTACCTCTAAGAATTTTTTTTATCTCCTCTTTGATGTATTCTGTTATCCATGCATCATTCAATAGCATATTATTTAGTCTTCAAGTAATGGAGTAGCTTCTATATTTTATTTTATTATTGATTTCTAATTTCATTCCATTATGGTCTGAGAGAATGCAGGGTAGTATCTCTATTTTTTTGTATTTGCTAAGAGTTGCTTTGTTGCATAACCTATGTTCTATTTTAGAGAAGGATCCATGTGCTGCTGAGAAAAAAAAGTGTATTCACTTGTTGATGGATGAAATATTCTGTGTATATCTGTTAATTCTAAATTATTGATTGTATTATTGAGTTCTATGGCCTCTTTGTTTAGTTTTTGTTTGGAGGATCTGTCTGGTTGTGAGAGAGGTGTGTTAAAGTCACCTAGCATTGTTGTGTTGTGGTCTATTTGATTCTCAAAATCGAGAAGAATTTGTTTGATATACATGGATGCTCCATTGTTCAGGGCATGGATATTTATGATTGTTATGTCTTCTTGATGTATTGTTCCCTTAAACAGTATGAAATGTCCTTCTTTATCCCTTCTGCCTATCTTTGGTTTGAAGTCTATTTTGTCTGATATGAGGATGGAAACCCCTCTTTGTTTACATGGTCCATTGAGTGGTATGTTTTTTTCCCATCCTTTCACCTTCAGTCCATGAATGTCTTTTTCTATGAGATGAGTCTCTTGAAGACAACATATTGTTGGGTCTTTTTTTAAAATCCAATCTGCCAGTCTATGTCTTTTAATTGATGAGTTTATGCCATTAACTTTCAAGGTTATTACTGAAATATGGTGTGTATTCCCATTCATTTTGGTTCATTTTTGGTTTTTAACTTGATTTGATTTCTCCTTTTATTGGCTTTTTCTTTAGTGTAGTCCCTCCCTTTGCCAATTTTCATTGATGTTTTTCATTTCCTCCTCATGAAATATTCTGCCCAGAATGTTCTCTACTGCAGGCTTTCTCATTGTAAATTCTTTTAACTTTTGTTTATCATGAAAGATTTTTATTTCAACATTGAATTGGAAGATTAATTTTTCTGCGTATAAGATTCTTGGTTGGCACCCATTTTCTCTGAGAGCTTGGTATATGTTGTTCCAGGATCTCCTGTCTTTGGTGGTCTGAGTTGAGAAATCTGCTGAAATCCAAATTGGTTTACCCCTGTATGTAATCTGCTCCTTCTCTCTTGGAGCTTTTAAAATTCTATCCTTATTGTGTATGGTAGGTGTGGATCTGTTGTAGTTGTGTACATTTGGTGTCCTGTAAGCCTCTTGTATTTGATTTTCCAAGTCATTCTTCATGTTTGGGAAATTTTCTGATATTATTTCATTGAAGAGATTGTGCATTCCTTTGGTTTGTATCTCTGTGCCTTCCTCTATCTTGATAATTCTTAGGTTTGGTCTTTTGATGTTATCCCATAGTTATTGGATGTTTTGTTCATGTTTTCTTACCATCTTCAATGTGTGGTCAATTTTATTTTCAAGATTATATATTTTGTCTTCATTGTCTGAGGTTCTATCTTCTGAATTATCTGGTCTGTTGGTGATGCTTTCCATTAAAATTTTTTTTGGTTTATTGTTTCTTTCATTTCAAGGATTTCTGCTTGTTTTTTTTTTTCAAAGTCTCTCTTTCTTCAAGTAATATTTTGCTCCTTGTATTTGTTCTCTTATCTCTTTGTTGGAATGATCAATGGTTGCCTGTATTTGCTCTCTATTCTCTTTGTTGAATTGATCAATTATTGCTTGTAATTGCTTTCTTATATTATTCTGTACTTCACATATCATTTTAATTATGTACATTCTGAACTCCTTCTCTGACATTTCATCTACTGTGCTTTCAATGGATTCTATTATTGTTGCATCTTGCTTTGTTTGGGGCATTTTCTTCCCTCGTTTTTTCATGTTATTCATGTGTCTTCCTCTCTAACAGTGCTCATCTAAGGTATTACAGTTTCTACCCTATAATCTTGTAGGGTCCCTGCAAGTTTTCAATACCTCACCTCTGGTATAACTGGGCCTGCAGGGACCTTGGGGATGATCATTCTGGTCCTGGCTGTAGACTCTAGATGGAAGTAGGCAGGGACATTTGCTGGTTGGTAGATGGAGGGTCCTCAGCGTGGCACATGGTTGGTCTCCTCCTCCGCAAGTCTGGCCAGGGTAGGTCTCCTTTGTGCATGAGGCTGGGGTCAATCTGCTCCAATTTGATACTTTTGCATGTGGATATCCTGTTTTTCCAACTCCAATTATTGAAGGGATTATTATTTACTGAAGTATTCTTGATAGCCTTTAGAAAATTAATTGAGTATATATGCATGGGTTCACCTCTGGAGTTTGCTCTGCTCTCTTATCTATATGTCTATTTTAATGCCAGTACCACACTATTATGATTATTGTATTTTTGTAATGTAGTTTGAAATCAAGAAGTATGATGCTCCCAGATTTGTTCTTACTCAAGTTTGCATTTGTTTTGCAGTTAGTTTTTGTTTCATAGGCATTTTAGAAGTGATTTTTCTGTTTATGTAAAAAAAAAATTCATTTTTAATAGGAATTGTGCTGAACCTGTTTCTTAACAATATTAAATTATTTCAATTTATAAACACAGGATTTGTTACTATTTTGTCACTTTTTATCAGTATTTTCAGTTTATAGATGCTTCACCTCCTTGATTAGACTTATTCCTAAGTATTTTATTCTTTTTGAAGTCATTGTAATGGAATTGTTTTCTTAATTTCCTTTTCAGACAGTTGATTGTTAGTATATAGAAAGACAATTTATTTTTGTGTGTTGATTTTGTATTTTGTGGCTCTACTAAATTTGTTTATTAGTTCTAACAAGATTCTCCCCAACCCCAGCATCTTTAGGTTTTCAATATATAAGATCATTTCAATCACAACCATATAATTTTACTTCCTTTCTGATTTTGATGCCTTTTATTCCTTTTCTTATGTAATTGTTCTAGATAGAAATTTTCATACCATATCAAATAGAAGTTGAGAGAATGGGCACTCTTGTGTTGTTTCTGATAATATAGAAAGAACTTTTGTTTCTCACCATTGAATTTTGTGTTAGCTATGAGTTTTTATCAATGACCTTTGTTATATTGTGGATATCTTCCCTCTATATCTAATTTGTTCAGGGTTTTTAAGGATGGTGAATTTTACCAAATGATTTTTTACATCTATTGAGATGATCATATGCTTTTTATCTGCATTCTGTTAATGTGGTATATCACATTTATTGATTTGTACATGTTAAATCATTCTTGTACCCCAGTTGTAAATCCCATTTGATGATGATATGTGGTTCTCCTAATGTGCTATGAAGTTCAGTTTGATAATATTTTGTTGAGGATTTCTGTACCTATGTTTATGACAGATTGACCTATAATTTTCTTTGCTTCTAGTGTTCTTTGGTGTCACAGTAATACTGGCCTCATAAAGTGGGTTTGGAAATGTTTCTACCTCTGATTTTTCAGATTTTGAGAAGGGTTTGCATTTATTCTTTAATTATTTGATAGCATTCACCAGTAAATCTCCTTGGGACTAGGCTTTTGTTATCATTGTTGCTGCTGAGAAATTTTTGATCATTAATTAATTTCCTTATATACTATTGTCCAGATTTTCTATGATTTAGTCTTGATAGGTTGTATGTGTCAAGGATTTTATCTATTTTTTTCGATTACTCAATTTGATGTCATACAATTATTGATTGTGTTCTCTCAGAATAGAATAGAATCTTTTCTATTCATGTGATTTTGATTTGAATGTCCCTTCTTTTTTTCTTATTTTAATTATTTCATTATTCTCTTTTTCCTTAGTTTATCTGGTTGATAATTTGCAGATTTAATTCTTTCAAAAAATTAACTTCCAGTTACTAAATATTTTTCCTAGTGCTCTCCTCTCATTTATTTATGTCTCCTATAATCTTCATTATTTTCTTTCTCTGCTTGACTTAAAGTGTTCTTTTTTAGTTTCTTAAGATGCAAAATTATAGTGCTAATTTGAGATCTTTTTAATATATGTATTTGTAGTTATGAACTACCTTCTTTTTTAACACAGCTGTTGTTGGATGCATAAATTTTGGCATGTTGTATTTTTGTTTTCATTGTCTCAATGTATTTTCTATTTTCCTTTCTACCTTTTCTATGATTCTTTGGTTGTTTGATGTGTTGCTTAATTTCCACAAATTATAAATATCCTAGTTTTCCTTTTGCTACTGATTTCTATCTCCTATTCATTATGTTTGGAAGGGTACTTTGTATGTTTTAGTCAGCTTTCTTACTGCTGTAACTAAAGGACCCAACCTGCAAAATTGTAGAGGAGGAAGAGTTTATTTAGGGGCTCATGGTTTCAAAAGTCTTAATCCATAGACAGCTAGCTCCATTCCTTGAGGCTCAAGTTGAGGCAGGATATCATGGCAGAAAAGTGTGGCAGAGGACTCCACTGGCCAAATACAAAACTTGTGGATATGTTTTATAGTCAGGTCCCCAATGAACCACTTCCTCCAGCCACACCCCACCTACCTCCAGTTACCACTCAATTAATCCTATTAATTAATCCCTAATGGGATTAATTCATTGATTAGGTTAAGGCTATAGTCCAATCATTTCTCCTTTAAATCTTGCATTGTCTCACACGTGAATTTTTGGGGAATAACACATCTAAATCATAACAGTATAATTTGAATTATCTTGAATTTGATTACTTTTTTGTGACCTAAAATATGTTCTATCCTGGAAAAAGTTCCATGTGCACTTGAGAAAAATGTATATTTTCTGCTTTGGGGTGGAATGTCTGTTACCTCCAATTGGTCTATTTTGTTTTTTAACTTTAGAAGTTCAGTGGATTAGACCAAGTGGAAAGAAGGGGAGGGAGGGGGATTAAAAACAGGAAAGACACTGGAATGAATTGAACATAACTTTCTTATGTTCCTATATGAATACACCACAATGAGATTCCATATCATGTACAAACACAAGAATGGGATCCTAATTCAAATAAGATATGCTCCATATGTGTATAATGTGTCAAAATATGCTCTACTGTCATATATATCTAAAAAGAACAAGTACAAAAATAAAATAACCTAGAAATTAGATAAAATAGAAACCTATACATTTTTCTCAAGTGCACATGGAACTTTTTCCAGGATAGAACATATTTTAGGCTACAAAAAAGTCATCAAATTCAAGATAATTGAAATTACAATGTTATGTTTAGATGTGTTATGCCCCATAAAATAACCTACAAAACAACATGGATAAAGTATATTGGGTCTAGGAAATATAAATATTTTAATATAAATATTTTTAATATAAATATATTTTCAAAATATATTTAAAACAAATTCAAAGTTCAATAAGAATTTGCAAAGACAAAAACAGGAGAGATTGCTACAGAAACTAGCATGAAAATATTTTCTGAAAATCAAAACATTTATTGAAAGATAAGTAGCAGACTGGAAAACAAGCAGACAAAATGTTATTATCACTAAATCAAGAGTTCTCAAGTCAAGGAAAGATGCCAATACTTTTTTTTTTAGTTGTAAATGGATACAAATATCTTTATTTATTTTTATGTGGTGCTGAGGATGGAATTCAGTGCCCCACGCATGTGAGGCAAGCACTCTACCACTGAGCCATAATCCCAGCCCTGAGATGCCAATACTTTTAAGGAAAGATGAATAAGAGGTATGAACAGACACTTTATAGCAAAAATATTAGTGGCTATAAAAAAAAAACAAGTTAAATCTTGTTGATAATTGAAAAAATATAAAACAAAGCAATCTAATAATTTAGAATTTTTTTAAAAGGATTAGACTCACACTTTGTGAGAGTGTGGGAAAAGATACTCTGATATTTTATGACTGGAAAATAAATTGGTACCATTTTTGCAAAAAATGAAAAAATGTTACCAGGTTCTGCATTTTTGAATGTTTTATAAATATGAGATAGGATGATGAACACCATAAAAGTTAAGCATAAGAAAAAGTGCGGTACTGAAGTGTCCTACTTCTATTTTATTACTATTTCTAAACAACCTCCCCCAAATTTATTTGCATTTCAATAGCTCTGAGGTTTAATACATACATTTTTTGTAATAATATTCTTGCAATGAATTGATATTTTTATTATATTATGTCTTTCTTGGTTTCCTGTTAAAAATGTTGACTTAAGGTATATTTTATATAAGGTAACTCTTCCGATTATCTTTGGTATGGAATATCTTTTTTATACACTTTCTCTCTAGCCTATATGTACTCTTTTTTTTTTTTTTTTTGATGGTAGCACTAGGAATTATTGGGATGTGCCTTAATATAGGCGCTGGGGCTTGCCCATTGTGCTCTTGATGTATAAAGCCCGGACATTCTGCCAATTCTTCTTGAGCAATGACACCAGGAAGTTGACAGCCAGGTGGATGTTATACACAAGCTCATCATCTGTCATCTTCACATGACCAACAGCAACAGCCAGACACAGCACCTTCTTCATCTGAAACTTGATTGTGGATTTCACCTCATCAACTTTGGCCACCATGTTTTCATTGTGTGTCAGCAGGGAAGGGAATTTGCCAGCCTTATTTAGGCCTGGGCCCAGGATTTGTGGAATCTGCTTGATCAAAGACTCTGAGGCCAAAAAGGCATCATACTTCTTGGCCAGCTTCTTGACTAACTTCTTATTCTTGTTGAGTTTCTTCAGCGCCTGGACGTCCATGTGGGGTATCCACAGCCTTGGCCTCGTCACAGTGCTGCTGGTCCCCCAGGACGCACACGGAGAACTTAGGGCGGGGAGTGGACTTAAGCCTGACGGTGCCCGAGAAGCGCTTGTCCTTCTGGGGGTCATAGTTCTTCAAGCTGATCTGCAGCTCCACTGTTTCCAGAAACTTGCGGACTTCCCGCACCGCCTTGTGCAGGGTGTCGCGAAAGACTTTGCTGCTCATGGCTCCTTGCGCCCCAGTAGCCGAAAAAGAGCCTATATGTACTCTTGATATATAGAGAATGTTGCTTAGACAGCTTATAGTTGAATCCTTTAAAATAGTTCCTTCCTTCCTTCCTTCCTTCCTTCCTTCCTTCCTTCCTTCCTTCCTTCCTTCCTTCCTTCCTTCCGGTACTAGGGATTGAACTCAGGGGCACTTGACCACTGAGCCACATCCCCAGCCCTATTTTGTGTTTTATGTAGAGACAGGATCTCACTGAGTTGCTTAGCGCCTCACCCTTGCTGAGGCTGGCTTTGAACTCGCGATTCCCTTGTCTCAGCCTCCCTAAGTGCTGGGATTACAGGCTTGTGCCACCGTGCCTGGCTTTATCTTTCTTTCATTCTTAGTTATAGGCTTTGATTTTTTCCTTCAATTCCTTTTGTGTTTGAATCTTTTTCTTTCATTCTTTCTTTTTTATTTTTTGCATTTTCTCTTTGTTGGGATTCTCATTTTGTTTCCACATCATTCTCCTGATTTTACTTAGTAATCTATTTTTGTTCTTTTTTTTTTAATCTTTGCTCTCTTTAAACATCTTTATGACAGTTATTTTAAATTATTTGTCAGGAAAATCAAAATATGCCTCTTTTCATGTTGGTTTCTAGAAGGTTATTTTATTCCTTTGATTGGGGCATATTTTTCTTGTTCTCTGAGTGTCTTAGGATTTTTTTTCTCAGTACTGGCACTTGATAAAACAATCACTGCTTCCATTTTTTGGGTACTGGATTTGTGCAGAAGACCCTTACCAGTCACACTGACTGGAGGTTGTAGGTTCTACCTTCTTTGATCTCTGCCTCTCCTGGTATCTGCAAAACTGGAGCTGTAATCTTCAACAGCTTTCAGCTCCTAGTGTTCCTATCTCTGTTCTCAGTGTGGAAAGACAGAAATGAATCTCTGGGAAGCCTGTAGACAAATAAGAATATTGAATGTACAGTCCATTCTTTCTTCCAGAGAGGAGAGTCACAGTATTAAGGGATTTCCTCCATGCACTGCTGTGTAGCAGGAGAAGCATGCCAAATACTATGGTTTCTCCAACACTTTTGCTTGAATTCCTTTTAATTGCTTAGGTGCAATAGCCTCCTGAATAGTCTCTAAAGTTCTCACATAGGTATTCTTGCCCATATATCAGTCTCTGTTAGGGAGGATGACCTGGAGTTTACCATCTGCCATCTTGCTGATGTTATCAAAACTACATTATTAAGTAAATCAACATATTTAATATTAACCAAAGGATTGGGAGATGAAAGTCTGAACATGCTATTATAGTGCATTAGTATATATCTCTTATATAAATATAATGCTAACCACATATAATTTTAAAATTTCATCTACTTACATTTTTAAAAAGTGAAAAGAAATAGGTAATATTAATTATACTAAAATGCTTTTTTTAACTCAGCATAAATAAAATATTATATAATCAATCAATATAAAATTCAAAAAGTAGAGAAACCTATGTTCAATACACTTATATAGTATTTTTATGGAGTCAAAATAGTTTTTAAAAAACTGGTGTGTATTTTGTACTCATAGCTCATTTCAGTTTGGACCAGTCACATTCCAAAGGATCATAGCCACAGGCAACTTTTGATACAGATATAGAGAGAAATATCCCAAGGGGAAGAAAAGTAATAGTATTAATAAAAAAGTTACATAAATGATGAAAGCTTATGACTTATGCATATTGAATTACCTAGAATCCAAATCTGCTGATAGCTAATATTCTAAAGCAGAATTCTAAATCAACCCCACTAGATAAAATGTAATCAAAATCTTTAGAGAGAGCTCTAAAGCAAGAAATATGTTTAGCAAAAACTTATTTTATTTTATTTTATTTATTTATTTTTTTAGGGTTTTTTATTTTTTATTTTTTATTTTTATTTTTTTTATTAGTTTATTTAATTGCCTTTCAAGTCATAGTACATATATAGAGCTCAGTTTTTCCATTTCTCTGGTTGCAAACCAGATAAAGTTACACCAATTGTGTTTTCATACATGCACCAAGGGTAGTGATGACGATCTCAACCAACCATCTTTACTATACCCATTCCCCTTTCCTGCCCCCCACTTCCCCCATGCCGTGTCCAGTGTTCCTCTGTTTCTCTTATGTTTCCCATTCCCACCTCCCTTATTCATCAGCATCCACTAATCAGAGAGAACATTCGGCATTTGGTTTTTTGGGATTGGCTTACTTCACTTAGCATAATGCTTTCCAGTTCCATCCATTTGCCTGCAAATGCCATGATTTTATTCTCTCTTATTGCTGAATAATATTCCATTGTGTATATGTGCCACAGTTTCTTTATCCATTCATCTATTGAAGGACATCTGGGTTGCTTCCACAGTTTTGCAATTGTGAGCTGTGCTGCTATAAACATTGAAGTGGCTGCTTTACTGTAGTGTGCTGTTTTTAAGTCTTTAGGGTATAGGCCCAGGAGTGGGATAGCTGGGTCAAATGGTGGTTCCATTCCAAGTTGCAAAAACTTATTTTAATACAGTAGTCTTAAAATATCCACTAATGGATTATATATCCATTATATGTTTCCCTGTAACAAATATCCCCTAAATTTAGCTGCTTAAAACAAGCAGTTTCTATGGGTCAAGTATAGGAGCTAGCTCAGATGGATCCTCCAGCCCCAAATAAATGTATAGTGAAGGTGTCAGTGATGGGGATATTATCTCATCTTAAGGCTTGAACTGAGAAAGAATCTCTTCACATTCACATGGTTACTGGTAGGATTTGGTTACTTGTGAGTTGTTGGGCTTCAGGCTTTAGTTCCTCTAGAGTTGTTATTCAGATGCCTCTCGCAGTTCTGTACCATGTGAGCTTCTACATATTGCATCTATAAAACATAGCAGCCAGGTCACATCTTAATGAGAAAATAAAAAATGAAGAAGAGATGAGCATGATGGAAGCCAGAACCTTTTGGTATTGAATGTTGGAAGTGATATTCCATAACTTTTGCTTACATAATGAGAAGTAAATCATTAAGCCCATTGCACACTTAAGAGAAGCAATTTCACAATGGTAGCACATAATAATCCTAGAAAATACGAACACAATTATGATGGTTGATAATAGTACTTTTATCATCCAGACTCCATAGATCATATTGTTCTTAACCACAGAAATAGATGAGCAGCTAGCAACATTTTCCTTCATTTACAAAATCAGGAAAAATAAACCCTTGTTATGGTTTGCATCTTAAATGTTCCCCAAAGTCCCATATGCTAAAGTGTTGGCCACCAGCCTGTGTGCCATTGGGAGGTGGTGGAACCTTAGGAGATGGGGCCTAGTGGAAAGAAGTTAGGTTTTTGAGGGTGTGTCTGTGAAGGGGATATTGGGACTCTGATTCTCCCTTCTTTGCTTTCTGCTCTAGCTGTGCTCTACCCCATACTCCTCTGGCTTAAAAACAATGAAGCTAAGGAACCATGGGCTTAAATCTATTAAACCATGAGGAAAAAAGTTTATTTTCTCCTTCTAAGTTGATTAGGTCAGGAACTTTTTCCACAGTGGCTGACAACTGACAAACACACCTTAGAATAGATATAAGGATTTATGATGATATGTTTCAATCCCTCAAACAGTTTCAGACCTAAGGAAGTCAACACAAAGCCACATTATTAAAGACAGGCTTGTTAATTTACAAAGGAAGATAAGAAGTCTGACCATAAGTATATGTGATAAATATTCTTCCAATTTTTCTTTCTTTTCTTTGGTACTGGGGATTGAACTAAGGGGCACTTAACCACTGAGCCATATCCTCAGTCCTTTTCTGTATTATAGAGACAAGATCTCATTGAGCTGCTTAGGGCCTCTCTAGGTTGCTGAGCCTGGCTTTGAACTTGCAATCATCGTGCCTCATTCTCCCAAACTGCTGGGATTACAGGCATGTGTCACAATACCCAGCTTTTTGTTTTTACTTGACATATAATAATTATATGTGTTTATGTGGTACACTGTCAGAATTCAACACATGTACACAATGTCTAACTAGCATTTCCATTTCCTTATTGTTTCTTTGTGTTTGGATTGCTTGAAGTTCTACTTTCTAGTTTTTCATAAAACATATAAGTTGTTTTAAATTGTAGTTGTCCTATTATGTTATAAAACACTAAAATGTTTTCTCCTACCTACCTGTATTTTGATATAATTATCAAATCTCCCTCTGTATTCCCTCTTCCCTATGGTTCCTAGCCTTAAGTAATCATTATTCACACTCTTCTTTAAGATCAACTTTTTAAAGATACATGCTACACTTATTGTTTTTTGTTCCTGGCTTATTTCACTCCATTTCTTCTGGTTCTGTTGACTTTGCCACAGATGACAGAATTATTTCTTACAGAGGAATAAAACTTCATTGTGTATGCATACCACATTTTTATATTTTTACCAGTACATCTGCCAAAGACAATTCAGTTAATTTTGTATCCTGGCTATTGTGAAGAGTGCAACAATAAACATGAAAGTGAAGCTACTTATTTGATATGCTGAGTTCATTTCCTTTGATATATACTCAGAAGTAGGACAACTGAAGTATATGGTAGTCCCAATTTTGGTTTTTGAGAAACCCATGCTCTTATCCATAGTGGTTGTACATTTATGTTCTCACCTACAGTGTATCAGTCTTCCCCTTACTCTGCATCCTCATCAGTATTTCTAATCTTGCTTTTTTGATAATACTCATTCTTACTGGGATGAGATGATCTCTATGTGATTTACATATGTACTTCCCTGATGACTACCAATATTGAGCATTTCTTTTTTTCAGGAAATAACAAGATATTTTAATAGACCTATAAAAAGTGAAGACATTCAATTCATTTAAAAACTTTATGTACCTCAGTTACACTCCAGAGTTCCTGTGGACTGGCAGGAGCCACAGAGGGCCCTGATCTACCCTCAGGAACCTCCACGGTTATCCAGCCAAAGGGAGACCAGGGACTGCTACCTCTAGCCACTGGGGAGCCCAAATTCAGGGCAAGAGTCGCTCCAGAGACACCAGTGTGAGCCAACCCCACCCAAGGGTGGCCTAGATCCACCCCAGTTCTGCCCCAGAGTTCCTGTGGACAAGCAGGAGCCACAGAGGGCCCAGATCCACCCTCAGGAACCTCCATGGGTGTCCAGCCAATGGGAGACCAGGGACTGCTAGCCACCAGCCACTGGGGGGCCCAAACTCAGGGTAAGAGTCCCCGCAGAGACCCTAGCATGAGGCAGCCCCACCCACTAGGGAGCCCAAATTCAGGGTAAGAGTCCCCACAGGGACCCTAGCGTGAGGCAGCCTTGCCCAAGAGTGGCCTGGGCATGCCCCAGTTCTACTCCAGAGTTCTTGTGGACCAGCAGGAGCTGCAGAGGGCCCTGATCCACCCCCAGGAACCTCCACGGTTGTCCAGCCAAAGGGAGACCAGGGACTGTTACCTCTAGCCACTAGGGAGCCCAAATTCAGGGCAAGAGTCACTCCAGAGACACCTGCATGAGTCAACTCTGCCCAAAGGTGGCTTGGGTCCACCCCAGTTCCGCTCCACAGTTCCAGTGGATCCACAGGAGTCACAGAGAGCCCAGATCCACCCTCAGGAAACTCCACGGGTGTCCAGCCAATGGGAGACCAGGGACTGCTAGCTGCTAGCCACTGGGGAGCCTGAATTCAAGGTAAGAGTCACTCCAGAGACCCCAGTGGAGGCAGCCCTGCCCAAGGGTGGCCTGGGCCTGCCTCAGTTCCACTCCAGAGTTCCTGTGGACTGGCAGGAGCCTCAGAGGGCCCAGATCTGCCCTCAGAAAACTCCATGGGTGTCCAGCCAATAGGAGACTATGGGCTGCTAGCTGCTAGCAGCAGAGGAAGGCATATTGAGAGTAAGAGTGGCTTGCAGAGATACCAGCATGAAGAGGCTCCACCCAAGTGCACTCTGGGACCGCCTCAGTTCCGCTCTAGAGTTCCTGTGGTCAGGCAAGACAGAAGGCCCAAAACTGCCATTAGGGAATGCCAGGGGTGCCCAGTTAAATTCAGACCAGAGCCTGCTAGCCTCCAGCCTCAGGGGAGTTCACACTCACTGTAAGGGTTGCACACAGACTCTCCAGCTTGTGACCCTGCCTAAGTGAGACCTGGGCCCACCTCCAGTTCTGCTCCAGAGTTCATGTTCACCAGCAGGAGTGCAAGAGAGGGGAAAAACAGCCCTCAGGGGCCATCTCAGGAGCCCAGCCAAGGCCACTCCCACTGCCCTCTAGAGGTAAGCCCACTACCTCTGCCACCAACTTTAGTGGCAGTTGTGCCCATCTGGGGACACTGGGGGAACAGAAGTAGCTCCAAGGTAAGACAAAGGTAATCTGGAGTGTCAATACAAGATTATAGAGTAGAAGCTGCAATTCCTCAGATTGGTGTTTCAAGAAAGGAAGACACACAATCAACATGAAAAAACAAAGGAAGAAGGTACCCCAAATAAACCTTGATACCACTGTAACAGAATCCATTGAGAGCACAGTTGTTGAAATGTCAGAAAAAAATTCAGAATGTACTTAATTAAAATGATCAGCGAACTAAAGAATGACATAAGTGAACAATTACAGGCAAAAATTGATCAATCCGAGAAAGAAATAGGAGAGCAAATAAAGACAACCAATAGATCATTCTAACAAAGAGATAAGAGAGCAATTACAAGTAGCAAAGATTATTTTAAGAAAGAGCTAGAGATCATGAAAAAAAGCCAATCAGAAATTCTTGAAATGAAGGAAACAATAAACCAAATAAAAAACTCAATAGAAAGCATCACCAGTAGACTAGATCACCTGGAAGACAGAACCTCGGATAATGAAGACAAGATATACAATCTTGAAAATAAACTTGACCATACAGTGAAGATGGTAAAAAATCATGAACAGAACATACAAGAAATGTGGGACAGGATCAAAAGACCAAATATAAGATTTATTGGGATAGAAGAAGATGCAGAATTTCAAACCAAAGGAATGCACAATGTCTTCAATGAAATAATATCAGAAAATTTCCCAAATATGAAAAATAAAATGGAAAATCAAATACAAGAGGCATACAGGACACCAAACATACAAAATTTCAACAGATCTACACCAAGGCACATTATAATGAAAATGCCCAACATATAGAATAAGGATAGAATTTTAAAGGACACGAGAGAGGAAACAGATTACAGATAAGGGGAGACCAATTCGTATCTCAGCAGATTTTTCAACCCAGACACTAAAAGTTAGGAGATCATGGAATAACATATTCCAAGCCCTGAAAGACAATGGATGCCAACCAAGAATCCTATATCCAGCAAAACTGAGCTTCAGATTTGATGACAAAATAAAAACCTTCCATGATAAACAAAAGTTAAAAGAATTACAGCAAGAAAGCCTGCACTACACAGTATTCTTGGCAAAATATTCCAGAAGGAGGAAATGATAACCAACAATGAAATTTACAAAGAGAGGAACTACAGTAGAGGAAAGACCACTCAAAAGAGAAAATAACTCAAGGTAAAAACCAAAAATAAACCAAAATGACTAGAATTACAAATCATATCTGAATAATAAACCTGAATGTAAATGGCCTAAATGCACCAATTAAAAGACATAGACTGACAGACTGGATTTAACAAAAAGACCCAGCAATATGCTGTCTGCAAGAGATTCATCTTATAGGAAAAGACATCCACAGATTGAAAGTGAAAAGGTGGGAACAAACATATCACACACATGGATCCTGCAAACAAGCAGAGGTTTCCATCCTCATATCAAATAAAGTAGACTTCAAACCAAAGATGGTGAAAAGAGATAAAGAAGTCATTTCATACTTCTTAAGGGAATAATACATCAACAAGACATAACAATCATAAATATCTATGCCCCAAACAATGGGGCTTCTACGTATGTCAAACAAATCCTACTCAAATACAAGAATCAGATAGACCACAACACAATAATACTTGGAGACTTTAACACAGCTCTCTCACCATTGGATAGATCTTCCAAACATAAACTTAATAAAGAAACCAAGACCTCAATAAAACTATCAATAATTTAGACTTAACAGATATATATAGAGTGTTCTATCCATCAATGAGCAAATACACTTTTTTCTCAGCTGCACATGGATCCTTTTCCAAAATAGACCATATGTTATGTCATAAAGCCAGTCTTAGCAAATACAAAAAATAGAGATTCTACCCTGCATCCTATCTGACCACAATGGAATAAAATTACAAATCAGTGACAGATTGAAAAACAGAAACTACTCCATCACCTGTAAACTAAATAATATGCTATTGAATGATGCATGGATAACAGAAGACATCAAGGAAGAGGTAAAAAAAATTCTTAGAGGCAAATGAAAACTCTGATACAACATATCAAAATCTCTGGGATGCCATGAATGCAGTGCAAAGAAGAAAGTTCATAGCACTAAACTCATTCGTTAGAAGAAGTAAAAGTCAACAAATAAGTGAATTGACTCTTCATCTCAAAGCCTTAGAAAAGGAAGAACAAATTAACACCCAAAGAAGTAGAAGACAGGAAATAATTAAAATCAGGGCTGAAATCAATGAAATTGAAACAAAAGAAACAATTCAAAAAGTTGACAAAACAAAAAGCTGGTTCTTTGAAAAAATAAACAAAATTGACAAATCCTTAGCTACCCTAACGAAATGGAGGAGGTAGACAAAACAAATTACTAAAATTCGAAATGAAAAATGAAACATCATGACAGACAATACTGAAATACAGAGGATAATTAGAAACTATTTTGAAAATTTATACTCCAGTAAAATAGAAAACCCTGAAGGCGCCAACAAATTTCTAGAGGCATATGACCTACCCAAATTGAACCAAGAGGACATACACAACTTAAACAGATCAATTTCAGGCAAGGAAATAGAAGATGCCATCAAGAGCCTTCCAACCAAGAAAAGCCCAGGTCCAGATGGATTCTCAGCTGAGTTCTACAAGACCTTCAAAGAAGAACTAATATCAATTCTCCTCAAACTATTTTATGAAATAGAAGTGAAGGGAACCCTTCCAAACTCATTCTATGAGGCAAATATCACCCAGATTCCAAAACCAGACAGAGACACATCAAAAAAGAAAACTTTAGACCAATATCCCTGATGAACACAGATGCAAAAATTCTCAATAAAATTCTGGCAAATTGCATAAAGACATATCAAAAACATAGTGCACCATGATCAAGTGGGATTCATCCCAGGGATGCAAGGTTGGTTGAACATATGGAAATCAATTAACATAATATATCACATCAATAGATTTAAGATAAGAATCATATGATTTTGTCAATCAATGCAGAGAAGGCCTTTGACAAAATGCAACACCCTTTTATGCTCAAAACACTAAAAAAAACTTGGGATAGTAGGAACATACCTCAACTTTGTAAAAGCTACCTATACTAAACCCAAGGCCAACATCATCCTAAATGGAGAAAAATTGGAATCATTCCCTCTGAAAATGGGAACTAGACAGGAGTGCCCTCTCTCACCACTGCTATTCAACATAGTCCTTTAAACACTAGCCAGAGCAATTAGACAGATGAAAAAAATTAAAGGGATACAAATCAGAAAAGAAGAACTCAAACTATCATTATTTGCGGACAACATAATTCTATACTTAGAGGATCCAAAAAATTCTACCAGAAACCTTCTAGAATTAATAAATGATTTCAGCAAAGTAGCAGGATATAAAATCAACACCCACAAATCAATTGCATTTCTATACATCAGTGATAAACTCTCTGAAAGAGAAATTAGGAAAACTATCCCATTCATAATAGCCTCAAAAAAAAAATACTTGGGAATCAATTTAACAAAAGAGGTGAAAGTCCTCTACAATGCAAACTACAAGACACTGAAGAAAGAAATTGAAGAAGACCTTAGAAAATGGAATAATCTCCCATGCTCCTGAATAGGCAGAATCAATATTGTCAAAATGGCCATACTTCCC
>CM053403.1:90728382-90753225 GCA_028644305.1 Xerus rutilus
AAAAAGCTTAACCCCAAAAAACTAACAACCCAATCAATACATGGGCCAAAGAGCTGAACACAAACTTCACAGAAGAAGATACACAATCCATCAACAGACATATGAAAAAATGTTTAACATCTCTAGCAATCAGAGAAATGCACATCAAAACTACCCTAAGATTTCATCTCATGCCAGTCAGAATGGCAACTATCAAGAATACAAACAACAATAAGTGTTGAAGAAGTTGTGGAGGAAAAGGCATGCTCATACATTGCTGGTGGAACTGCAAATTAGTACAATCAATCTGGAAAGCAGTATGGAGATTCCTTAGAAAACTTGGAATGGAACCACCATTTGAGCCTGCTATCCCACTCCTCGGTATATACACAGAAGACTTAAAAACAGCAAACTACACTGACACAGCCACTTCAATGTTTGTAGCGGCTCCATTCACAATAGCTAAACTGTGGAACCCTAGATGCCCTTCCATAGATGACTGGATAAAGAAACTGTGGTATATATACACAATGGAATATTACTCAGCAATAAGAGAGAAGAAAATTATGGCATTTGCAGGTAAATGGATGGAGTTGGAGAATATCATGCTAAGTGAAGTAAGCCAATCTCTGAAAACCAAATGCCAGATGTACTTGTTGATAAGTGGATGCTGATCCATTATGTGGGGAAGGTCATGGGAACAATGGTGGAACTCTGTTCACAGGGGTGTAAGGGGGGAGGGGGCATGGGGGCAGTAAAGGTGGTGGGATATGATGGTCATCATAGCCCTAACTTTGTGTATGACTGCATATATGTTGTGATTCTATACAACTTACAACTAGAGAATTGATATTATCCTCTATCTATGTACAATGAATCAAATTGCACTCTGCTATCATGTAAGCTTAAATAGAACAAATAAATAAAATATGAAAAAAAAACTTTATGTAAAAATTATACCAGATCCACAGATGTTACTTGTGTATTCTGACAATTTTGAATAAAAATTATTAGCAATCCTACATAAGCACTTTTCTAAAAGTGGAATTTATATTTTTCTTTTATTTTGATTGTTTATTTAAATGCTCTTGAAAACACATACTAATTTCCCATTAATGGGTTTAGTGTGATGTTTTGTGCATGCACTAATCAAATCCAACCTCTCTTTTTGCCCCCCTGCCCACTCCACACACTCTTTTCCAATCTCTAGTAATCAATATTCTGCTTTCAGGTTGAACTTTTTTTAGCTTCCACCTATGAAAGAGAATATGCACTACTTGTCTTTTGGTGTCTTACTTATTTCATTTAACATGCTGTCTTCCAGGTTCACCCATTTTGCTGCAAATGTCAGAATTTCATTCTTTTTTTTTTAGTTGTTGATGGATCTTTATTTTATTCATTTATTATTTATATGTGGTGCTGAGGATCAAACCCAGTGCCTCATGCATGCTAGGCAAGCGCTCTACCACTGAGCTACAGCCCCAGCCCTGAATTTCATTGTTCTTTATGGATTAATAATACTTTATTTATATGCCTATCACATTTTCTTTATCCTTTATTCTGCTAATGGGCACCCAGGCTAATTCTATGCTTCACTATTGTTAATAGTACCACAATACACATGGGGATGCAGATATTTCTTTGATATGCTGATATAATTTCCTTTAGATACATACCCATAATTGAAATAAGTGGATTTATTTTTAGATTTTTGAAGAATTTTCATACTTTTTCTCTTAATGTTTGTAATAATTTACATCCTCACCAGCAGTGTGTAAGGATTCATTTTTATCTACATGCACACTCTGCATTTGTTTTTTATATACTTACTGATTTAGAGAACCCCTATTCTAATTGGGGTGAGATGGCATCTCATTGTAGTTTTGATTTACATTTTCCTGATGGCTAATGACACTGAACTATTTTTGCATATTTGTTGGCTATTCATATTCCTTCTTAGAGAACTGTCTCTGAATCATTGCCCATTTTAATTGGCTAACTTGTTTTTTGTTGTTAAATGTTTTGAGTTCCTTATATATTCTGGATACCAACCCTCTGTCAGTTGAATAGTTTGCCAATATTAGCTCCTATTCTGTAGGTTCTCTTCTCACTTTGTTGATTGTTTTCTTTGCTATGCAAAAGCTTCTTAGTTTGATGGAATCCCATTTGTTGATTTTGCTTTTGTCTTCTGTACCTTGGGGATCTGAAATGGGCAAATGTTTTCTGGTTAGATTGTTTAATCCATTCAAGTTTTATGTTATTATTGATATAATTATATTTACACCTGCATTTTTGTTTTCTATATATATTATATATCTTTTGTTCTTTGCTTATCCTTTATTCTTTATTAGTAGATAGTTTCTAGTACATGGTAGAATCTTTAAATTTTCAAAAGTTTTTGATTAATTTTCTTAATTATTTTTCTATGACTTGCAATGTATATCTTATCAAGATCTAATTCTGATTTATAGTAACTTAATTCCAGTGAAATGTGGACACTACTCTTATACAGCTTTAGTATTTTTAGCACTTGGAATTTATTACACACATACATATATACATATATATTATATTACATATAAAATATTATATATATGACAATGTGATTATATATAATGTAATTGTATATAATATATATTACAACACTGAATTTGTGATAGTAAATAGTGGGTGCTATTAATTATTACAATGAATTTGTTATACTAATATATTGTTTATTATTGCAAATTCATTGTAATAATTAATACCACATGGTATTGTTGAATGTACATTTATAACAAATTTTGAAGTTCAGTAGTGTCTGTCCCCCAACTTTGCTCTCCTTCATTAATAATAGAAAGCTATTCTTTGTCTTGTTGCTTTTTCATATAAATTTTACAATTATCTTGTTGATATATACAAATAACTTACTGAGAAGATGTTTGGGATTGCTTTGAATTTACAAAATTTGTAATACCTGACTTTTTTATGATGTTGAGTCTTCCTATTCATGGACATGGGATACATCTCCATTTAATTAATCTTTGATTTATGCTCTATCCTTTTCATCATTTTGCACTTTGTTTACAGTTTTGAAAATTTCTATTGACATATCCTCAAGTTCAATGACTCTTTCCTTAGCCATGTCTAATCTACTAATGGTCTCATTAAAATAATTTTTTATTTCTGTTACCATTTTAAAAAATTGTTAACAGTTCATAGTTAATTCTTTCTTAGAGTTGCCATCTCTTCTTGTATTACATGTCTGTTCTTGACTATTATCTACTTTTTATTAGAGTCTTCACATGGTGCTCACAGTTATTTTAATTAGTTATTAATTAGATATTTAATTAGTTATTTAATTCTCAAATAATTCTAAAACTAATTGAGTCTAGTTTAATTCTTGAGTGTTTTACTTTCCAGTATGGCTTATAAATTTTTGATGAAGTCTGGATAAGATGTGTTAAGTAAAAGAAATTGAAGGAAATATGTAAATAACCTTGTATTATGAAGTCCTACACTTATTTTTCTGAAAGTTGCAATGTTTATTTTGCTGCACTATGGTGTTATAGGTAAGATTTTCCCCTGATGTCCTTATTGTTGATTCCTCTGTTGCTTTTGGGTTTTCTTAGAGATTCTCAGATCAAATTGGGGTGCAAAGCTTTCAGTTCTTTCAGCTTTAATTTCCAATTTTTGTAGAGGAATTCCATTAATGTGATGGCAAACTTTCAAGGTGTGGGGACATTTTTCATAGTCCTAGTATTAAGTCTTAGTCTTTTAATGTGCCTTCCCCTGCATCAAATGCTAGAGATGGCTGGAGTTTGTTACTTGCCTTTTCCCAGGTCAGTTAGGTTTTGGTAAAGCCCTAATAGATTAGGGTAAGTTATCATAGTTTCTCTTGAAAGAGTATATCTTGTTAAGATCAGAGAGTTCTGCGCAAATTTTGAAAGTGGTTATTCTCCTTCCCACACCCATTGGCTACATGAGAGGAATTTTCTCTGAGTTTTAGAGAAAGAACCCAATAGAGCTTCTTAAGTTAAAACTCAGTAAAGCTGGAGCCTCTTTAAGTCTGGCCTCCTCAGACTTTTTAAGTATCAGGCTTGTCTACACAGCTTTCAGCATTTCATCAATTACAATTTACAGTATTTCTATCAATATTGTCTCCAGAAGCTGGATTTTGTACCTGGACTTCTCTTTCTGATAAATTGCGCTTTTCTGTATTTGCCGGTCATTCTCTAGAGTTTAGGTCAGCAGTATGCATTTTGACCTCATTTTTCTGATGACTATAAGAAGAGTTGTTGATTTTCAGCTTTTCTATTGTTGTGAAAACAGGACAGATGACTTGTAAACTTTTTACATATTAGACTAGAAGACAAAAAAACAATATATTTTTTATAAAATACATATGAAATTTCAGTGTGCAATTTACAAATTATAGGCCATGAATGAGTTCAAAAATTCATTAGTGCACCACACATTTAACATAGCATATATATATTCATAATTTTGTATGTATTCATTATGTACACAAAATGTTTTAAATCTACCATTGCAAGATAATAAGGCTATAGTGATAAAGATATGGAAGCAATGAGGTTTTATCTTTATGGTTCTTCTACTGCCTCCCTTTTTTGTAGTTATAATAAGATTTAACTTTCATGCACAAAGAAAAAAATACCTCTAAAAGTAGGCAAGTCCGGAATTTTGTAGAAACTCCAATGTATCAAGACACTTTACTTGAACTTCTGCCATTTTCTTGACCTTGTCCTTACGGCTGTAAGAAGATTAACACTTTTCATTTCATCTTCTTCAAAAAGAAGCATAAGAGAAGGAACAGGGAAACATGGGAGAGGGGGGAGAATTATTATTTAAATTAACTCTTTTCATTCACACAGAAACATAGGATCAAGAGACTTAATTGCAGTGAATATCCAACTGAAGATAATGATTTATCACTTTCAGCACAGTAATGTGTTGTCTCAGTTAATTTTATAAAAATTATACATGTCTACTTGTCATCAATTTTTCCCCGTTTTTATTCATTTAAATGTGAAAAAAACTGATTAAAAATATTCAAATGAAGATATAAATAAATTTATATGTCCAAAGATAGTGGGATTGTCAAGAAAAAACTGACAATTACTAAAGCATACAATGACAAAATATCTAAAATTCTTGATTGATATATGAAAATTCAAATTTGATTTATGAGCAAGAGAATATAATGACTTTATATGAAGTATAACTATGGTTTTGTGAAAGCTGAAAAATTGAAAAATGAGCTCAAAGATATACTTTGGTCAATCAAATAGTATATCGAACATATGTATTTAGGAAATACTATTCAAGGTATAATGGTACACAATAAAACCAGTTAAACATAGGGGTACAAAAAACACAAATGTAACACAAAACCCTAGAAAGAGAAATAGAAAACCTAAACAAAAGTATAAAATTATACCTTTTATAACATTATTATACATTCATTATAATAGTGAGTATAATGAAAATATAATTCTACAATATTTATTGTAGAGACTGAAACTGCAGTATAATCAGGAAAGTATAAAGTAGATAAGTTCCTTAAATTTTCAGGATGTATATTTTTTCATTATTGATGTTGCAGAAGTTAGATTTGAACCTTTCCCTCAGGGAATCTGCATTATTATTTTTTATAGTTTGACAATAGAGCCCTGTTTTAAGCACAATATGTGAAATGTATATAAACCAAAACCAGAGAAATATTAGTGGCATCTATAACATTCATGTGCTTTTAATCTATCTCAGGTCTTTGTATGACCAATGACCACAGCTACATTTTAATATTTACCTAACATGTATTAGACTGTATAGTAAGGATTTTATAATTATCATCTCACTTAACCTTAACATCATTTTTGCAAAGCAGGAATTACAGAAAGGAACATAAATGTAAGAACGAGCCAACTCATTGCTCAGATATGCAATCTGTCTCATTGAGACAGATAAGGTAGAGGCAGATAACAGCTTACCTTCTCTGGTCTAGTCCTAAGAGAGTGAAGTAAGAGACAAATGAGTACTTTCAAAATGTATAATAATATGATAGGAGTATTAACTTATTTGAGAGCAAGAAAAGGTGAGTGGTATAAAAAAAGGACAGAGTGCATCAAATAAGAAACATAAGAATGTAACATTTGGAGAGCCTGGGAAAAGAAAAAGGGAATCCTGGAGAGAGGAAACTTACGAATCAGCAAAGGATGTTCAATAATGATTCGTGAATTTCCTTGATTGTAATCAAGGGAAAATATAAATATGTTCTCAGCCAATGATTCATTCAATCATTCACACAGAGTTACTTAGATCAGGCTAGATCCTATGGCTACAACCTCCTGAAGCCTTACCGAATAGAAAGATGATACAATTAGGATGCCACCAAATGATGGTGTTCAAATGCAATTGTGGGAAACTTTCCATATTTTAAATAAAAGTAAATAATTGAAGGAGTGACTATTAGGAAATCATTTGAAATCTTGTTGGGCTTCCTCTCTCATATTTGAACATTTAAATTTTTTATTTTTATTTTGTTGCTTTCATCTGTGACAGAGCTTGAAACCTGCAGTTTTGAATGGGGCACAACTCGAGTTTCTGTCCTTTTTCTGCCTCCCATGTTTGTGTAAGGACTGGCAACAGTCAAGTAAGGCAAACAAATATTTTTCCACAGTACCATCTTAAGAGCAAAACCTGACTCAGAAAAACGAATAGTTCATTAACCCAAAGTCATAGCATTCTGAATCATATTAGCCTTCCTGAACACACTAAAATCCTCATTTTCATTGCTGTAAATCAGAGTTTCACACTCTTACTTCCTTGCACTGTTTAGGAAGAGGTCAGAGCCCTCACGTTGACTCTATTTCCTCATTCTTTCAAAACTTACTTCCTCTTCATGCTTACTTTCTCCTTTCCTTGCTAACCCTGGAGACAGTAGCCAGGGAAGGAGGACTGGGAAAGGAAGAAACACATGGCCAGAAGTAAAATCTTAAACCACAAATTCTCTTAAATAATAACTCAGCATTTCCTTTCATGGCTAGTTTTGCTGATTACAAATGGACTTGCCCATAGTCCTGCTGACACACACTTTCTTCTACCCTTGCCTTCAACCCTGCACTGCACTTCCATATGTTTCCTAGTCACTTATGATTCTTCTTTCTGAAACAATGTTGGACATTATGTGTGGATGTGTATTTTCTTGCAACAATCCATCACTCTATACTCATTATTACCTATTGCAGAAAATAAATCTGGGGCCAGTATAATTTTTTTCTTTGGATGACAGTTTACCTAACTTTTTATTGTTAGGAGGATTTTTCTCAGAATGTTTTCTCTTGTGCTTAACATGTTTTCACATATTATGCATGAATCTCTTTTCGTTACTTCCCAAAATACAATGATTTTTAAAAATCAACCTATTTAATTTGTTTTTCCCACTTATGGGATACTTTCAAAATTGAGATTGATTCCCGTATTCTAGAAAAGATATGTTCAAATTATAATTTATTTTCTACCCCTAAAACCAAATCATCGTTTTAATCCAATACAGATTCAGTTACTTGTTTTATACTCTTTATTGTGATGTATACATAGGGAAGAGCTCTATTTCTTAGGTTGTTTTATTAATCTTTTCTCTATATAGACCTGTTTCCCTTGTCCTCAGTACTTTGAAAGAGATTCTCAGATTTACCATCCTTTTATATATTTATTTTTCTGTGCTGTCAACTATCTTATCTATTTTCTATAGTATATATTTTAATTATGCTATTATATTTTCAATGTTCTATGAAATTTTCTAATTTCACAAAACACCTAATTCAGCTCTTATATCATGTCTTTCTTCCCATGTTTTTCCATGTCTCATTTAAAGGCCACAATATCTAGAAAACTAAACATCTAAATATTTTCTGATCCCTTTTCTCCTCAGGAGTTGCTTCTCCTTCATGTTGACAATCCTTATCATACACATTAATTCATTCCAGTTACAATGCTTATTTTTGGTTTTGTTCATTCAATAGATAAGAAGGGTGTGTGTGTGTGTGCACGCGTTATGTGTTTGTGTTGTTGTTAATGTTCACTTCCTCATATCTACAACTGGAGTTTGATGGACACTTTCCCATTCAATCCCAATTTCTAGAGGATAGCCCTTTTCTGTAACACAGTTGGATTTAAAATAGAATGTCATCCTATGCTTATTATTTATTTTTCTACACAAATTATGGAATTCTTTGAAAATTAAGACTTACTTCTATCCTCTACAGAATATGTGGTCACACTCCGATTGATTTTCTACCCTTATCAGTTTTTTTTGGTATCATGGTCCTCAAAATGATATCATATTGCTTCAAAACCAGAGATAATAGAATGGTGGCTTCCTAGGCTTCTCAGTTAAGTATAGGTAGATTACTTTTATTTCTGTCAAAAGGGTGTAGAATATCCTTAAAGGATACTCCTATGGTTTTAACCTTTAATGTCCCCTGAAAACCTCATATCTTAAAAGCATGGTCTCTAGTATAGTAAGGTTCAGAGGTGGGGATTTTAGGCAATGATTAAATCAGGGAGGCTATAATGTCATTAGTGTTAATCCATTTCATGCATAAGTAATTTGAATGAACTTATGGACAGTAACTATGGGGGCGTAGAGCCCGGCTGCTAGAAGTAGATCACACAGGGCGTGCCTTGGACTATACCTTTCCTCTGGCTTCTTTATCTCTTTCTCTCTCTCCTGCTTCAAAGCTGCCATGAGCTGAGAAGCTTTTCTTTGCCATGTCTTAACCACCATGATGTTCTGCCTCACCTCCACTCCAGAACAATGGATTTGCCAACCATGTACTGAACCTCTAAAACCATGAGCTTCAAATAAACTTTTCTATCTCTGAGTTGTTCTTGTTAGAGATATTTTGGTTACAGTGATGAAAATATGAGTAACACAGAAATAAGTACCAGAAGTAGGGTCATTGCTGTGACTAACCTGATTATGGATCAGAGAAGCCTTTGGAAATGGTTTGTGGGAGGAGTTTGGGAAGGGTTGAAGATGCATTCTGGAGAAGTCATAAAATGTTGTAAGCAGAGCTTAAGTGGCAATTGTGGTGGGAGTTCAGAAGAACAGAATGTTGATAGTCATGTGGACAGTGAAGACTATGATCATGAGATTTCATATGAGAATGAAAACTCTATTTGGAATTTAACCAGAGGCCATTTATGTTATACTTTGGAAAAGAACTTGTCTAAATTTTGTGTATGTTGTGATGATTTATGTGAGGCTGAATTTAAAGGTGATGGATTAATCTGGCCAAGGAAATTTCAAGGGAGTACAGCTTTCAGGTGGTAGCATAGGTATTTATGGCAGCTTTTAACCAGGTTTACTATGATAATCTTTTGATCTTTACAGGGACTCACAGCCAAGAGTTTGTCTTGAGTCTCAGATGAGACTTTTGACTTAGACTTTGAACCAGTGCTCTATTAAAATTATAGGGGCTCTTGGAGAGGAACTGAATGCATTTTGCATTGTGAGATGGGCATGAACTTTTGGAGGTCAGGGTAAAATGTTTTGTGGACCTGTAATATCCCTTCCACCAAATCTTGTGTTTTGAAAGCATTGTTCCCCGTACATCAAGGTTCAGGGGTGGGACTTTTAGCAAGCAATGATTAGGCTGTGAGTGCCATAAACTCATCAGTAGATTTATCCATGTATCCATAATTGGAATAGATTACTGGGAAGTAATTATAGGGAGGTAAAACATCAGTAGAGGAAATATGTCACTTGGGACATACCCTTGGACTATATATTGTCCCTGGCCCCTCTCTTTATGCTTCTTGGCTGCCATAAACTGAGCATCTTGCCTTTGCTATGCCCTTCTTCTGTGATGCTCTGCCTTACCTCAAGCCCAGAGCATTGGAGTTAGTTGACCATAGACTACAGCTCTGAAACTATGAGCTGAAGTAAAATTTTCCTCCTCTAATTTGTTCCTGTCAGGTATTTGGTCACATTAACCAATAAATAAATAAATAAATAAATACTTTGGATACTTTAAGTACCTTAACAGATGCCTCAAAGTATGAGGCATCTCACTTCATTAAACATCCCATCACTAGAACAAACAACAGAAATAATGTTTGAAGAAATGAGAAGAAGTTGGTTGTGTCATTCCTACACAAACTAAGATGTTTGCTCTTAGTCATTATTTTATTCTTGTGGACTCTTGATGACTTGTGAGGTAGCAGTAAACTTACAAGCACTGGTTAGATTTGTGCATCACCAATTATCCTTTTTAACTTATATACATTTAAGGAATATAACATCATATGTATGTATATATATTTTATATATATATATGAAAGAAGAGAGTCTCAAGACTAGGTTGTGTACAGTTTAATTATGGAACATTAAATAATTATTTTTGAAATGATTGCTATGCAGGTTTAAACATTTTAAATTATAAAAACTATTAAAAAGAATTCTTTCTTTAAAAAAAAGAGAGATAAATATATAGACATATAAATAACAAAGCAAATTATGACACCATCATCTCACACCTCATCATTTATTCATGATAAAGTACCTGAATTCTACTGTATTAGCAAATATCCATTGTGCAATATAATATTATTTACTACAGTATTCATACTATATATTAGATATATAGTTCTACACAACTGAAACCATGTACCATTTTACAACTATCTCTCCATTTCCCCCACTTTAAACCCTACCATTTCTACTATGTATTTGAGTTTTGTAATTTTTTAATATTGTGTGTGTGTGTGTGTGAGAAAGAGGGAGAGACTATGCAGGATTTTTCTTTGGGGTATGGCTTATTTCACTTTGCATGACATAATAATATAATATCCATTCTACTCTGTGTGAAGTAATAGTTCATTTTAGTTTTGATTTGCATTCCCCTTATGCTTAGTGATGTTGAGCAATTTTTATTGTAACTGTTATTTGTTTTTATTTCTTCTCTGGAAAAATGTCATGTTTTTGCTTCTTTTGTTATTGAGTTTGTGAGTTACTTATATATTTTGGATATTAACCTCTTATCTGATATATGATTCACAAATATTTTCTTCCAATTCATTGATTGTATTTTCATTTTTGTTGATTATTTCCTTTGCTGTTCAGAAGCTTCTTAGTTGGATGTAGTACAACTTATTTGTTTTTGTTGCCTGTGCTTTTGATGAGATGTGAAAAACATTCCTGCCAACAATAATATTAAAGATCTTTTTGTCTCTTTCTTGAATTTTATTATATCAGGTGTTATATTTAGGTCTTCAATCAATTTTGAGTTATTTTATGTATAATGAAAGGTAAGAATTCAGTCTCATTCTTCTGCTTATGGATATCCAGTTTCTAACACCAATTGTCGAGGGAACTATCCTTCCCCATTGTGACTTTTTGTTAAAATTAATTGGATGTATTTGGGGGCACTCTGTTCTATTCCATTGGTCTATATGTTGGTTTTTATACTGGAACTATAATATCTGGTTACTATTACTTTATGATATAAATTGAGATCAATAAGCATGATGCCTCCTGCTTTGTTTTTCTTCCTCAAGATTGTTTTGGCTACTCAGTGTCTTTTGTGGTTCCATACAAACTTTAGAATTCTTCTATTTCTGTGAAAAATTTCATTGAAGTTTTGATAGGGATTGCATTGAATCTATGGATCTCCTTAGGCAGTATGAACAGTCCTATCATCTTGAAACCAAGAGTGTCTGGTGCTCATATATATTTTTTCTAGTTCTTTTCAGGTATCTTTAGGTAAGAAAACCACAAAATGTACATAAGCCTTACATGGGAAGTAAGAAAGTATAAAATCCTAACTTCACTAGTATTAGTAGTATTATTGTTTTTTACAAAGCAGGAGATAATCATTTTGAGATAATATGGGCTTACTTTTAACATTGGCTTAAAATATATAAACTGGGATGCAAATTCCTTACTGCAGTCACAATGTGGCCACTTGAGATAAAAGTCCTATTTTATTTCATTACCATTATTACTTAATATATGCCTCTCTAAACTGATTCCAACAGAAATTGTTTTCTTAACAAAAAAGCATATTTCTTATTTATTTAGTGTAATTTATATTTTACAATTGTCAAAGCAAGTTTTTGACATAACTATTGTCTAAGGATATACTTTAAAAATGATAGTCTGTTAAATTAATATTTTCCTCTAGTATAATCCAGAAGCATTTTAAAGTCCTATCTCCCTATTTTTACATTTGCAATCTAAATCAAGTTATAGAAAGTATAAAGTCATCTATAGTTAAAATTCTTGAATCATTAGTGGTTATAATGTCTAATTTTTGTCATCTGTAATGAATTCCAAACTATCTAAATAATACAAAAGAGCAATACTAATAAAAATGATGATGAAAACTAACTTTTTGGCAGCATTCATGTTCCAGAGGAGCTCCATCACAGCTAATTTGCTACAGTCTCTAACACAATGTCTTGCCATTTGGCGACTCTCAGAATGTTCCCTTTTAAAGAATAAAGTATTTTAATGATGATTTCATTAACTATTATCAACAATATAAATGAAATATTGTTACCCCATTTACTAAAGTGAGTATCTGTTTACTACTATAACAAACCTCAGTGACTTGTCAACTAATGGCTGCAAAATGGTGTACGGTACCAAACTTCCGAAAGTTTATGTTTCATAAAATGTGAGACTTCAGAAAGGACCTCATTAGTTTGCAGACCCAAGTACCTGCCTCTCTGGTGATACTTTGAGATTTTCCAAAGGTTGTACTGTCAAGAGTTGCTTAAAGATAACCAAAGTCCATGGCTGGGGATTTGACTGTTATAGAGAGCATGCTTAGCATGCCAGAGGTCTTGGGTTCGATTCCCAGGGCACTCCCTCAAACCCCCCACCAAAAAATAACCAAAGTCCAGATCTTTACTTTCATGTGCTATTTATTAAAATTTGACCATTCTAAATTTTTCTGTCACAATTACTCTTTACATTTTTATAAAAGAAAGATATATCATTCCAAGCTGCTCTGTCACAACTGCTCTTTGCTTTTCCACAGAAGAAAAATACGTCATTCCTTCTCTTCAAACTTCATTTCAGTGCATTTCTCTGGGGCATAGAAAATTTCAGTATTTCAATTAAAGTAAATAAAATGAGATACTAATACATGTTTAGAAAAGGAATCATTCTAATGATTCAGCAACAAATACATTTGAAAGTCAAAATATTTCCATTTCTTGGCTTTCAATAAAATTGAAGGAATATTCACTAGTGGTTAGCTGAGTGATCATCTTTAATAACAGTAATAATGTATTATGTGATTTTTGACATGTAATTCAAATAGCATGATGATAAAACTTGCTGCATTTTTACTTCCATCAGTTATCTGAATAATATTTTTCAGCATCATGATCTATTAAAAATGATAGAATTTAGGCTGAATTTCACAGATTATAGTAATAAATACATTTTAATGATGAATACATGCTATAATATTTTTTTTAGAGTTTATCAATAAAGGTTATTGGTATCAATGTGAATCAATTAAAATTAAAAAGCAAACTAAATGGATTTACCAAATGAATAAATCTTAACCACTAATAATTGCCTATATGGAAATAAAGCCATCTTCTCCACAGGGTAATTATTAAGAGAAATGTACAGCTTCCCAGGAGATCTTCCATGACACCATAGTTCAAATATAGACTTGGCACACACTGTCTGTTTCATTTCATTAATTTTTTTTTTTTGCAAAATCTTCAGAGGGAAGACTAATAATCCAAAATGAAGACTTTCCATAAGCTTCCTGACTGCTGATGAACAGACCTCCAAAAAGTGAAAGATTTTATTTCCGTCCATGACTCTAGTTCCTTTCCTGTGTCCCTAAGTGGTATTTTTTGTTGTGTACTCCAGAATTATCTCTGTTCAGGGTGCATGGCAGCCCTATTGCAGCTGCCCTTTACATGCCTGTATGGCCCTAAATGCTAAAATTTTAAAGTCTACTTTAATTACAGAGTTTGCCCAATTAAATGGCACCTGATGTTTTATAATTATTCATCAACATTTCAATATAATTATGTTGTTTTGATCACTTGTATACTATTGATTTTAATCATAACTACATATACAAAATTAAAAAGTAAAATAAAATCTAAAAGTAAAAAATTAACAGTTATAGATTTAGATTGTATTTTTTCTCTTCCAATCTTAGAATCTGTCATACCTCTCAATATATTTTCTCTATTTAGAGTATTCGGAATTCTTAACCAAAGGATCAAAATTAACATTACCCGTAGTGGAACAAATCAACATCCTTTTGTCCTTGAGATAATGACTAAGAAGAAATTTTAAAGTTCCTAACCTGAATTATTTTAGATTTAATCATGGTTATGGTTTTATTAGTGTACAGTCAAAACACCACAATCATAATTATAGTGAAATATTTGTCAAATTACTAGGCACAAAAAGTACAATTTTATTGGAAAGCTCTCTCTCAATTAAAGGATCAGGCTTGTAACTTGTAGTGAGGTAAGGGTATATTTACATATTCTTAAAGTATTGTGTTCTATAAATTGCTTAGGCACAAAAGGAAAAACAGCAATTGCACAGAGTGGAGAATACTAGTAGTTACCAATTGAACAGATGATCAAAGCAATACATGATCTAAGATTTTCTTTCTCTGCCGGTGGTATCACTAAGGAAGTAAATGAAATCTAATTCCTGCAAATAAAATAGATAAAAGTTGGTAACAATGTTGATCTCTTGATTTTTAAAATTTCTTCTGATTTTGATAATTGTTCGTGAAAAGAAAAGAGGATGTCCTTATTTTTAGAAAACACAAGGAAGTACTTTCCTGTTTCAAGAAAATGTATAAGAGAAAATGAGCATCCTGTTTTCAAATTAGCTCTTAGATGATTGAGAGAAAAAATATGCATATGAGAATTATTCCCAAATTGTATGTGAATACCTTGTTGAAACATAGATAAAAACATGTAGTATTCATGCATTCACCAATCTTTTGATATAAGGTCAAAACTATTCAGTTTTTATTGGTTTTGTTGACCATAGTTCTGTTTCTTTATTCTTGAATAATTGCATCTATAAAGCTTTATTTAAGATAACAAATTTCATATTCTTTAAATTAGAATAAGTGCTTACAAATTTTTCAAGCAATTTATACAATCTATCTAGATTTTAAGAATTTTTTGGTAATTTTTTTCAATCTTTCTTATTCACACTTTATCTAATTACTTTTTTGGTGACTCATCCAAATACTTTATCTTTATAGAAACAGTGTTTTATCAATTCATATTTTATGCATTAGTGAACTATTTATTTAACTATGTATATCACATTTCCTAGAAAGGAACAATGCCTAGAACATCTTGAGTATTGTAATTGTCTCTAGATAAATATATTTGAAAGGAGGTCTCATGAGCTATAAGTAATGAAAAAAGTCAAATATTGAGTGTTTTCTCTAATAAGCTAATCCAAAATAAGGGAGGGAGGGTTGGCTATAAACAAGATAGAAGAGATATCAGTGGAGAAGATGAAAAGAAATGAAGGGGAGGTGGGGAGATGGGATAGGAAAAGTTGGTAGAATGAATCTGACCTAACTTTCCTATGTGCATATATGAATATACCATAGTGAATCTTACCATCATGTATATCCACAAGACACTAATTTAAAACAAAACAATAAGTAAGTAGCAGAAATATTAGTAAAGTAGAGGGAATGGAACAGGGGGAGGAAGGTAGGGAGGAAAGGAGAAGTACTGGGGACTAAATTAAAACAAATTATATTCCATGCTCTTATAATTATGTCAAAATGAATCCTAATGTTATGTGTAATTAAAAAGAATCAATAAAAAAGTAAAAAATTGAATTAGAATGATGTTCCAAACAAGGAAGTAAGGGCAGTACTACATTGTTCTCTTCATCATTCCTCATCAAGTGCTAATATCAACAACTAGGATCAGTTGCTCAGTGCAAGAGACAGCATATTTATGAACTACAGTCACTAGAATACAAAGCATGTATTAATATAGAAAAGTCATAATTGAATCTCATTAGTCTACACAAGAATATGTACCCCATGCTTTTCTAAGGATGTGGAGTATACTAGGAAACAAACCCCTCTTTGTCATGGACACAGGATTTAGGAATAGGGAGTAAATTATAACAGACAAAAATAGACTATTTGCTTATTTATAAGTAAATCATAAAGCATGCTAGAAAGCAAAAAGAAGAAATAAAATGGAGATATAGGATTGGGGAATTTTTATAAACAAATTATGGGAAAAACTTACTGAGAAGCTGAGTTAGCATCTCATGAATGTGATAGAACAAACCAGCTGGATATTTGGCAGAATAGTGTTCAAGAAAAAGAGAACAGTTAGTACAAAGAAACTAAGGTAGGATTATGGTTGGCATGCCTAAAGAACTGGAAGATGACCAGTCTTGGTGGGAATCAGTGAGTAGGAAAATAGTCAAAGTAGATTTGAAGAGGTCAGGAGAGCAATGTGATCACATGAGCTGGTTAAACCCTCCATGGGTCACTTTACATAGTTTGATTTTATGGGATAGGGAGCATTTGGAGGGTTTTGAATAAACAAGTGACACGACTTTACCTAAAATTTACTTAATCTACTTATTTTATTGAGATAGGAGACTGAGGCAGAAGGTGCCGGTGATTCTGATCCAGGGTGATTGTAATGGATATAGGTAGATTTTGAAAGTGATTGTTATGACTTGCATCTGGAATGTTCCCAAAGGCTCATGTGTTGAAGGTATGGTCCCCCATGTAGCAACCTCAGAGGTGGGACTTTGGGGAATTCATTGGATCATGAGGGCTCTGATCTCATCAATTAATAATCTGCCTCTATTCTGCTATGATGTTTTGCCTCACCTCATGCCCAAAGCAATCAAGCTAGCCCACCATGAATTGCAATCTCTGAAACCATGAGCCAAAATAAATCCTTCTCCTTATAATATTTTATTCTCAGGTATTTTATCACAATAACAAAAAGCTAACATAGCAATACACAGAGAATTTCCTGAAGAACTGTATATGGAATATGAGAAAACGAAAACAAGATTACCCAAGGTAATCAAAGTTTCACCTTGAACAACTGAAAATTGGTGGTGTTGCCATCAATATGGCTTTCACTTGACAGTGAAAACCTGAAACCCATAATGGGAACACATACATTTTCTATGTCTTTATCTTGTCTAATAAAACTTAGGAAACTTCTCTGAGAGATTCTACCATCTATTTCGGTTTGCCTTCTTAATTTTCTTCCTAGAGTGGTTCTTGCTCATATATTTAAAACTGGGTTAAAATCAGAATTAGAATCATTTCCTGGAAATACACAATTACCACTTACATAGCAGTCCACCTTGTTGTGTTTGTTGAAAGGCTGCTGATACTGATATCTAACATTGTATGTATGCGTGTGTGAATTTGTGTCTAGTGTCTAAGTCAAATTCTTGATTTGGTTACCAAAATTATGGACTTCATTTATCTTGATCATAAAGCTGTCACAGAATAACAGTAATTTGCTTTGCTTCTATAAAAAATGTCTTCTTGATCTACCCATCCATCACATTAATTTTTATCAATTGATTCTTGGTTGTTACTGTTCACCACTTGTTTCTCTATGCATTTGTAAATCAAGTGATTGACAGATCATGAGCTGTATGAATAATTTTTTCTCTTCTATCTGTGCTGTGAAGATTTCACTTTCTTTTTTAGTAATCTTTATAATTAGACTCCTGGGGAATAACTTTGGTTGAATGATTTTAATTTCACATGGAGCTCAAAAACACCCAGTGAAACCCAATATACCAATATTCACAATCATGTTGAAGATACCTCAAATCTTCCCTTCTAACCTAGGGGCTAAGCAGAAATACTGGAAGTCATCCACACTATCCAATTAGTACTCAAGTTCACCAACCAAGTCTACTTATTTCTTTATTTTAGTATCTTTTAACTACATTACAAAATATTTCGAACAAGTCTCTTCTTACCTCAAATCTTTGCCCCAAGACAGAAAAAAATCTGAAAATTTTAATAAATATAAGGATTTTTCTTTTTATGAATGGAAAACAAACACTGGAAGTTTAGAGTAGAATTCTTCACAACTCATCATCATCATCATCATCATCACCACTAACAATTATTACTCATTTTATCCTTAACACTGGGTTAAGTGGTTGGTACACATTAATTCTCACCACCACCTCACAAGATAAATACTATGGTCATATGTAGTTGAGAGTCACACAAATTAAGTCACTTGCTACCAGTCACATTCACTTGCCGCTTCACATAAGAAGTGGCAAAGACAGGAGTTGAGCTCAGATAGTTCAATGTGTACCATTCATGCATTAACTGTGGCCCTTATCATTTCTTTCTCAAATTACTTATTGGTACATACAACAAAACTTACTGATTTAAAAGTTACTTCAACATTCTAGCAATAGCAGAAATTTATCTTTAGGGGCTCATTTATTTGGATAGCCCATCATATAATTATTTTCCGACAATACAAGCTAAAAACACTTAGCTAAAACTAGTAGGAAAAGCTCTTTAAAATAAAGCAAAAGTATTATCTTCATTGGTGCTAAGGTTATTCCTTGACTAAACAATGATGGATAATTATTATTTTTACTTTTGTATTCTTAGGGGCCCTGGGACCTGGAAAAGAAGGAATATTAGAGAGAGGTCTCTGATTTGGGCAGAAGCAAGTTCCAGAAACTTGGTAGATGATTGTGGGGTAGAAAAGGAGCTGCCCAATAGGAAATCCTGTGATAAAGCAAGGTTGATGGACATAAGGACAAGAATTATTTGATATTTAAGTTTAAACTTTGTTTTGTCTTATATTCCTAATGATTTGTTAGCAAAAATAATAGGAGGAAGCAATGTACAAGGGAACAGAACTGATCCTAGACAGGGAAGAGAGATAGTTTGAGAAATAAATTATGCAAACATTTACCGGAAGGTTTCAGAAATCCTAGGCACAGGGTTCTGAGTTCTCTTCAAGATCACAGGATAGGGATTCATATTAAAGATATCTGACTGTTACAGTGAATGCTGACTTTAGATGTCTGGAGGTTTTGTGACTATGTGGGATACATACTCTTTCTATATTATTCTTTATTCATCAGATTTATTTTTGTTTCAAATATAACCTGTTTCACTGACTAAACTCTTTCACTAAATCCCCAATATATCCTAGTCAATATCACAAAGTCAAGATTCCTTACTTGCCCTTTTTTGCTTCACCTCAAAATATAAATCTTTCCTCAGATAATTTACATCTCATCCATGTAACTTCCAAGCTCCCATATGTGTACATTTTTGTGCTTCAAAGACTTTGCCCTCGTTCTGTTTGTGACTGAACTCTTTATTCCCTTATAAGCATAACTTCTATTGATGCAGTTTCAGATTCAGCCCAAGTTCTCTTTTTATGTCAAGTTCGAGCTGCTTATCCATGCTCTCAAAGTGTCAATATACAGTGCTATCAGAACCTATGTCACATCGAATTATTGTTATTTTCTTGTTTATAGTTTTTTGTATATAAATTCATGCCATCTATCACAGAGACAAACATCAATCAGATAATTAATACATAGTTGCTAAGTAAATTATTGAATAGAGTTTCAGTAGCATGGAGAAACATGCTATTTTAAAAATATTCCTTTACTTTGGGTATAAAAATAAAATATATAACATAAAACAATCAAATAAAATACAATTCACTTTGTTTTATAATCCAAAACTTTTAATATATACATAGATATGTGTCTACAACATAGTTACAACTATTTGTAAAACATGATTGTATTATATTACAATGTTTCATAACTTTCTCACTTATAAAATGACATAGATTTTCCATGTTAGCACATGGAGTGACAGTAGTAGAAGTAGCAATAGTAGTAATAGCAGTAGTAGCAGTATTATTAGTAATAGTAGTACTTTGATGCTGGGGATCAAACCTAGGGCCTCACACGTTCTAAGCACAAGCTCTTCTACTGAGCTACATTCCAGCCCTGACATTACTATTTTCAACAGCTGCACAGTATGCCATCTAATGAATGTCCCAAATTCTGCTGAACATTTTCTCATTTTCTTTTATGCACATTTTTTTCGAAATTTTCACTATTGTAAATAACTCTAGGGATTCACCTTTGCATACTTGTCTGCTTGTTTCCTTAAAATCTATGACTTTGAGTGAATTCATAAATATTTTTGATTTAAGGATTTAATAGTAAATGTATGGGAAAAATCTATGCTGTGTACATTTTGTACTCACTTTTTAGTATGGATACAAAAGGCTGAGGTTTTCAGCAAGTAACTAGATGTGATGTTCCTGGTTTTTGCAAACTTCAGCTGCTTTTAAAAAGGGAAGAACACTATATTCCTCCAAAAATAAAATCAAATTATGAAAACATTCATCTTTATGCTGACAAAAATATAAAGCAATTTTATAAATCTGGGGATAAAGTTCACATAACACTTTTGAAATTCAATATGAAAGATGTTTTGTTGTTACCTAACTTATTGTTCCTTTTCCCCCCATAGAGATGAACATAAAGATTCTTGTCATCATAAATAAATATTAACATTTTTATACCTGGAGAATTCATAACAATGAAAAGATGCATATATCTCTGAACTCTACCAAGCTATCTTTGTTTGTTTATACTGGTATTTTAACTAAGGGTTAAAGTTTTGCTTGGAGTTTGAATTTTTTCCTCCCAAATCTTCAGACTAAATAAAAATTTCTAGTCTCTAGGATTGTGTTCCTAATGATGGAAATTTAATTGTGCAACTGGTTTTGCCTTTCCTTGAGAGTTTCTTATTTTTTAATACAGAATTTTCTAACTCTGACATTCAATATGTTTAAATAGAAAGGAAAATGAGTATAAGGTCTAAATATCACTATTTTCTTATTCTTTTATATAGCATTAAGATTGGGGGAGTCATCTAGTTTATTTAAGCCTTGGTATTCTTACCTGCAAGATGCATAATTTATGTCTGATGGTTGTTGGCAAGATTACATGAAGCAGCATTTGTGAGAAGGTACAGCACATCACTGGAGAAAAGAAAGGATCCTTTGCTTTCTTAGTAGACAGGATTGACTTGACTTCTACAAAAGCCTTAGTTTCTTTCTCCTTGTTCTTCATATGTATCTTTTATATTTGGTATTTACACTTCCTCTTTGTTTTTGGGTACTACATTTTTCTTCTTCATGCTCAATCTCTTGTTTTTGAAGTGACTTTTTTTTATTTTTAAAGAAAAGTTCTAATCTTTTCCAATTTTGATAACCATTTTTCAAACTTAATGACTTTGAAAAAGTAAAATGACTTCTGCATGGATAATCTGTTCACATTGATAACAATGGAACCACAAGCTCATGGTGGCAATCCTGTTTTCTTGTACAAATAAAGCACCAGTATATTATGATAAGCCATGTGTATGTTATCTTGTCTTACATTTTTGCCTGATCACTACAATTGGGCTCTATTTCTGCCATATATCCTGTTTCTGTTTTTGTCACTTATGGAAACTGCCCTAAAACCTAGATGGCTTCCGTAATCTGATCAGCCGCTTGTTTTTCCCTAGTTCAGCCATTCTAATTCTCTCACAGAACCTACTTTCAAAATGACCTACTGTTACATTCTGCTTTTCTGTTCTTTTAACTTTAAATCTTATATCATTGGGTTAAAGATAAATTGAAAATTGAAATTCTTATTGTGTGCAACTTGGACCATGAAATAAACCAGCTGCTAAACCCAAACAATCGAGCTCAGAAAACACTTCTGGAAATGATTGAAGCAGTATTGGAGTACTGGGGGTGGAACCCTGGAGGACTACCCCTGAGCTACACTACCAGGCTTGCTTTCTTCCTCCCTTCCTTCTTTCCTTCCTCTTTCTTTCTCTTTCTCTCTTTTTTTATCCCTCCCTCTCCCCTCTCTCTTCCTTCCCTTCCCTTCCCTTCCCTCCCTCCCTCTCTCTCTTTCTCTCTTTCTCTCTCTTTTCTTCCTTCCTTCCTTCCTTCCTTCCTTCCTTCCTTCCTTCCTTCCTTCCTTCCTTCCTTCCTTCCTTCCTTCCTTCCTTTTCTTCCTTCTTTCTTTCTTTCTTTCTTTCTTTCTTTCTTTCTTTCTTTCTTTCTTTCTTTCTTTCTTTCTTTCTTTCTTTCTTTCTTTCTTTTCTTCATGCTGGGAATTGAACCCACGGTCTCATACATGCTAGGAAGGCACTTTATCACTGAGTTACATCCTCAGCCCTTCTTATGATATTGTTTATAGTCATCAAAGCTCCAAATAAGATAGTAAATCCTTTGAGAGTGAGGGTTCTACTTATTTTATTCCTGGTGCTTATCACAGTTAAGTTAAAGAATGATTGGCCTAATAGATCCATGAAAAAAATTTTCCATGGTACACTTGAACATTATTTTAGAGCAGACTCAAATGAAGGGATATATATAAAATACCTTTTAAACAAAATATTTTGAAATTAATTTTTTTATTCTTTCATTCAATAAACACATTTTTATTCAGAGGTTAATGATAGTGTCAGGCTAAACAAACAAAAAACTGCTGATGCAGAATTGTCAGTTCTATCTGAACTCTTTTGTGAAATCAAATTTTATTTTTGATATTTTTATTCTAGGGTCACACTCCAGATGTTTATTGATATTTTATGTTCTTTCAAGTGAGTTCTTAGGGATCTTTATGACTGAGTCCTTTATGGGGAGATGGCCATCTTCTCCTTTGGGGGGTTCTTGCTGAAGAGGGTGTAAGCCATCTGCGAAATTAAAAGTCTAGAACAATTAGTGAAGAACAAAAAACAAAGTCAGAATTATAGTTTCAAAAGTTGTGGAGCCCCTGATAGTTCTAGTCCATGCAGGAGCTGGGCTAGACAAGAGAAAATGGCTCCCATGGTTTATTTAAGGGGGTACATCAAAGGCAGAAATAAGGTTTTAAGGGTGGAATCTTGCTTGGTGATGTCTTGCAGTCAGCAAGTTGATTGGCATCTTGGCAGGTCACACCCATCTCAGAGGGCTGTGTGGCTACAGCAAGTCACCCCATCTCTGGTGCTGTGTGGGACCTTTGGCAGAGCTTGAATAGGGATCAGGATGTCAGGGCAGTCAACCAGAGGGAATGTCCACTGGTCATTCCCAAACACCAGATTCTCTTATTTAAACACACAGCCCACAGACAGCTCTACGGTGCTTCCTTTCTTTGTATTTCATTCCTAAATTACCTTTTAAAAACAATGTTTTTCTTTGACTCCCTTTAGAGTTTCTTGTGCTTTTAATAGTTATTTTGTTAAAAATCTTTATTAAATTATTGATATTAATGAGCTGCTATTTTATAATTTGTGATATAATATTTGCATTTTTATCACAGAATTGTCTCATTGGTTTTTTCTCCCTGTAATATTTCCTAATTTAGATATAGTTTTCCTAGTTCATGTTGCTTTTTGAACATACATATTTTATTCTTGGTATTAAAAATTAAAATTTGATACATATTTAAAATATTCGATCCAGATGATTAATTTTTAAAAATATCTTCTCATCCAAAGGTGAGGTTTTCAATATCTGAATGTAATCCTAGTCAAAACTGTTGAAAATGTATTTTAACACAAAAATAATGTAAGTTGTTTTGGTAAAAAGTGACTCAAAGACATGTTTGATTTGGTAAATTCTGAAAAGGGATGAAATAAGAGAAAAAATCTGCTTGATCATTTTCTAAATTAAACTTAAAATTTAAGATACAATATTTTTCAAACAGTTACTACTAAGATTCAGAGTGTTGTGGAGTTAATGATAAACCACAAATATATAATCATAGACTTAAAAGGTGTTTTCTTAAGATGTAAATAATTTGAACAATTAAGAACTGTGGCAGAACAGCCGGACATACACTTCTTCCTCTTTATCATGTAACCTAGCATGTTAAAGATTCAAAGTCACCTTAATGGTGATTCCATTCACTTCTCATTTCCATTCACTGGGTAAGTCAGTGAATCCTTTCTTGTTTCTAGATGGTCCAACTGGAACAATATACACAGGTGGCTATACAGAACTGAAATCAGCACACCTATGTAGGGACTTTAACATGCTCTAGGGTACGGTTTTTCTTCCTTCATTTGTCTAATGGTAGGTTAAATTAAAATTATTTCCTGGTCTTTAGTTTCTAATTGAAACAAGTTAACATTTTAATATTGCTTTAAGATACACATTATTTTACTTCCCAAAAATACTTGACAGAAAAGAAATTTTAGTCAAACTCCTACTGTCTTTATCCTTGTAAATTGCAGTGGCCAAGTGAGAGTGCAAGAAAAACTTGTCATCTATAGCATTTCTGCTAGGACATTTTATTGGGCTAGAAATCCTTTAGACAGCAGTTTGATTGAAAGAAATAAAAAATAGAAGAACAGAAAGTCGTCATTTCTCGCTAGGATTGTAATGCAATTCCTCCCAGAATCAGTTAGCAGGATGAGTTGTTAGCCAATGATGGGGAAGTTCCAAGTGAGTAACCCAGAGCAATATTGCTAAATTTCACTCTGCTCCTGTTTCCTTCTTTTTTTTTTTTTTTTAATTATTTTATTTTTTTTCCCAAAAGTTGCATTTTAATACATGTTGGCAAACAAAACAGAAAAAAACAAATTATCAGAAGCTGTACACACTATTCACTGAAAACATTTGTTGAGGCAAATAGAAAAAAATTGTTACAATCATAATTTTTCTAACTTTGCACAAAATTATAAGCAGATTACATTCTTCATATTAAACATCTTTATATGCACTTTCAATGAACAGTATATATATATATTTTTTTTTTATATATAT
>CM053403.1:90753725-90889670 GCA_028644305.1 Xerus rutilus
AGAGAGAATAAAATTATGGCATTTGTAGGCAAATGGATGGAATTGGAGAACACTATGCTTAGTGAAGTAAGCCAATCCCAAAAAACTAAATGCCGAATGTTCTCTCTGATTAGTGGATAAGAATACATAAGGGGGGGTGGGAACGGGAAACATAGGAGAAATGCAGGAACTCTAAAAGTGGTTGGGGGAGGGGGGAGGAAGGAAAGGGAAATGGGCATAGTAATGATGGTTATTTGAGATGGTCTTTACTACCCCTGACACATCTATGAAGACTCTAATGGGATGACTTTATTTGGTTTGCAATCAGAGAAATGGAAAAACAGAGATCTGGTTATGTACTATGACTTGAAATGCATTTAAATAAAAAATAAAAAATAAAAAAAAAAAACAAAAAAAAACCAAAATGGGTGAGTATTCATGTACAAGTTGTTGAATGGACATATGTTACAATTTGTGACATATGTAAGTTAATCTTTAACTTACAGTCTTAATTTCCTTCTCCATTTTCTTTTAGAATTTTTGTAGTTTTAGGATATAGATTTAGATCTCTTTTTTTTTTTCACTGTTTAAGGAATTTTTATTAAAGCAAGAATTTTATAATCCAAATTACGTTTCCTTGCTCAGTTATCAATTCTGTTACTTAAAACAGAACTGACATCCTGAGCTATTCCACAGTAAAGAATTACAAAATTAAAGAAAGGAATGCTTTAAATTCTTGTACTTTGCTGAAAATTCTTTTTCCCAGGGTCTATAAAACATTAATTTGTTTTTATATTTTACTATTTTTTTGTGATTTTTTTTGTTGTTTTTAAATCAAGTAATCTAGGACTAGCACTGTTTGCTAGACCTGGCATTTGCTTGGTACATAAGGTTCAAAGTTTCCTTTCCTTTTTTTATTTATTTTATATTTTGCAATGTTTGTTTTCCATAATATTTAAGTTTTTCGATGTTTTTTCCATAATATTTAAGTTTTTCTTCAGTGAAGCATGAGTTTCTTTTCGTGGTCCCTGATCAATTTTAAACTCCATTTTGAGTTAATTTTATATACCATGAGAAGACATCAGCATATGGATTGGTGCCACTTGTTGAAAATACTGTCCTGTGTCAAAAATAAGCACTACATATATGTTTTGGTCCATTGACCTATCAATCAATTTTTATGCTAATACGACACCTTTTTCATTATGTTGGCTTTATAATAATTTTTTTTTAAAAAAATAAACTTTTTTACTTGTTCTAATTAGTTATACGTGACAGCAGAATGCTCTTTGATTCATTGTACACAAATGGAGCACAATTTTTCACTTCTCTGGTTATACACAAAGTAGAGTCACACCATTCATGCAATCATACATGTACCTACAGAAATGATATCCATCTCATTCCACCATCTTTCCTACCCCTAGGGCCCTTTTATCTCCCCCTCCTTTTTGCCCAAAGTTCCTTCATTCATCCCATGCCCCATCCCCCCAATTAAGGATCAGCATCCACTTATCAGAAAACATTCAGCCTTTGGTTTTGGGAGATTGGCTTATTTTGCTTAGCATGATATTCTCCAAGTCCCTCCATTCATCTGCAAATGCTATAATTTTATTCTCTTTTAATGCTGAGTAATATTCCAATGTGTATATATACCACCGTTTCTTTATCCATTCATCTACTGAAGGGCATCTAAGTTGGTTCACTCAGTTTATCTAGTGTGAATTGTGCTGCTATAAACATTGATGTGCCTGGGTCACTGTAATATGTTGATTTTAAGTCCTTTGGGTATAAACCGAGGAGTGGGATGGCTGGGTCAAATGGTGGTTCTATTCCAAGTTTTCTAAGGAATCTCTATACTGATTTCCAGATTGGTTGCACCAATTTGCAGTCCCAGCAGCAATGTATGAGTGTGTCTTTTCCCACATATCTTCGCCAACACTCGTTGTGGCTTGTATTCTTCATAACTGCCATTCTGACTGGAGTGAGATGAAATCTTAGAGTAGTTTTGATTTGCGTTTCTCCAATTACTAGAGATGTTGAACATTTCTTCATATATTTGTTAAGATTGTAGATCTTCTGAGAAGTGTCTGTTCAGCTCCTTAGCCCATTTGTTGATCAGGTTGTTTTTTGGTGTTAAGTTTTTTGAGTTCTTTATATATCCTGGCGATTAGTGTTCTCTCTGATGTGTGTGTGGTAAAAATTTGCTCCCATTCTGTAGGCTCTCTCTTCACCTCATTGATTGTTCCATTTGCTGAGAAGTAGCTTTTTAGTTTGAATCTATTCTATTTATTGATTCTTGATTTTATTTCTTGTGCTTTAGGAGTCATGTTAAGGAAGTTGGGGCCTAATCCAACATGATGAAGATTTGGGCCTACTTTTTCTTCTGTTAGGCATAGAGTTTCTGATCTAAATCCTAGGTCCTTGATCCACTTTGAGTTGAGTTTTGTACATGGTGAGAGATAGGGGTTTAATATCATTTTGCTGCATAAGGATTTCCAATTTTCTCAGGCCTATTTGTTGAAGAGGCTATCTTTTCACCAATGTATGTTTTTAGCACTTTGTCTAATATAAAATAACTGTATTTATGTAAGTTTGTCACTGTGTCTTCAATTCTGTACCATTGGTCTACATGTCTGTTTTGGTGTCAGTACCATGCTGTTTTTGTTACTATAGTTTTGTAGTATACTTTAAGGTCTGGTAAAATAAGTTACTTTTGATTCTCCAAATTGTTGACCTTTTGCAAATCTGTGTTAACAATTATAAATCTTTTTCACTAAAATCAATTTTCCAATTTATACAAACATTGCCTACTTGGATATTAATTTGTGTTGCATTGAATTTATAGACCATTTGAGGAACATTAACATCTTAATGATAATGTTTTCTAACTCAAGAACACATTGTATCTATCCATTAAGATTCATTATTTATCTAATTACTCTCAGCAGTATTGGTCAGTTTAGAGTGTACATTGTTTGAAAATTTTTTTATCAGATTTATTTCTAAATATTTTGTGTAATTTTGATACTGTCACATGTGGAATTAATTTTTGCTTGATTTTTGCATGTTGACCTTATATCCTTTAGACTTTTTAATTAAACTATTAGTTCTAGTAGCCTTTTTTTAAATTGTGGATTCCATTAGCTTTTCTACACAAATGATCATGTTATTAGTCAATAAAGACAATTTTATTTCTGTCTTTCAGTAGAGATGCCTCATTTCTTTTTCTTGCCTGATCACACTGAATAACATTTCTAGAACAATGTTGAATAGAAATGGTAAATGCAGGGCTGAGAATAGAACTCAAATGTAGAGTACTTGCTTAGACTGTGTGAGGCTCTAGGTTCTATCCCTAGCACCAAAAAAAAAAAAAATTCTTATAAATGATAAGTGGGCATTCTTCTCTTGCTCTTGACTTGAAAAGGAAAGCATCATTTTTTTTTTTTAATATTCAGTAGCCTATTGGCTGTACATTTTACAGAGGTCTCTTTTTTATGCCTAGTTTAAAAGAGTTTTCATCAAAAATTGATCTCAGAATATTTCTAAAACTTCTTTACATCTATCAAGATGATCAAATAATTTTTATGTCTTATATTTTAATACAATGAGTTATGTTGATTGCTTTCTGAATGTTAAACTATCACATTCCTGGGATAAATCCACTTGGTTATGGCATATTATTCTTTTTATATATTGCTGAATTTCTTTTTATGTTTTGTTTTCTTTTTTCTTTTGTTTCTTTTTTATTGGCACATAATAATTATACATAATGGTGAGATTTGATATAATATATTCTGAATTTCATTTGTTAATATTTTGTTTAAAAATTCTGCATATTTATTCATGAGGGATATTCATATGTACTTTTCTTTCTTCATGTCTTTCTGGTTTTAATATCAAAGAAATGTTAGCTTTATAAAAAATTTTGGAAAGTAGTCACCATTCCTAATTTTCTGAAAATGTTTGCTTAGAACTGTTATCAGGTTTTCCTTAACTGTTTGTTAGAATTTACCAAGGAAGGTAATGGGACTTGATGTTTACTTTGTGGGAAGACTTTTCTTAAGTTCAGCTTCTTTAATACATTCATAGGGCTGCTCAGATTTTCTGCTTTTTCTTTAGTAGGTCTTTGCAGTTTGTGTCTGTTAAGGTTAGGATATAAGGTATACCCAAAAACCTCCTGTGTTAATACAGGAATGTTCACAGGTAAATCTGTAGAATTTTCAGGAATTCCAATTGTTAATAATGGTGATTTGTATCTTTCTTTTTCCTGATCAGTCTGGCTTAAGTTTTAAGCGCTTTATTTGTATTTCAAAGGACCAGCCTTTAGCTCAGGGTTGTTGAGCTTTTTGGATCAGTGGGCTTATTATTTTCATTAAATTTGGAGATTTTTGAGCAATAATTCTTTCAAGATCCCCTGGCACTTTAGGGAACTCCAGTTACACATAAATTAGGCTGCTTAGAGTTGTCTCACAACTTAATAATGCTCTTTTTATTTTCTTTATTTTTCTGTCTCTCTCTGTTATTTTGCATAGTTCCTATTACCCTATCTTCAATATTACCAGATCTTTTTTTCCTTCAGTAATATCTAATCTTCCATTAATCTCATCCAGTGAGTTTTTTTTTAAATTTCACCTGGAGATTTCATTTTTGTAAGTTTGATTTGGATCTTCTCATTTCTTCTTTGCCTCTATGTAGGTTTTGAACATTTGGCAAATATCTTACCTGTTTTGAGGTTCTTGTCTAGAGATTTTATCAGCTACATCAGTTGTGTTTTGGCTACTATAATAAAATTATCATAGACTAGGTGGATTATAAACAACAGAAATTTACATTTCAAAATTTTGGAGACTGGGATGTCCGAGATAAAGGTGTTGTCTGGGGAGGGCCCACTTCCTGGCTCACGTACTGCTATTGTTTCCCTATTACCACACATGGTAGAAAGGGCTGGGATTTCTTTCTTTCTTTTTTTTTTTAACATTGTCGAGTGTACTGGAAATTGAACCCAGAAGCACTTTACCGCTGAACCACATCCTAAGCCTTTTTTTTAATTTTTGAGACAGGGTCTCACTAGTTGCTTGGAACCTTGCTAAATTGCCGAGGCTGTCTTCCAATCTGCCATCTTCTTAACTCAGCCTCCTGAGTTGCTGAGATTGCACCACTACCTGGCTCTGGGTCTCCTTTGTAAGAGCACTGATACCATTCATGACAACTCTGTCCCATTACCTAATCACCTCCAAAGGCTCCACTTCCTAATAACATCACCTTGAGGGTTAGTATTTCAACATAAATTTTCAGGTGACTTAAGTATTCAGACCAAGTCATTCCCCTTTTAACTCTCCAAAATTCATGCCCTTCTCATAGAGAAATATATATTCATCCATCCCAGTGCCACAAAGGTCTTAATTCATTCTATTATCAGCTCAAAAGGCAAGTGTCTTCTATATATCACTGAAATAGATGGGAGAGACTTAAGGTATTATAAGGTACTATTCATCTTAAGCTGAAGCAAATTTCCCTCCAGCTGTGAGCATGCAAATCCAAAAAAGATATATGCTTCTAAATTACAATATTAGGATAGGCACAGGATAGATATTCCCATTTCAAGAGGGAGAAATACAATAAAAGAAATGAGTGATGCATCTTGAACAAATCTAAGCCCTAAGTCTCAAGAATTATTTTGCCTTGCTTTTCTGCCTTCCAGCTCTACTGGAATTGTAGTCTTGCCTCTGGGATCATTGGTCCCAGAGGTAGAGATCCTAATTTCTGGCCATATTGGGATGAAGGCATATGTATTTGATCTACTACAGAAGGTAGCCACTATTTGGAGTATAATATACTCATTAGAATACAGTGTTTGACCAAGAGGAAAGAGTTGTTGTGTTGGTCATGGATGGAGGCACAAGGTAAAGATTGTGGTGAAAAGGAAGATGAAATATTAGGAAAAGACATCAGGTAATTCCTGATCTTTTCCCCAAGAGGTCAAGTCATTGACTGATATGAGGTAGATGAATTCCAAGAAAAACAAAAACATGCATTAATTCTACTAACCTCTATAAGATTTCCCTTTAGGCATGGGAGTATAGGGCATTTGCTTTAATAGAGACCAAGCAGTGAACTCAATCATGAGCTTATCGGACAGTGAGTTCTATTATTAAAGGATGAAAATCAAAAGTTTTCTCCCTAAATTGTATCTTACAAGGGATCCTTGGGCGGGGTTTTTAGTATCTAGGTGACATCATCTCCAATGAGAAAGCTGGGTTGGGGTGACATTGTTTGAGGTGATGTTCTTTCGAAGTAATAAGATTTGGGGTCAAGGCAATGTCATACGAGATGGGGACTGGGATATCCTTTTCAAGTGGGTACCTTCTTGAGTTGATATAGACCTCTGAATTATAAACCAATGAAAGCACTCAAACCAGTAGTAATAAAGCAAATAATCAACAGAAAGGAGTACATCTGCACCTGAAAGTGTTTTTGTTTTTGGTGAGAATTTAGGTTCAAATGCGACTCAGATCAGATGAATAACTGTCTGGATTATGGGACATTCTGTGGTTAATCAGTTCCAGAAGAGTCTGCATCTTCAAACTGGGATATCTAGCACATGGGATACAGGTAAGACTGAAAATTTGTAAAAATATGTTAAGAGGTTAAGGCCTGGGGCAAGATAGAGCTCTCTTCTGGGGGTTTATTTGTTATACTAGAATTTGAAAAGGATATGTTTGAAAAGAAATGTCTTCTGATTAACCAGTTATCTGGGACCTATCAGGGATACAGAAATTCTAATGAATGCCTCTTCCCAGCCTGGTATATTCTAAGAAGTTAAACATGTGTCTTGGGTTATTTCCAGTATTCCAAGTAATCTGTGAAGGAAATGAGATATATCCTAGAAAGGTCTTTTATTTTGGCCTTTTATATGTGAAGATGTGTGGTTGTGATTTACATTTTGTATATACATGATGCAAGAGATTCCTAGAAGTTTTTACCCCAATGGGGATAATTTTTAGGCAATACGTCAATAGTTTACAATGATGTAAAGATAGGATATTGGAGCCGGGCACGCTCCAATCCACCATGCAGTGTGGTGGATTCTGCGCAGCTGCGGGGTGTAGGGCATCGGTTTGGAGCAGCTGTGGGGAACGAAGCATCAAGCAGCCCGCATGCGCAAAGGAACAGCCTACCAGATGCCGATATGTAAGCAGCAATGGCACCTCCTACCCATCGGTGGACTTTTCCTGACTCATCCCGGAAGGATTCTGACCTCGGCAGGATCCCCTGACCAATCCCAGGGGACGCAGGACTCTAGATACCTCCTCTTCCTATCTCATAGCCCCTTCATTCCTGCCTTAAGCCCTCCCCTTCCTGGCCGGGCCCTTTGACGCTGCATTGGTGGCGCATGCCTGTAATCCCAGCACTTAGGGAGGCTGAGATAGGAGAATTGCGAGTTCAAAGCCAGCCTCAGCAACGCTGAGGCGCTAAGCAACTCAGTGAGAACCTATCTCTAAATAAAACATAAAATAGGACTGGAGATGTGGCTCAGTGGTCGAGTGCCCCTGAGTTCAACACCTGGTACCAAAAAAAAAAAAGATAGGTCAGGGCAGCCAGTGCTAAGATTAATGGCCTGAAGTTTGCTCAAGTTTGTTGTTTCTTGGATTTTGTCCTTTATTAGGTATATTATGGCTAAGGAATAGAAAGCAGCACATGCCACAGATGTAACTCATAAGTAAAACTTGTAAATGAGAAGTATGTCACCACAAGAACTCTCAAAGGACTAAATGATGTTGGACTTAAATGCCACTAATAATTGTGTCAAATTAATGTCCTTGGAGGATTTTTATCAATGTAATGTCACAACTGTGCTCCTAAAGAAATATCTTTTCCTTAAAGGTTGTGTGCGATAAAAGGCTGTTGAGATACCCCATGGGTCACCTGGAAAAGATGAGTTGTGTCCCTTCAGAAATCTAAGGCAAACTGTGGCTAAGAGCATTGAAGAAGAACTGAACAGAAAGTGTTAGCCATTAGGTAAGACCAAAATTATTGAGGTTGTTAACTGAATAGAATCAGTAATTTTCATAACACTGGATATTGAATATAAAATCTTAATGCATGGGGTCACAGCATTAAGTTCATGGTAATAAATCATAAGGCCCACTTTTCCCCAGAGGTAGGAACAGCAAAACTCAGCTGTAGAAAAGCGGCAGGGGGTAATCCCTTTTCATATAATAAATTTTAATCCTTGAAGGTCCAGTTTTAATTTACATTGGGCCATTAATTATTTCAAGTGGAGGCTCATGAGGTTCCATTTTTTAAGCCAGTTTATAAGTGTCAAAAACTTGCTTTGCGTCAGGCGCGGTGGCTCATGCCTGTAATCCCAGCGGCTTGGGAGGCTGAGAAAGGAGGATTGTGAGTTCAAAGCCAGCCTCGCAATGGCGAGGCACTAAGCAACTCAGTGAGACCCTGTCTCTACATAAAACAAAATAGGGCTGGGGATGTGGCTCTGTGGTCGAGTGCCCCTGAGTTCAATCTCTGTCAAATCCTCCCCCCCAAAAAAACCTGCTTTGATATTAATTCATTATTTATTACACTAGAGCATCTATGCCAACTTTGGGATATTTTATGAAAACAGGAACAATGACTATAGGAAATTTAGGAAAGGTCATTGTCAAAGTGAGGCATACCTATTTAGTAATTCTTTTCAGGTTATAGGAGGCACAATATTTAAGTCTGGTGGGATGCCAACGTACAGCTATAAATCATGTTTCAGTATTGATTAAATCCACATTTTTTAACTTACATTTTAGCAAATGTTAAAGTTAGACGTATGGTACAGAGTCACAAAAGCCAGTCAGTGGCCTTTCAAATCTTTTTGTAAACCAGCCTCAGCAACAGCAAGGCACTAAGCAACTCAGTGAGACTTTGTTTCTACATAAAACACAAAAACAAAATAGGGCTGGGGATGTGGCTCAGTGGTTGAGTACCCCTGAGTTCAATCCTTGTTACTAAAAAAAAAAAATTGTATATAAAATCTTTACTATATAAACTTAATGTATGATTTTTTGATTTCCAATTGTATCAAATTATGAAACTGTTTTAATTATATATGTATATATGTCAGCACATGCACTCAATTTATTTAATAAATTTATACAGATATTGTTTATGTATACTTAATTTATATAAATATCTTCTATTTTTTCCCCATGTTTCTAGAAGTTTTTGTTTTGTGTTAATTAACAAATAAAAATTATGTATATTTATGGTATACAACAGGGTATTTTGATATATGTATACATTATAGAATGTCTAAATTAAGAAAAAAAAATCTATTACCCTCCATACTCATCTTTCTTTTGTGGTAAGAAAATTTAAAAATCTACTTTTCAAGTATATAATACATTGTGATTAACTAGAATCACCATTTTGTTCAGGAGATCTCTTTGTACATTGATCTACTTGCAAATTGACAAATTTTGTGGATACAAATAAAAACTTTGTTCTTATTTCATTTAGTTATCTTTCAGATTTTGTTGCATCTAATTGAGCTTTTTTAAGATGATTATTTTTAATTTTTTTCAAGCAATTAAGAATTCTTCATTTCTTGAAGCTAGTGCCTGGACCTTTATTAGTTTCTTTGGTGGTGTAACACTGCCTGGTTCTTCATGATGTGTGTAACTTTAAATTGGTGTCCTTGCATTTGAAGGAACAACACCTCTTCCTTTATTTACAGATGCTCTCGGCAGAATAAGGCCTTCTCCTGTTAGGTCCCCAAGCTAATGGAGTTGCTTCTGGGATTTATGTCAAGTGCATTGCAGCTGATTCATGTGGCTGCTTCTGGGTCTACTGTCAGGTCTGTGTGTAATGGGTTCTTTTTCATGCGGTTTTGGTGGATGTAGATCCTTGTCTAGTCCCTCAATGAACTGAACTTTCTCCAAGACCTTGGTCTGAAGGGCTGACCCTGGATTACGTTCTGCTTCAGCGTTTGTAGATGGTAGTTCTAATATGAGATGCATGGATGAGTATGGTTTTCATTAGGTTCCTGAGAAATATCAGTTGGATCACTGGGTGGGTCCCTGGGATGCCAGTACTATATCAGTCCATAGCAGTGATTTGCTGAAACTCAGTCACAGGGCTGCTTCAGGGTCTACCACAAAGACCAAGATTTTTCAGAGCCATCTCTCCATTAGTTAGTGCTAAAAACTACATTTTGTTCATTTTGTTTCACTATTTGTGGAATCAGCAATAGTCATGACTAATTCTATTGATGAATTTCATCCATTAGAAAAGAAATACAAATGCTGCCTATGCACAGTTTAGACAAAATTATTCGTTAGGTACATTTGATTACAGAAATAATATTAAAAGTAGGAATAATAACAAAACATTAATGCTGTTCTTGTTTTTCCTTAGTTTTTTCACATAGTTTAACTATATAATAATTATTGAAAATTTGTGCATCTATTAACTAAAAAAATTTTCAAATTTAAAAAGACTCAACAACAGTATGTGAATCACTGTTTCTCCCTATTTTTTTTTTTTTTTTTTGTAAATCTGTGGGAAGTGTGTCTCAGTTTCCTTTGGTTGTTTCATGTCCTATACTGAAGAAAACAAGAGTATGATAGGAAACTTCAGCTCTTTCAATGACTTCCCTTTTTGGCTTGACTCCACCTCCATTCTCTAGCCTTCTCATTTATGTGACTGAGGTGATTTTTTAAAATTCTTAGCAGTCTGATTCTTGAGGGTAGCATTTCTATGGGACAATAAAAGAAGACTTAGGAATCACTGGAATCATAAAATTCACAATGGTGGTTTTTGAAGACTCTGGATCTGCTGGTAAAAATGTCTTATTTATCCTATGAAAGTTGAGAATTATTTTGACAGTCAATGGATATAGTTATCATCAGGAGAGTAAGGAATGAAAAAGGGAATTAAGCTTCTATGGCAGTATGTTTGATCTGCCATAGATTCAAAACCAATGATGTCAGAGAGGGACAAGAATTGGTGAACTTCTCAGGAAGTGAACCTGTGTTCAGTCTTAAAACAATATTTGTTAGAAAAGATAGAATATATAGGCATGAATATTGATTGAAAGTTGATTTCCTAGAGGAAATTTAGAACAACTCTGCTGAAATGTTATTTCATGATTTGCATGGACATAGTAAAATCATTTAGCATTTTTATTTCAAGCTAGTGCTGGATTAGAATAAAAATGGAAATGACAGTGATAACAATGCTGAACAGCATTTTATGTTATGTCTAGAAATGGTAAGATCCAATATTTGGGTTCTTCAGATAAAAATACTGATGATTTATTGCATCAATGAGTTGTTCAGCTACTATTTGAAAACTACCTGTATTGTTGAAACTGTGGTGAACATAGATACAATCCATTCCCTCATGGAACTTACCATCTAACAGTGTGGATCAGATAGACATGGAAATGAGGGTATCAGTGATTAAATATTGAATAGGTAAAGGAATTATCTCAGTAAACCTGACCTATACCTTTAGGAAGAAGCAGCCACTTCTATACTACACTAGTTCCTTTTTCAATTTGCAAGGATTTAAAAACCTGCCTTTTTATTTTTTCCACTCAACCTTCTGCTAATTCCTTACCATAAGGTATGCACAGGGACATTTTCAAAGCTATCTTACTGAGACTATATGATGCTGGGAATGACGTTTTCCTATCTGCCTTCCATTTAGAAGGAAGGATTTTTCTTGCTTTGGCCTTCTTTTGTTAATCCCAAACCTTTGAACCATCTGTCTTCTCCAATGTCTCTTTTGTGAAAGCTATACTTTTCCCTTATTTCTTTCTTTCATAGATTTTAGAAGATCATTTGTCCATTTGAGTTCCTTCACTATTGCTGTGATCTCACTTCTCAGTGCCTCTTTCATAACTAGTTCTGTTGGTGAGTACTTTGTCAAAAAAATTTTTTTTCTTTCGGTACTTGGGAATTAACTGAGGGGCATTTTACCACTGAGCTACATCCTCAGGCCGTTGTATTTTTATTTTTTATTTTGAGACAGAGCCTAACCAAGTTGCTGAGGCAGGCTTTGAACTGAGATACTGCTGCCTCTGCCTCCTGAGTTGCTGGGATTACAGGAATACTTTGTCAAATTGACTTATAGCCTTATTCCTCTCAGACAAGAATTACTTAAAAAAGATTCTTCTGTATGCCAAGTGGCATCTAAAAACTATACTCAAAAGTGTTAAGGATCAGATATTAAAAACATACAACAACCTGACTATGTGACACCAAAATATTAGCATGGTTCTCTCTCACAATGAAGTTAAGTCAGGGGGAAAAGTCCATGTGAGTTAAAGATTGGAAAGTCATGTTACTTAAAGTCTGGGTAATAGGAAAGATGCAGAGGAGAAGCAGCCTCAGAATTATTCTAACAAAAGAGAATTTTAGGAACACTGTAACAAATTCAAGTGCAAAAAATGTATCTAAAATTATATTGAAAGAAGCCAGTGTGGTGGGAACACCATATTCCTAAACTAAGATAAAATAATGCCAAGGAGATAGCTAAGATAATTTGGGGAGAAAGTATGGACTGGGGTTTATTTTTGATAAAAGATAATAGTAAAATATCTCTTTGTCAATTTCCATTTAAGTAGGATTAGTTTTAGTCAAATTTCAAATATTGGTGTAAAAAAAATCCATGCTATTTTACATACACGTGTGGAATGGTTATTTAATGCTTTACAAGTAGTCTTTCCATCCCCATACATCTAATAGCCTTCTTGCTACTTATTTTAGGATTTGGAAGCAATATATGCAGCTCATTCCTATAAAATTCTATAGCATCTTATTTAACTATTAAACTTTCCATGGAGATTATATAAATTGCCACTGCTAAGAAATACCTAACCATAAAACAAAAATATGAGATAGTATTGTATGCCTTAGCTTTGCTGATTTTTGACATTGATTCATTTGCAGCTTGTGACACTGATAGTTATATTGAAATACCCATGAAAAAGCATTCCCCTATTGTACCATGGATTGGTTCAGGATGGTTTCTCAACTCTGACTCTGAAAGATAAATACATAATCTAATGAATGATAATTCTCTCCCAGTTCTTAGTGACTTTGAGTAATTTCCATCTTAACTCATTGTTGCAGGAGGAACAGAAAAAGAGCTGAGACTAATGGCTGGTGAAAACAATTGCAGTGGGAGAGTGGAAGTGAAAATCCAAGAGGAGTGGGGAACAGTGTGCAACCATGGCTGGAGCATGAACGAGGTCTCTGTGATTTGTAGTCAACTGGGATGTCCAACTGCCATCAAAGCCACTGGTTGGGCTAATTTCACTGCAGGTTCTGGGCGCATTTGGATGGATAATGTTTCTTGTCAAGGGAATGAGTCAGCTCTTTGGAATTGCAAACATGATGGATGGGGAAAGCATAACTGTACTCACCAACAAGATGCTGGGGTGACCTGCTCAGGTAAGACTTGCATAAATCAAAGAAAACCACAGGGATGTGTTCCTGACCCAGTTCAGATTCTTGGGCTCCCCATTTTTCCTTGTTCACTTTCAATGAGATATAACATTCTTGTTGAGGAAAAAATTGAGGTGGCTTAAAAATAAGATGATATCGCTTTTTTGTTAACAGTCAAGTCTATGCACTAAATAACCAATTCCATTATTAAAAGTTCAGAAAATATATGAGAGAGCCCACAATAAGAAAGAAAGAAAAATCAAAAGGGACTTTGTACACTATTATCAATGAGAAAGTGACTGGCTTCAATTTTACATTCAATAGCCTTTCTGGAACCTCCTATTCCTCTATAAATGTATCGTGATATCTCAGTTCATTTATTATTTCCTTTCCAAGTGACAGGCTGCTTTAATGGATTAACCAATAAATCTGTACAAAAAACAGCAAAATAAGAAACAAATATTTCTAGCACTAATATTAATCCTTCCTTGCTGGAGGAAGAATGTTTTGAAAATATAACTGTTTTTTCAATACGAAAATCAATTCATTTCATTTACATTGTAGTTTTAGTTTACAAAACATTTTCATAAGTTTTATCTTAGTTGACATCACAATAACCTAGAAAATCATGTGTCAGGCCTTTCTGCTAATGAATCTCATGTTTCTGACCCAATTCTGATTCTTGGCTCCCAGTCCTTGCTTATTTCCTTGACTTTTATGTAGTCCTCACACCTCCCAGTATCCCTTTTAGAGATCATCTCCCCTATAGGACTGACTCTAGAGAAAAGACTGGCTTCTACCAAGGCATTGGAGTGTAATGGGAGTAACACTGGCCAGTATCTAGAAAAATGCTGAATATATCCCATGACTATGTATAATTATAATAAAGAAGAAGGAGGAGGAGGAGGGAGGACAGGGGGAGGGGGAGGAGGAGCAGGAGAAGGAGAAGGAGAAATAATGCTGAATTAAGTTCTAGCAGTCATTACTAATACTATGATTTCATGGAAGTTTTAAAATCTCTACTAACTTCAGTTTTCTGAGGACTCAATAATACAATACATATAAAGTTACTGATACAATGTCTGTATGTAACATGTGCTGAAAACATTCTTTGTAGCTTCTTGCCTTTCATTACCTTGATCACTCGGTTCTTTCTTTCCTCCTCCCCCTTTCTCATCAATAATCCTTATGGGAGGAAAACAAGGAGTAACCAAAACAATATCTATAGAGACATTTAAAATCATAATAAATAAATCTCACCTAGCTTTTACCACAGTTATTGATGTCTATAGGGCTGCTGTTTAACTAAGACATCCATCTAGTACTTGTAGCTATTGTTTTCTGTTTTTGTGTAATGAAGGATGCAGTTATTTAAACTTTAGGACGGAGTTAATCAAACTTACTTTTTGAAGTTTATACACCTAAAGCTGCAACTGGAGCCTAATAATAGAAAAGAATTTATAGCCATTCAAGGATTCTAGTTTCGTGGGTTTGCAGAATCTGAATTTCTGAGATTCTCAACCCTAATTATTACTTGATCTTCAGAGCCTCTACATCTTGGAAGATGTTATTCTCACAGGCCCTAAGGTCATATAGAACAATAATCAAGAAGATAGACTCTGGTGCTAGATTGCTTTTTTCTTCCCCTCCATATCTTGACTACCATTTCATCAATTTTCTAGGTTTTTGATTCTGTGTCAATTATTTAATCTCTGATTGCTTGTCTGTAAAGTGGGGCTAATGAAAGTAGTGCATGCTTAAAGTTGTAAGGACTAAAGTAGTGGATATGTCCTATATACTTAGAACAGAATATGCATATTTTGATCATGAGCTCTTATTATTATTAATTATTAATTGCCTATAATAAAAATAAACTTTGTTAATTAGAGGTCTTTGGAATTTAGAGACTTTAAAATCGAGTTCCTTTTTCAAGAAAGAGTTTCTGAGCATTTTATTCAACCACAGTTTTGTTCATCCCAAATTTCAGCCAATATCACTGATTTTCAGGTATTTTAGTACTCATAGAAAACCTAAGGGATAGTAAACAGAAAGAAAGTTCCTCAGAACTTAGAAAAAGCTAAAAATGGTATCAGATGCTTTGGGGAATAAAAGTTTCATTAAAACACAGGAAGCTGGAAAGAAATTAATTACTTTGATTGAGTTTTCCCACAATTTTTTAAAAATTTGGTGTTCCCTAGCATGTTTTTGCAAGCTGTCATGCTTACTTTTGCATTTTCATCTTTGCTTCTTCCTATTTTTTAATTTCAAATTCAACCTCAAGTATTTATGCTTTGGGCTATTTATAGTAAAGAAAGGTTAAAATGGGATTTTAAATGTTCGACAAATCACCAAGTTGTCATTTTTACAATTTTATTGTATGGGTGAATTTTATCTTGTTTCCTTTTAAAAAAATAAATATTGAGTTAATCTTACCTATTTCAGTATGAAAAAATATTTACTTATCTCCAGGTAATGGAAGGAAACTAAATAAAACAGAATGTTTAAAAACTTTGTGAAGTATTTTCCTTGCTAAGTAGATGTAAATGAAAGTCCCAATTGTTAACTGGATTTTAACAGGTTAAAATTCTCCTATATGTGAAGCTGGACAGCATCCAAATCAGGCACCCTGATGAGAACAGCATCAAATTCCAAGTGTCTTGTAGAAATCTTATTTTCTAAAATAATATGAATGAGTATCACTTCTGAACTCTGTTCATTGCTCTAGATGGATCCAATTTGGAGATGAGACTCATGAATGGGGGCAACCGGTGTTTAGGAAGAATAGAGGTCAAGTTCCAAGGACAGTGGGGAACAGTGTGTGATGATGGCTTCAACATCAATCATGCTTCTGTGGTTTGTAAACAACTGGAATGTGGAAGTGCTGTCAGTTTCTCTGGTTCAGCTCATTTTGGAGGAGGTTCTGGACCAATCTGGTTTGATGATCTTGCATGCAATGGAACTGAGTCAGCTCTCTGGTACTGCAGACACCAAGGATGGGGGAAGCATAACTGTGATCATGCTGAGGATGTTGGAGTGATTTGTTTAGGTAAGAGTTGCTCTGGGCTTATCCTGGCCTCCAAGAGAGGACAGAAGAAAGGGACAGTAGTCCTAAAAGCCTTTCCCTTAAGAACATAATAAAGTGGGCTTCCTTTGCCATGTCATTATTGCCTTGTTTGGGGTGCCAGTTCTTTTTATTATAATTATATTTGATACTTGTTCTGATACTTGTGCTTTTTACCCTAACTAAACTAGATACAATTGTTGTGGAAATTTTGCTTCAGGTCATAAAGAAGGAAGAGAGTATTTAGAAAAATCAAGAAGGAATGAGCCAAAAGTGGGAGGAAAAAAAGGAATATAAAAGAAAGGAAGGAAGGAGTGGGGAGAAAAATGAAAGGGGGAAAGAAGGAGAAAGAAGGAGGGAGGGAGGCAGGGAGGGAGGTAGGGAAGGAGGGAAAGGGAATATGTAGGGGGCTTAACATGGAAATTTTTTTCTTCTGAATGATTTTTAAGAGCAAACCAGCTTCCTTATCCTCTGTCACCTCCTTTTTAGCCACATCATCTCTCCATCCCAAGTCATTGGTTCAAATTCACAGAAGCAAATGATGAAAACAAAAACAAAAAAACTAACACTTTGGTTTCCTATTAAAACCTCATTTATTCTATAGGGCTATGGTATGAGCACACACTGTGTCTCTCTGGAGACATTTGTGTCCCACACTTAGATCCTGGCACAGGGCAATGGGCTTATGTGTCCAGGAACATCACTCATCCTTTCTAGTTTGAATTTTTAGTTTAAAGACACTTAGTGTGTTTTGAATGCCAAAGAACACTTAGGAAAATATAATTAGAATAAAAATATCCCTGTTTCCACCAGTTCATTCTCCAGCCTCCATGCAAAGGAAGAAAATTCAATCTGAACTAATTTTAAAATAAGAGAATACCAGCTCAGAAAAGTGGGAAATCCAGAGAGCATTGTTTCATGTATGGCTGGATTTAAGTGCTCAGACAATGTTTTCTAGTATAGCCAGAACCCCCAAAGAATAGCATTCCTACAGGGAAATATGTATTTTGTTAAGTGAAGAAAATGAAAGCAATTTGGAAAAGAGAAACACAATATGGGCTTTATGTCCTCCTTTACCCATCAAAATTTCTCTAGGCCTTCGATCTTCTCAAAGTTTTTTATACATGCTGAGGAATCACAAAAGTAGGATTGTAAAAGATAGTTCATTTTATCACAGGATACACTTTGGAATCAAGGTGTATTCTTTAAGGAATATTAATTGCAAACAGTGAAAGGAAACATGCTGAAGCCCCTTTCCTCTCTGTTCTGCCATTGAATGAAAGAAATGCTCACAAAGGGACCAGGTACACAATACAAGCCAGGTATTACAGATGGATAATGCAGTTAGCAACAAAGGGAATGTTGAGTGGTGAGGCGAACTGGAGTATGCAGTGAAAATCTAAGTAAACGTAAATGTATTTCAAGAAGAAAAAGTAAATGATTCTGACAAAACCCTGGTGGCCAAACAAGCTAGTCTCCACATAAATTCCAGGCTCTGTTCAGAATGCTTCTTGATCTATGTGCTCTTTAGACTGAAAAGTCCTGTGTTCTAGCTAAATCCACTCTTCCTTCCATCTTTAAGGATTTTCAGCGGTAGCCTATTATGATTGTCCCTGTCTCCATGTGTACTTTATCTTTCCTTAAGGAATCTCCAGGAGAGCTATTCATAGTCATCCTTATTCTTGTTTCCTTACCCCTGACTTGTTGTGTGTCCCTGTTATAGATGGAGCAGATCTAAGCCTGAGATTGGTAGATGGAGTCACTAAATGTTCAGGAAGATTGGAAGTGAAATTTCAAGGAGAATGGGGGACAGTGTGTGATGACGGCTGGGACAGTAATGATGCTGCTGTAGCGTGTAAGCAACTTGGATGTCCAACAGCCATCACTGCCATTGGTCGAATTAATGCCAGTGAGGGATCTGGACCTATTTGGCTTGACAGTGTTTCCTGCCAGGGACATGAACCTGCTCTCTGGCAGTGCAGACACAATGAATGGGGAAAACATTATTGCAATCATAATGAAGACGCTGGTGTGACATGTTCTGGTAAGTTGAAAAAAGACAATAAGAAAAGCAGAGAGTGAAGGAACCATGTTCTTTATGTGTAGGAATAGGTATGAAATATGAGCAGTGGAAATACTTTGATAAATTCCTTGTTGGGAATTTCTTTACAGTTGTGAAGAATCTTTGACACATTCTTCATTCAATTAGTATGGAGTGCTGACACCATTATCTGTCATACTTAATCAGACTACTAGTAGGGGCCACACCATGAATTCTAAATTGGCCAGGAACTCAGATAAAATTTTGTAGGACTCTCCTTTATATCTGAATCACTAATATTTATCTGCCATTGACAATTTTAATAATCCTGGAAACTACAATACCTTTTCTAATCAAATTCATAGTCTACACATGTTGTTTCTTGAAATGTCAAGAAACAGTAAGCCCTGTTTTCTAGTGTCTCAGTATCTGGGAAGAAGGAACACTAAGCATTCTTTGGGGAATAACTTCCATAGGTACATATAGCCTACATTTGTTTCTTTTGCAGATGGATCAGATCTGGAGCTGAGACTTATAGGTGGAGGTAGCCGCTGTGCTGGCACAGTGGAGGTGGAAATTCAGAAACTATTAGGGAAGGTGTGTAGCAGAGGCTGGACACGGAATGAAGCTAATGTGGTTTGCAGACATCTGGGATGTGGATCTGCACTTCAAACATCTTTTCAAATGTATTCCAAAATTAAAGCAACAAACACATGGCTGTTTGTAAGTAGCTGTATTGGAAATGAAACTTCTCTTTGGGACTGCAAGAACTGGCAGTGGGGTGGACTTCTCTGTGACCACTATGAAGAAGCCCAGGTTACGTGCTCAGGTAAGACATTTCCATCTACTTATTAAGAAGTTTAGTTCCAAACCTGCCTGTATCCAGTAATATCCTTGAAACTGAAAAGAAATAATGGTCGCCATGACTTAATCTCTCTTGAAACTGGAATATATTCATATATTTCATTCTGAGAGTCTCAGATAAATTTCCAATTCATTTAGCACTTGGAGAGAGGTGTTTGTTTTTTGCACATTATACTTTTCAATAATTTTTAAATCAATGGAGGTATTCAAGATTAAGGAAATTAAAAGTGTTAAGGTAGAACTTAAATATGTCTTTCATGGAAATGTCACCAAATGTTTTAAAAAACAACTGCTTTGGATAAATTGACATGACTTAACAGTAGGATCCTTCTACTGTAATGTGAAATAATTTTCTTTTTTATGAAGATTTGTGTATATTTAACAGGTCATCTTTAAAAGTACAAAAATGAGCTACTTTGCTTTGTAGATAATCTTTAGCACTTTAAGTTAATCATATTTATACAAGTGATGCCTCTTCAACAATCTAGTGATACATTAATATAAATGTTACTTATTTGATGAGAATATATTGCAGAAAGCAGTGTCAGAGAAAACCAGTGAACATGTGAGATGTAGTCACAGGATGTAAATTCTTATGACTTGCCTGTTACTAATCAACAATTTGCCCTAGAACATCTCAACCTGGGCATGCTCCTCAGTGCATTCCTCTGATGCTACAAATTGTGCTTACCTCTGGTTAGGTAGACATCATCCTCTGGGGGAAAAAAAATCTTTTAAGATAAAAATTTAAATTGCTTTATTAATCATTTTTTTAAACATCTTAATTAAGAAATACTTTCACATGGTTTAAAATACAAAATATAAAAGTATAAACTCTTCCCATACCATTGGCCCCAGCTATCCCATTCTTTTTCTCATAACTTGAGTGGTTCAGGTTTTACATATTACTTCAGAAACATTTCATCAGAAAGCAAGAAAATCCAGACAAATCCATATAAAGATATTATCCCCTTTTATTTTATTGGCATATCATATGTAGTGTAATATGTCCTATATCCTAGGTATTCCCTTAGTAAAACATATTGATCATAATTTTTTATCAGTTCTTAAAGAGATTCCTAAAATTACTTCTGTGTCCATGACATTTCTTCTCTATTTATTATTGTGTACATTTATTTTTGCTTTTGATATTTTTACTTGATAAGATCACATACTAGTTTAGCCTTGGTTTCTAAAAAGAATTAACATTTGGGTGTTTAGGAATTGATACTACATTTATTTTTTTTCCAATTTATTAAATTTTTTCTATTAATTCTAAACTTCCTAAAGTTCGTTTTCTTTTTTTCCTTAACTTCTTGAGTTGGATCCTTAATTAATTTTGATTCTTTATTAATATCAGTATTTTAGTTTAAAAGTTTTTCACTGGGTGTACCTGTGCCATATAATTAAAGAAGTAATGCTATGTTAATATGGAACAGAGATCTTCCTGTGATAGTTCTATAATCATTGTTAATTATTTTAATATTATAAACTTTCCATCTTTTTTGTTCTAAATCAAACTTGTCTGATATTATTATCATGATTACTGTTTTATTTACTTTCTATTATCCTTTTTTCAATCTTTAATAAATCACCATTATAGTTGCATGCTTGTATGCAGGATAGAATGGGGATTTATTTTAAAATAGAAATATTATTGGGTTAATATTTGAGATGAAAGATTTATTTAATACATTGTTATGCTGTCATAGTATGAATACACAATATGTATTGTTAGACTACACATTATGCCAAAACTAAACACATATTTCACTAAATGACCTTTTTGAGGGTTTTGGCAGGTCTGTGGACACATGTAAGCTTACTTTTTTGTCTGATCATTTCTTCTTAGATTTATAAAGGTTTTCCAATTAATCATATTTTAAATTAATTAGCATTGAGTTAAAGTGCATCTAAAAGAAGACCAAATAACAGTGGCTAAAATAAATCAAATAGACAAACAATTTAAGGCTGTTTGGTAGCTGTGGCCGTCAAGCAATACCTGGAATTGTTTTTGTGCAATAACTATCAAATCTTATTGAATAGGAATGGTAAGCTATCCTGTGACTAAGTGAGTTACTTGGTGAGAGCAACTGACAATCCATGTTCTATTCCTTGAGAAGGTGTTTTCTCTTCACTGTCTTTGATAGGTACAAGTGCTGTTCTGAGGACAATTATTCCTGACACATTATTCTTCACAGTCACAGTGGAGTCTTGTTTGGAGTAAATATACATCAGGGTTCTGCATGTTCTACACATCTTTCACAACCCAGTTTCTGCAAAAACTGGTTTAGAGGCTCATGCATTACTTCAACAATTGAATCATCATTGGATCATATCAGCTATTCCTCAAAGCCAGCAAAATTAAGACATCTCTAGTCTATTTACTTGAACTCAATGTCATGTTAAACTAACTGTACTCAAAAAGCATCTTTACATACTTTGATCTATACTGAGACTACCCGTTCCTCTTAGTTACTGAACACTACATAAGGTCATTGGAAATCTTGGGTTTCAGAAAAAAGACAAGATCTAATTCCTGATTTTGTTGGGAGATTCATTGTCTTAATATGTGGAGCATCAATTTTATCATCTGTTAAAGCTGCATTTTATCACCACCTCAACTGGGGGGATAAGATACTTAGGGACTTTTTTCAATCCTGCCAATTCCAAAGTAAAAAATCAAAATGATGCAAATGTGTATAGGCTTTTTAATTCATATTGTTTATTTTATCTATTACTAAACAAAAAGAAGTAATCCTAATGAATTATTTCTTATGCTTATTCTTTATTCATTTTTAGAGAAAGAATTAAATGTGGATTTAGTTACTTTTTCAGGGGAAAGCTTAACTTGTTTATAAAAGGAGCTAAATCTGGGCACAAAAATTTACTTATTGGCTCTTACATAAAAATGAAAGCAATTATAAATTTGTCAAGAAAAAACAGTCCCTTAAAGAGCTAAGTTTCCAATAGTCTAATGATTTGTACAGAATAAGTGACATAAGGCAGCCCACTCACACTATGAATTAATATGATTTTGCAGATTTGTGAAACAAAGGATGGAAATGGAGTCTTTGGGTCACTTTCTGGGTGGAAGAATTTCTCTTCTGACTGGGACTCAAATATTTAGGTCAAAGGAAGCAAGGAGATATTTATAGAAAGGACTCCATTTCAAGTGGCATAAGAAGTGTTCATCATAGCAGAGAAAATTTTTGGTTTTGGTTTACTTTTTGGCTTCTTTTAAGAAGTTGTATTTTATTGTTTTTTATTTTGTTTGTAATGGCTCCAGATAAGTGAGCCAGAGGTTGCAAGAAAGCTGGCTTGACTGAATCTAAGACACTGCCTTTACTTAAAGATTTAGGCTGCCCAGTTGTGGAACAGGACCATGTGCTTACTAGTTAGTGATGTCTTAGGAAGTTCATGCTCAAATAACGCTTCAGTTAAGGACTTTCCAACTCAAAAGCCATTGATCAATAATGGTAATATTCACTACCATTATTACTATCATTCAGTTTCAAGTTAATTTTATGTGGGCATAATTAATTGAGTAAAAGCATAGTAAACTTGTCATATAGCAATACTTCCAATTTTAAACACAAATTCTAAGTTTCAGACATCCAAGTATATATACTAGACATACTTATTAACATATAATTAAAGAGAACATTACTGTGAAAACATTTCTTGGCAGTTGAGACATATCCTGGGAGCAGATGAGAAAGTTGGGGATAGAACCATGACTGAAGGAATATATATGAAGTGTTTTGATAGGGCACCATCAGAAAGGAAGGGAGAGAAAACAGGAGAAAGAAGGTCACATACATCAAGTGTAACAAGTTACAGAAGAGAAGTCTGATGTTCACTTTGAAAATAGAAGTATACTGGAAAATTTCACATAGAGCCATCAAAAAGGTTGAGGCAGAGCCCAGATTGTGGTGAGTGGCGAACTGAGTAGATTAAGAGACATAATGGACACACTTTGTGGCCTCTAATGCTATAAATGATGCAAGTGAAATGCTAGACGGAAAGAGTAATTGCCTCTGGGGATGGTTGACTCTGAAAACCAAAGTTCCAGACTTTTCTCGGGATAGGTCTAATGAGGAATAGGGACTTCTAGAATTTGCTATTCCCAACTCTAGGTAGAAAATCCAAGAAGTGTAGGAAATCACTGAGCACTTTGGCCTACTATTCTCATTCTTTACTCCCTTCCTCATCCCATCGTAAGAAAAATCTGGAAATCATGTTCTCTCACTGAAATGCTATTGTTTTTCAGCCCACAGGCAACCCAGACTGGTTGGAGGAGATATTCCCTGCTCTGGTCGTGTTGAAGTGAAACATGGTGACACGTGGGGCTCTGTCTGTGATTCTGACTTCTCTCTGGAAGCTGCCAGTGTGCTGTGCAGAGAATTAGAGTGTGGCACAGTCGTCTCTATCCTAGGTGGAGCTCATTTTGGAGAAGGAAGAGGACAGATCTGGGCTGAAGAATTCCAGTGTGGTGGGCACGAGTCCCATCTTTCTCTCTGCCCAGTAGCACCCCGCCCAGATGAGACCTGTAGCCACAGTAGAGATGTTGGCATAGTCTGCTCAAGTGAGACCCCGAGAATATCTTCAATTCATTTCCATAATGAATTGAAGAGGGTCTTTTCTAAAGCCCTATGTCCTTTCAGGATACCTAGAAACCCGCTTGGTGAACGGCAAGTCTTCGTGTGAGGGAAGAGTGGAGCTCAAGGTGCTTGGAGTCTGGGGATCCCTCTGTAATGCTCACTGGGACATTGAAGATGCACATGTTCTATGCCAGCAGCTTAAATGTGGAGTTGCCCTTTCCACCCCAAGAGGAGCTCCTTTTGGGAAAGAAAATGATCAAGTCTGGAGGCACATGTTTCACTGCACTGGAACTGAACAGCACATGGGAGATTGCGCCGTAACTGCTCTGGGTACATCGCTGTGTTCTGCAGGGCAAGTAGCCTCAGTAATCTGCTCAGGTAAGAGGATGAAGGGTAACTAATGATTAACCTCTCCCACAGAGGTGGGCCTTTGGACCAGGTGTACCAATAGAGATGAAGAAGCAAAGAAGAAAACAGCCCTTGTTGAGAGTTGTGAGATGCGTGTCACATTATTAACCTCATTTGTCATTTTCTAATACAAGTGAACTTAATTTTTGGGAATCTTATTTTATAGTGATTACTTGTTCTAAACCTTTCTCAAAATACCTGATTCATTCCCAACTTGGTGAGTCCATCTCTTTTTTTCTCTCTAAAGCTATGTTTGTATTTAACCCCTCTGTGTAACACTCCATCTGCCCTCCATTCATCCTAACCTTTTGTATCTTGTATGCTGAGTGTCTTGGTGTTTGCAGGAAACCAGTCCCAGACATTGAGCCCATGCAATTCATCATCTTCAGACCCAATGAGCTCTACCATTCCAGAAGAAAGTTCTGCTGCCTGCATAGGTAAGACCAATCTTTGAGAATAATCTAAATTCTCAAGAATGCACTGTGTTAGTATTTTTCTTTCTTTTTCCAGGGAGTGGCCAACTTCGTCTGGTAAATGGAGGAGGTCGCTGTGCTGGGAGAATAGAGATCTATCATGAGGGTTCCTGGGGCACCATCTGTGATGACAGCTGGGACTTGAGTGATGCCCATGTGGTGTGCAGACAGCTGGGCTGTGGAGTGGCCATTAATGCTACTGGATCTGCTCATTTTGGGGAAGGAACAGGGCCTATTTTGCTGGATGAGGTAAACTGTAATGGAAAAGAATCCCATATTTGGCAGTGCCATTCACATGGCTGGGGGCGGCACAACTGCAGGCACAAGGAGGATGCAGGAGTCATCTGCTCAGGTAAGTTCTGCACATAAGCCCTGGTCACAATTACATTTAGAAAAAGACTGGGGTGGAGCAAGGGATAGTGAAGGGAATTAATCTGAAAGAGTTCTCTGAAAAGCATATTTAAAAGAAATTATTGCCAGAGTCAAAATTCTAGAAGTATGAGTTTAATGAGTTAGGGTTTCATCATGTGCAAGGCAGTCTAATACTATAAAGAGAAAAATTCAAATACAGGCTTGTATATCATGAAAATGTTAATAGTAATGTTCTTTTATAAACATATATAGAATGGGATATATTGAATAAGGATTCAATGGCATCTCTTGATAATTATAATATTAATAAAGAAGATTAAGAGGAACAAAAATATTTTTTGTAAAATGATCATTCTACAGAGACAAAGATAATCACCATTCCCAAGTAACTTTTGAAAGCAGATAAATGAGGTTTATTTGTCATGGGACCAAAACTTACCATAAAAGGCCACTGCTCTTGCTTTGTATATGCAGTAAATTTTTGAAGCTGCTGTGACATAGAAAAATATCCTCAGTTGCAACATATTGGGGAAAACAGTACTGTGACTCAGTAACACAGAATAGTGAAAAATTCTGTATGCCAGAAGTGGGTGATTCCTATTTAATATCATAAATCTGGTAGAGTACATGTTCAGCAAACTGTGAAGTGGCAAAAAATAAATGGTTCATTCTAAAATATTGTATGCAAAATACTGGTTTTAGTACCTGCATCTCACTAAATTTTAACTATCAAAGAGAGTTGTCACACACACACACACACACACACACACGAACCCAGAAATAGATGATAAATGTTTGAGGTGATGTACATGTTAAATATGTGGAATTGATCATAACACAATATAAACATCATACTGTACTTGAAAATATGGGCAATTTTTATTTGTCAGTTTAAAACAGCCAAGAACAGAATAATATTCTTGAGGGTAAAATTATAATAACTTAGGAAGAAAATCCAAACTCTGTAAATAAAGAAAAGATCTAAATTTTGATTGAATTTAGAATCATTGGCAGCATTCTAAAGAGATTCCTGAGTACAAAGCACAAGATTAGAAAGCTGCAGGGTATATATAGAATAAATACTGTATCTTGCTGGGTTTATTAACTCATCCAGAACTTCCTAAAGAATTACTAGTAATTTACAAATTGTACCTATTTTAAAAACTATTCTCATATCAGAATAAAGGGAGGGGAGTTTCTAAATGTTCAGAGAAGATATAAAACTAATTCTGTATTTCATCCTAGAGTTCATGTCTCTGAGACTAAACAGTGAAACCAATGGAGAGACCTGTGAAGGACGTCTGGAAGTTTTCTACAATGGAACCTGGGGCAGTGTTGGCAGGAGTGACATGTCTGCCACAACTGTGGGAGTAGTATGCAGACAGCTAGGCTGTGCAGAAAAAGGGAACGTCAACCCCGCATCTTTAGACAAGACACCATCTAGACTCATGTGGGTGGACAATGTTCAGTGCCCAAAAGGACCTGACACACTATGGCAGTGCCCATCATCTCCATGGAAGCAGAGACTGGGTAGCCCCTCAGAGGAGACTTGGATCACATGTGACAGTGAGTGTCCATTGGTCGATATGAAATTTCCACTAGCAGCTCCACTGTCACATTCTGAGAAAGCAACTAGGTTTTATTTTCCTACTCACTAGCTTAACTTATTAGATGTCATTAAGCAGGAATGGGAAACCTCTGAGTAATACCTATCCTCTCAGCATGGTATAATTGATTTTATTTAATTTGGTGTGTGTGTGTATGTGTGTGTGTATTCAGGATCAGTGATCATTAATCCAAATAATATCACATTCCTCATGCTCTGCTTAAAAGTTTTATTCAAGTAATTTTTCCAAATAAACGAGGAGCAGAGAATATGTAATTCAGTATTTGATTATTATGCTACCTTGACTTTCCCATTTATCTTTCAAATACTACCTTGCTACATTGACTTGCGGGAAAAAGAAAGAGTTTAGAAAGATCTATCCTGAAGTATTTTCCCATTCTATATCTTCTTAAACTGGGAGAAAAGTTCTAGATACCTGGCAATTTTCCAGGCTCTTTTCTGTTTGAAAAAACTTAACATTCCATATTTATAGTATTAACTTATTCATTCAACATTTCCTCAGTCACACTATGATTTTTATGTATGGGATGAAATATACCCAGTTTGGTGAAAGGACATATACTTTCATAAAATATAAATTTGGTAAACAATGTTAATTCTTAAGATGCACATTAAATTATTTTAAAATAGATTTTAAAAACAATCTCAAATCTCTTCTTCTATAATCTTTCAGAAGCTTTTATCTTCCAGAAATAACCCAGATATCTTTTTCCCATCTGCATTTTCAGACAAGATAAGACTTCAGGAAGGCCCCACCAATTGTTCTGGTCGAGTGGAAGTCTGGCACGGAGGTTCTTGGGGGACAGTGTGTGATGACTCCTGGGATTTTAATGATGCTCAAGTGGTGTGTCAACAGTTGGGCTGTGGCAAAGCTGAGATGGCACGAAAGGAAGCAGCATTTGGTCAGGGGACTGGACCCATATGGCTTAATCAAGTGAAGTGCAAAGGGAATGAATCTTCTTTGTGGGACTGTCCTGCCAGACCATGGGGGCACACTGACTGTGGGCACAAGGAAGATGCTGGTGTACAGTGCCAACCAAGTGAGTGCCAAGAGCCTGGATTAAGGTGGACACTGGCAACAAAGGGGGTGTGCAGTGTAGTGTGTCCTCTAAAGACTAGAGATAACAGGGATTCCATGGGGAAAGAATCATGAGGACAAGTATACAACCCATATGTCCCCATCTGGAGGGAAGAAAGACTAGAGGACTCTATTTTTAGGTAAAAAAGGGTAGTTTCCTAGGTTTAGAAGCACTTGGTTTAGACAAGGAAATAGATATATTTTCTCTACTTACTACTCCCAGAATCAAGTCTTTCTCGTTTCTCCCACAGGAATATCTTCAAGATCAACAAATGCCACAGGTATGGCATGGGGTTTTTGAGCATGGGACTGATTAACAGCATTACTTAGAGTATTTCTTGTTCAGAGCCTTTGGGTGAGGAAGAGTTCTGAGGACAAGAGATTGATTTAAGGGATCCTGACCCTTCAGTACTTGACCAAACACAGTTAGTTGCTTGGGATTTAGATCTGTCAGCTAATATTTCGTCTCTCTTGTTATTTACTTTTGCTTAGGTCACTCATCCCTTATTGCATTGCTGATCCTCGGGGTCATCTTATTGGCTGGTCTCATCACATTCCTTGTGTTAACTCTGAGGAGAAGACAAATCCAGCTGCTTACAGGTCTGAACCATTATGGTTTCTCTAATGCCTTTACAGGATAAAGGGGTTATAAGTAAATAACAAAAAAGAAAAATTAACCCAAAGGTCACATGTACAGAAAGCAGGAATTTAAAAGAGTTTGAGCAGTTTCTCAAAACAGAGGGAATACAAGTTCACATAGGAAAAGGGGCTTTGGTTGCATTGGATTTTAAGGAATTGTTAGTTTAGAATGAGTCTGTCGTTATGGTTCATGATATCCTTATTACAAAATGGTACTGTTCTGTCAATTAATGTGGTAGCTCTGAAGATGCAGACATAGACAATAAACTGTTTTTGCCTTTGGGGAGCTTCAAGTTTAGAAGAGATACATATGTAAAAAAACTGTCACGTAGCATTGTGCATTAATGTGAATAAGGAGCAAAAGTGGCACAGACAAGAGAGTAATTTACTGAAAGAAGAAAGGAGTACAGAGGTCTTCTAGGAAGCTTTTGAGACAAATTTCAAAAATAGGAGTTCCAAGAACTGGGTGAGGAACATTCTAGGGAAAGAAAAGGACATGTGGAAGTGTAGAGAAGTGTAAAGGTTGGCACTTTTTTTGTTTAGAGTCAAAGTTTAAAGGAGAGAAGCTGCTGGTAAGGCTTGAGAAGACAGAAGGAACAAATTATGAAGTTTTTTTTTTTTTACTCCACTGTAAAATGATTCATAATCATTAAAGTATCATGAAGGAAGTGAAATAATCAAGTTATCTTCTAGAAAAATCTTTTGGCAACAGGATGTATGAAGGATTGAAGGAGGACCACAGTATGGACAAGCATTTTGAAATAGCTGAGATAAAAATTAAAAGGACTTTATAGTAAGAAGAGGGAGAAGAAATATTTTTAGAGAAATCTAGAAAGACCTCTAGTGAACTTTGGAAAGATACTATCTTTTCCTGGGAGGTGGAGGAGGGGGAGTGTGAAAATAAGGACAATTTAGCTTGTGAGTGTGAGGCATTCTAAGGAAAATGCTTGGAAACAATAGCATGGATAAAGTTAGGTATGTTTGCACTGCTGTAACTCAGCTGACACAAAGGAAGGGAAATTTTATTATGGTCTGCTGATCCATAACCCAGGACCCCTATTATTAGTTTCTACAAGAGGAGAGAATTTTGTCCACCAAGTTCAATACCAGGAGATGAATTCTAGCCTGAAGGCAGAAGATCTGGACCAGCTGGATTCTTCAGGTCAGTGGGTTCCTCCAGGGTCTGTAGCTTGGGGGCTCAGATTGGTTCGTGGCTTCAACTGAAGCTGAACATTTTACTTTGATTAATAGTAAAAAAGATTAAAAAAACTATAATAGGAAGTTATCATAAAAGGGAAAGAAAGGAAGCGATGATCTGAAAACTATTGTTAAGAACACAGAAAATTGCAACCATGTGGAGGCCTCTAGTATAAAAAGTCTGATTATTTCTCACAGAAGTATAAACAACTGTAGCAGAATGATGAGACTTGAACTTCATTTTATAGAAATAGAAATTAATCATCTCAAAACTGTCATAATGAGTGCTTAATTTTTTTCCTTTATAAAAATAAATTTTATTGTTTATATTTAAGGTATACAACCTGATGTTATAGGATTAGATAATAAAAAGGTTCCTGATGTAAAGCAAATTAATTTGTCCTTCATCTCACATGATTTTGGGGCAAAGAGCAGCTCAACTCTACTCATTTAATAGGAATCCTAAACACAGCACAATGTTATTCCTATAGAGCTCATGATGTGCATCAGATCTCTAGATTTGTTCACCCTACATATCTGCTGCTTTGATTCCTCTGACCTATACCTCTACTTCACGGTTTCTTCCATTCTTACTTCCTGTCACTTTCCTTTCTTAAGTTTGATATTTATTATATTTTTCCTGAAAGTCTAAAAGCTTCACGTTTCTGTATCTTTATCCAATGAGAAGACATCAGTACTGCAGGACTAGCTTATTTCTCATTTTATAGTCCTTCTTTCTTTGTGGTCCAACTTCTATTGCCAATGCAATAATTCTGCCTCTGGGCAGCATAACTGTACTGATCTGGAAAAACATACCAGTATCAATTATCTTTACTCCATGAAAGCCCCTATGTTTTCTAAGAGAGGTCTGCCATACTTCTTCAATTCAAAAGATTTTGTATTTGCTTCTGCTATATCAAAAGACACATTTAAGTCTAGAAAAGAGTTTCTGTGCCCTTTAAATCACACCTGCCTGCTTTCCTGATTGTGAAAAGCATTTTTAAATACTCAAAGAGCTTCTCAGGCACTTGAGCGTGGTCTGATATATTTCCCAGTAATTATTTTCTTCCTTCCAGAAAATTCCAATGAATCACATGGTTTTAATGTTGGTGGACTAATTTCTGTGTCTAAATATTTTCCTATTTCTGGAATTAAAAGGGGGCCATTCTGAGGCAGACTGAAAAGCAGAATGGGAATATTTAATTCATTGAGGTGAGTGGGGAGCACTTATTCATCATTGTTAAAAATATAACATTCTGTTTAAAGATTGAGAGCTCCTCTGACATTAGAATTTATATATCCATGTTTCCATATGCATATGTGTGTATATTTGTAAATATATATCCATATTTAAATATATGACAACTTTTTATAAATATGAATCATCCATTAATAAATTACATATATGTGTTCGGTGATAACAATGGTACATTCATGTAGCTAAGGAGAAACTAGTAAATAAATATGAATAAATGTTTTGAGCATATTACAGGGATCATATCAGAAAAAAAGTTAAGGCATATCAGACATCTGTATTTTTATAATGCTTGCTATAGTAAAGATTATACAAGATACTACAGGAATACAGAAAATTTACTTGGAAAGTTTGAGGAGATTATAAGAAGATGTTATATTTAAGTTGCACTTTAAAAATGATGAAAGATCATTCCAGGGAAAGAACACAGCATGTACAAACTATGAAGGCTGAGAAGAGAATCACAACTTTTTGGAACAATAAGAAGTGTTTTATTCAAAAGCGTATGTTAAACATAGTTATAATGACAGTGTCCCGAGCATTGAAAATACAGAGATAAAACATAAGGTTTAAAAGACATGACTGTTTATGAGACATCTCATTGTCTAGGCAGTAGTATGCAGACTAAATGGAATGGAAGTGGTGAGAATCCAAGCTGAAAAGAGTGCTTAGAGCTCTATAAAAATGGTCTTATCTGCTATATTTTGTGTTCATGTCTTATTTTAGAGTCTAGGGGGTGGTGGGTAGGCTTTGGAAGGTTAAGCTGAGGGAAGAAATTATCACATTTGCATTTTATGATTTTCTTTTATTAGGCAAGTATAGCCAAATAAAAATTGAAAAGTGCGAAGCTATACATCAATTTGTGAAGCTATACATCAAAAAGAAAAGATGATGAAATGAGTTAATGGAAACATTTCCTGTTTTTTAAAATAAATAATGAGGGAAGGGCTATACATGTAAAAAGATGGTGGAAGAGATGAACATCATTACCCTAGGTATATGTGTGACTGCACATGTGGTGCAACTCTACATTGTGTATAACCAGAGAAATGAAAAGTTGTGCTGCACTTGTGTACAATGAATCAAAATACATTCTATCATAACTAATTAGAACAAATAAAAATTTAAAAAGTTTAAAAAGTAGAGTTCATCAAAAAATTTTACATATGACATAGAAATACAGATTGAGGCAAAGGGTAAAATTTAAAATGTAAAACATTGTACTGGAAATATAGCTGGGTAGTAGAGAGTTTGTCAAGCATGTTTGAGGACTTGGGTTTGCTATCTAGAAGTGCTAAAAGAAAAACAGAGAGAGAGAGAGAGAGAGAGAGAAATAAAGAAAAATATTTAAAGTGTAAAGTGTTAATAGCTATGAGATTCAAAAGGTTAATTATATATATATGCAAATATATGGAATTCTTACAAATTACATATAGCATTCAAAGGACTAATGCATATTTATATAAATTTTTGTGTTTCAACAATATCTAATATGTAACTGAACAAAGCTATTAAAAGGCAAAGGCAGTTTGAACAAAATGAATTCAAAATGACCAAAAGATTTTAAAATGCTCAAATTCATCAGTATATTTAGAGAATTCTCATTATAATTTAAGATGAGCTGTCATCTCATACAAATCAGACTGATGAAAATGTAAAACAGCAGTATTGCTGATGGGAATACAGACAAAAAGGTAATTCAAACAAGGCTACTGGAAGTAAGGGGTACAGCAACCTTTAGAGAAAATCATCTGGTAGTGTCTATTTAAATGATGATGATGATGATGATAATAATAATAATAAAAATTAATAATAGTAAAAAGTTTCACAATCCTTTGACCCAACCATTCTATCCCTGAGAAGTTTTCCATACATATAAAATCACTGTTATGAAAGGACATAACATCCAAAGCTTGTTTACAATGTTGTTATAAATGGAAAAAAAACTGGAAGCAAATTAAATGCCATTTGATGGGGTAGTTGCTGGGAAAAAAATATGGTTTAGCCAACTAAAAAAGAAATAACATCATCTTTTAACATGTAACATGATTTCACTTATGTTATCACATTATTTTATAATATACCTGCATCTACAAAATTATGCATACAAAAATAATGCATGCAGAAGCATTTAAAATTTGAACAGCAATATAAAATGAAGATTTTGAATAACTCATTTTGTGACATTAATAATGATTAAAATATTTTTCCTTAAAGAATATTCACTGCTTCCTAATTGCTTCAGAATCAAATGAAGATGATTTTTTAAAATGGTATTTTTTTATTCCATTGTAGTTCTGTGGCATAAAATTGATTTTTACATATACTAAGTTGAAAATAGTTGCATTTAAGATTACTGTTCAGGAAAAGTAGTATACTTTTTCATGTAAGTGAGCTTGTATGTTTCAGTATATTTTCCCATGCATATAAAGAGGGAAGTAACATTTTTTTCTGTTTTATGGCTTTAGTTCAGCATTTAAGATACCTTAAGGAAGACACGGCTTATTGAATGGAATGAAAATCCATCTCATTCACTGATGATGGCCATCACATTTCTACATTTTTAGAGTCCTTCATCTCCTAGTGTTTCAAAGATTGCTGCTAAATGTACAAAAATTAAGGTTGTGAATTTGACTAAATAGTGTATGTAAGGCTTTCAAATATATTAAATTAAAAGGAAAATTACTAATATGAATATGTCTTCTTTTTTAATTTTATGAATTTCTGATTGTTTTCTGAAGTTTTATAGGATTTTATAAAGATGTATTTTTATTTGATGTCTTAATTTGCATTTTCCAATTTTTTTCAAGTTTAATTTACATAATGATTTTATTAAAACCAAATTGAAATAAGTTTATTTTTCATTTTAGCTTTCTTATTTTAAGAAAGGGCAAATTAATGATATTGAACAGTCTGTTAATATATGACTCACTCTATAAGGAATGACTTCCATTGGTTATCTATTTTACTGATGTAGATTCAGTTACTGGTGTGGTTACAAAGTTTTGGAGGCATCTTGTTGGCTTGTTTCCTCAATGTTTTCAAGAGTTCTATGCTGTTTGCATATTTATTATGGTAGCTTTCTGTTATGTAAAGTTTTTCAGTGAGAAGTTATACTGTATTATATGCCCTGAGCTGGGGATATATCTTAGCATGAAAACATTCAATTAGCATAATCTAAGTGCTATAAAGAAATGAAAAGGGGGAGACAAAGAGACAAGGTGCAGTGGCAAAGAGAAAGCTGCTCATCCAAACTGCCAGCTTTATTTCTATCAATAGGTTGCTTTAGGTCATTGGGATCATTAGTACATTATTGTTCATTGTATTATTAGGCAGGTTACAGTATCAGTAACATTATGTAGCTTGTTTCTCAATTACATTCTATCATTACAATATGCAATGTTGGGAGCTTTGTGTAGCTCTCAAGAAAGTCCATTGTTTGAAGTTACTGTTAGATGGGTAGGTCCGGAAGCAGTGGGAGCTTGCTGAAACATTGTAGTTATCTAACAAGCGAGTTCCTTCATTCCCAGGAGTTATGTGCCTGTGATTAAGGTCAAGGCTGTTAAGGTTCTAACACAGAACCTCTTCATGAAGAGCGATGCAATAGCAGCTAAGGGTTCTATGCTTTGCATAGGAATATTTCCGGTCACTGGGCATCTTGCACTTTGTACAAGAACCTTCCCAGGAGCTAGGCATCCTATACTTTGTATAGGACTCGCTAGATATCAAGCATACCATAGTCATGAAGTCATCAGAGATCCCAATCCCAAACATAGAACCCTTACAAAGTGCTAAGTTCAACCAGCAACACTACTTTGAACGAAGAGAATAATTGCCAGTAACAGTGATAACTTAAGAGCAAACCATATGTCAATATATATTTTAAAAACTTATTGCCTGTGATCTCCACAACACTATTAATCAGTGAGAAAAGTAGGTGAGAAATATTATGGAATACGAGGAAAGGGTCAGCATTAATGATAGAATACTTAATACTAAATTATATTGGAAGAAGGATGAAAAAGGGGTGGAGGAAAGTAATGAAACAGAAGACAGAATGAGGAGAGGAAGAAAAAAAAAGAATGAAAGCAAAGGGGAATGAAATGGAGATGGGAAAGAAGAAGTGACGTATTAAGAAAGATACAATTAGTTGAAAATTATATGGAACTATAAAAGAAGATATAATAAGGGAATACAGAGTAAAACAACACTAAATAGCTAATGCAAAAATAATCATTAAAAAATCTGTTTTCTCCTTGCTGAGGTATTTAAAATGGAGACATTTCTTTCTGGCACAATTTTAGAATTCTATAGCTACGAGGAGGACTGCAGGACACAACTATTATACTAAACAGCTCAGACTCGAACCAATCAAACTTGTTAGGGGAGCCTGTATGCTTAGCTCTCCTATCCTTGCCTTTCAGCAAATATTGGATGAGGCTTGTCCATTTTATAGCAGAATTTACCCTTAATATACCTTTGTTTATGTATCTGGGCATGGGAGTGTCTCTTATACTAGCTGCTCACCAGCTCTCTGCCCTGAGTAGCCTGTGAAGTGATCTAGAAAGTACAGCAACCCTCTTTCTAAGTATGTCAGCTTGTGTCCTGTGGGGCTATGTGTGGGAAGTACCCAGGTCACAACAGCAGATCCTCTAGGTGCTTAGGGTGTTGGTGTCCAGTAGCCTTCCACTCAACTCAGCTCCAACCCACTTCCACTCCCAGGCAGCCTTGCTCCTTATCACTGAGTTCAGACTGCCCATTTTGAATAAAAATGTGCTTTGCTTTTCTATGCTCTGCAAACCTGAACAGTATTAGCCATGGCTCCCATTGCTGCCCAAAGCTTCCCTCAATTCTACATTATAGTTTCAATTCTGATCCCAGATTAATTCATGGATTTGGCACCCGTGGATTCAGTGAGAAGTAAAGCATAGGTGGCTATTGGGTGCATTGGGTCTTGGGTATACAAAAAAAAAAAAAGCAAATCAAGAACAAAATAAAATAAGATAGAATAGAAAAAGAAAGAAAAGGAAAACTGCAAGCATTTCTAAAAGCATTTCTACTTTCCCAGTCTGAAAGTTTAAACAATCAGGTTTTTAAAGATGGTACTATTTCTCCACTTCTACTAAATTTGTTGGGAAATGCTGGAAGTCTCTCTTGCACCAGCTCCCCTTACAGTATCTGTACTTGTTTTTTGCAATTTTGCTGGATAGCAGAGCCCACTTTTCTTAAAAGCCTGCTTTTAGCTTGGCATGGTGGTGCACATGTATAATCCCAGTGGCTCAGGAGGCTGAGGCAGGAGGATGGCAAGTTCAAAGCCAGCCTCAGCAAAAGTGAGGTGCTAAGCAACCTAGTGAAACCCTGTCTCTAAATAAAATACAAAATACGGCTGAAGATGGTTGAGTGCCCCTGAATTCAATCCCCAGTACTGTGGAAAAAAAAAAAAAGCCTGCTTTTTCACTGGGAAACTTCAGGAAGGATATATTTTGGCTCATGGTTTAGGAGGTTTCAATCCATGAACAATTGGTCCCATTGCTTACAGCCAGTGGTAGCATAGTGCATCAAGGTGGGAGCATGTGACAAAGACATAAAAGGAAAAGAGAAGAGGAAGGACCAGTGTCCCAGTATCTACTTTAAGGGCATGCTCCCAATGACTATAAGACTTCCCATTAAGTCCCACCTGTTAAAGTTTCCACCAACTCTCAGTATCGCCAAAATGGGGACTAAGCCTTTAACAATTGGATTTGGCGGAACATCTGAAATCCAAACTGTAGCAAGGACCAGATCTCTATTAACAAAATTGTCCTCTCATGCCTCTGTTCTGAATCTCTGTCCAGAGTCTCAGATTTTCTCTTCTTTCTGTCTATATTTCTTAGCCACTTAAATCTTCTTGTTGAAAAATGATGTTTTTTTTGAAAATGATGTACTTTAGAATTTTATATATATATTTATATATGTATATAAATTTTGATACATATGCATTTATATTTAAATATAAATTTGTATATATATATTTTTGCAATATTCATAACTTTTGGATTGCTTTTCTTTCAATGACTCATTTACACAATTTTCTCTGCTGTAAACTCAACCTGATATATACATCATTCATTCATTCTTAATGCCTCTATACATTTTTACTTTGAATTTTAACTGGATATATATGTATATATGTAAATATTATACACATATATGGATATATATGCATAGAGAGAAATATGTATATGTATGTATAATATCATATTCTCTTATATGACTATATGATTTGCTTAGTGGTACTATTCATACACCAACTCAATCCAAAAATATGATCTCTTCTGCCTTGCCAGTGAGTCTTTCCTCACAGCTCTATAAGCTGTTACCTGCCTTTGAACTCTCAGAACAGAAGCAAATGCCATGTCTTCCCACCTGTCCACACTCTCCATAGTGTTGCCCTCTATAGCAATTCCACTGCTACCTGACAAATAGGTAGCTCTGAAGTATCTGAACAGTTTCCTTCCATCTATAACCTTATTTGCATACCTGTTCTAGTTTTTTCTAAATGTCTGCCAAATTAAGAGGAAAAGTTCTAGAACTAAAGAAAGTATATTTATATGTCTGGCCTTATAATTCCTACTTTTACCTCACCATGATAGTTACCCTAAATATCTGCCACATTATTTATAATGTGTCCACTAAATAATAAAGCTGGAAAAGGAAATTTGTTATGTATTACCATAATTTGGTTTTGACTTATTGTAACCACACTGGATCAAAAATCTTCAGATTCCTAAAGAAAGATTATGGTATAATTAAAGAAACTTACATTATATTTACATATGTGATTTGGAATAATGTCATAAATTACACAGATAGACTATGCTTGCCAAGCTTGCAGATGTAGCAGAGTTTGTTCATGTGCCTGCTTTCCACAGATTTCCTCATTTCATAAGCATGGCTTTCACAAGAATACATTCTTCACTTTTCAATAAACTTTTTACATTGGAAAAAATTTAGATTTATAGAAAAGTTGAAAAATAATAGTTTTCATTTTTCTATTTTCTATTTCTTTTAATGTTATCACTTTACTTCATAGAACATTTATCAAAACTAAAAAAAATAACACTGATACATTGCTATTATGGATTGAACTGTGTCCCCTAAAAGATATGTTTGAGTCTTAATCCCTGTTACCTATGAATGGGATGTGATTTGAAAAAAAGTTTTCAGCAGATGTAATCAAGGTAAAATGAGATTATACTGGATTAAGGTGGGGTGTCCTTGTAAGAAGAGGAAAGTTTGAACACAGGGACACAAGGAAAATACCATTGTGAGAGGGTAGGCAGAAAATGTAATGATGAATCTATAAACCAAGAAATTTCTAGGATTACCAGCAATCAGGAAAATCCAGGAAGGGAAATTTCAAAGGGAGAATGACCCTACTGATACATTGACTTCAGACTTGCCTCCAGAATTATAAAATATATGAATGAATGGATGGGTGGGTGGTTGGATGGATGGATGAATGAGTGACTGAATTTCTGTCATATTAAGACACAGTTTGTGGTACATAATAAAAGTGCTGGAAATACCGGGTTTGGGTAAGGGTTCTCTTCTTGGCTTGTAAACAGCAACCTCTGTGTACTCCTACAGCTTTTCCTCTGCACATGTGTGGAAAGAGAGAGAATGAGCACTCTGGTATCTCTACATCTTTTTGTAAGAACACCAGTACTTGGCTTAGGGTCTTGCCCTTATAACCTCATTTAACCTTAATTGCATCAAAAGACCCTATGTCCAAATACAGCTACATTGGGGGTTATAACTTCAACTTATAAATTTTGAGGGGATACAATTGAGCCTACAACATTCCACCCTCTGTCTCTCTAACATTCATATTATTCTCACATATAAAATTCACTCAATCCATTGCAACAATGCAAAAAGGTTTAACCCTTCCCAGCATCAATTTTAAAGTCCAAAGTCTCATCCAAGTCAAGTATTAGTGAGACTCAAAGAACTATTCATCCTGAAGTGAAATAATTCTCCAGTTGTAAACCTGTGAAACCAGAGAAGTTATATGCTTCTAAAATACAATGATAGGAAAAGCACAGAATATAATCCGCATTCCAAAAGGAATAAGAGAAGGAAAGAGTGACTGGGTCCAAAGCCAATTCAAAACCTGTCAAAGCAACTTCCATTTAGATCTTAAGGCTCAGGAATAATCCTCTTTGGCTGGATAAATTGTCCTTTGTGACCACTGGGAATGGCAGTCATTCCCATAACTCAAGGTATAGTGGCTTAATCCCTTTGGTTTTTTGAGGCAGTCCTGACCCTAAGGTGCTGGGTCAGGGAAGCCTGGTATACTGAAACAGAGGAAATGGTCCCATCCTTTGAAACTGAGAAGGAAATAACCCTTTTCTCCACGTGTGTGTTAAAAGTGACATCTCTGATGGTCCCTGAATCATATTTGGGGTCATTCCTACCTTTTTTTCAGTTCATTTTTCATATTTTATGATTATATTAATGGAATATACAGCATAAAAATTAAAATCATGGGTAATTTCAAATAGAAGGAGGATATTTGCCACTGAACAATGGGTTTGGGACATAGTCAGAAAAAATAGAACACAATTTAACTCAATTTAGCAATAAAATTCATGTTCATAAAGTGATCTAGTACAGAAGAAAAAAATACACATAATAAAGGTGTGCGGCTTAGCTGAGAATCAGATAGTAAACACAGAATATAGACAATGATGTAGTAGAAATATATACATATATATATAATATTGTTTAAAGGTAGATATGACACCAATATCTTATGAACAGAGATGCAGCAGAAAGGAGATATTACTCTTAACTCTGGTATGAGCATTGAGGTGTCTTGTTCACAATTTATGAGAAATATGAAAAACAGAATTTACAGGCATGAATAAAATGGTTGATGGCTTGAAAATAGGTGCTATGAAGACAGGCTAAATGAATGTGATCATTATGCAGTAGAACAGAAGTCAGTGGGATGACCTCATCTTCTAATTTATAAAGGAATATTATGCAGGTGGTGACCAGTTGCTATTCATCTCCACTGAGGACTAAAGGAAATGAGTCTAAATGTTGGCGGTGGAATTTATTTATTTATTTGTTTGTTTGTTTTGTTCTATTTAGGTTTACATGATAGTAGAGTGCAATTTGATTCATTGTACACAGAGGATAACATTTCATTTCTCTGGTTGTATGTGATGTAGAATCACAACATATATACAGTCATACATAAAGCTAGGGCTATGATGTCCATTATATTCCACCACCTTTACTGTCCCCATGCCCCCCCGCCCTTACACTCCTGTGAACAGAGTTCCTCCATCGTTCCCGTGTCCTCCCCCACATTATGGATCAACATCCACTTATCAACGAGTACATTTGGCATTTTGTTTTCTGAGATTGGCTTACTTCACTTAGCATGATATTCTCCTACTCCATCCATTTACCTGCAAATGCCATAATTTTATTCTCTTTTATTGCTGAGTAATATTCCATTGTGTATATATACCACAGTTTTTTTATCCATTCATCTGTTGAAGGGCATCTAGGTTGGTTCCACAGTTTGGCTATTATGAATTGAGCTGCTATTAACAATGAAGTGGCTGCGTCACTCTAGTATGTTGTTTTTGTCTTCTGGGAATAGACCGGGGAGTGGGATAGCTGGGTCAAATGGTGGTTCCATTCCAAGTTTTCTAAGAAATCTCCATACTGCTTATGGGAGATTTTTCCATCTTCTAAGGTCTTTTCAGTTTCTTTCTTCAGTGTTTTGTTTTCTACCTTTTCTTGAAGTATAGTAATAGCCAAATGTTTCTAATGTTCCAATCTTTAGAATCTCAGAAGTCAGAAAAAACTCCTTTATTTTATTCCTTCTCTGTTCCTCTTGGTCCAAACTGACAGTGCTATTGCTGCTCTGGTTCAAATTGGCAGGGTCTCTGCTTAGTACAATCCAATTTCTATTCTCAGCTTTTGCTGAAGTGGCCAATTAAAATCAGGGTGGCCAATTAAAATCTTTTTATGGAGTAATTGCACAGCCTTACCCTGATGTTAACAAAAAAACCAGGCTTGTTTAGTTTTTCAAATATGGAGAGCCTTTAAATTTTATAAATATTCAAGCTCTGATAATTTTTCTCAATGGATTCTTTGTCTTGTTTTGCTCACATTTTACTAATAATGGATAAGAAGAAGCCAGATTATATTCTCAACACTTAGAAATTTCTGCTAAATATTCAATGCTGTCACTCAAAACTCTACCTTCCACAAAACATCAGAACAAAATTCTGCCAAGTCTGTTGCCACTTGTTGACCAAAGTTTAAATAACATATTTCCAACATTCCTCATCACCACTTGAGATTCCACCAGAATTGCCTTCAACATCCATACTTCCACCAATTGTTCCTTTCTTATTTTTTATAGCATGTTTCTCAGAATTATTCTAGAACATCCAGCTTTGAGGAATGAAACTTTCTCTGATTCCTTTAATTTATGTTGATTCTAACGTGCTTGATAGAATAAATAAATCTGGTGAGATAATTTATGTTTTTTATAAAATTATTTTGACTAGATGGTCACATTTACTGAACAAAAACTCAAAAATGCAAACTATGAAAAATTTACAAAGTTCAGGGTAGTGTATATAGTTCCTTTTATTTTGTGGGATTTTACAGAAAGATTCTCTAAATTTCTTTGTTGTCCATATCCTAACGTGATAAGGAAGTGGAAAGGAAACCTCAGCTTTTATAATGACTTCTCCTTTTGAGTACCACTGACTCAACTTTACAGTCTTTTCATTTACAAAGAATAGACCTGTGTTCAGCTCATAAGTACAGCTCCAAAGACTCTGAAATTATTTCTTAATATCAGGAAGAGATAGTCTCACAATGCTACCTCACAAATTTTAGCATATAGATTGTGTTTGTTTTTATTTTACTGTGACATTTGAAAGGAGGGTATGGTCAGAATACATATAACTACAGAAAAATATAAATATTGCACAATAATAAAGAATATATGGGATATAAGAAATAGAAAAATATTGGAAGTTTTGTAGAGTTTAACAGCAATATTGGAGACAATTAAAATCCAAGAAAAGAGATAATTACCAATAAAAATGAAGAAAATATGAATAAAGGCTGAAGATTAGAAGTCATGCAAGGATAAGAAGTGTGAAAATGAAAAGAAGGTCTAAATGAAAGACATATTAATTGTTAACAAATGTCTGGTACAACAGCAATGCTCTACATGATTTAGATTTAATTCACACATATTACCTATGATATGGATACCATTGTCCCTATTATAAATGCGAAATAAACATATATATATGTAAAGTTGTAAAATATAATATAAAATATAAATCTAGGACCAGCTAAATGCAAATCTTTGATTTTTCTTCTATAAATTTAGTAAAGGGGAGAAATAAAAAAATTATGATTAGGAAATAGAGAATATTTCTCAGTGCTAAAGAGTGAGGATGGAGCAAAGTGTGACTTATTTCTATAACTCCATATACTTGGGAACCTGAGGCAGGAGGATCACAAGTTCAATACCAGCCTCAGCAACTTAGTGAGGTCCTAAGCAACTTAGTGAGACTCTGTCTCAAAACAAAACAAAACAAAAAAAAAGGAACTGTAGTGAGGAGGATGTAGCTGTAGCTCAGTGGTAAAACATACTTAGGTTCAATTACCAGGAGAGAGAGAGAGAGAGAGAGAGAGAGAGAGAGAGAAGATGGAGTAAGTTCTTATATTTCATAGCACATGTCAAATTAGTGATCATTTTTAAGACATTGAGTGGAAATAAGAAATGGTAACAGGTTACAAGACTGGAAGAGATTTTGCTGTACCTAGATTCAAGAAATCTAAATAATGCTAAGGCTTTTGAAAATGCAACCTGCTTCTGTTGGCACTGTCTCTGTAACACAACTAAGTGATACAGTGCTATAAGGCAATTTAGTACATGGTGGCTTATGACCCAAGACTAGAAAATTTTTAGAAAATCACAGCCGAAGTTTTGATTTTTTTCAAAGACTACATTTGGAGAAAGACTTCGATAGTTTGAGAGAAATAACTAACTTTAACCTGGTAAGATTCAGTTTAATGAATTACAGTCCTTCATAATTCTGTGTGTGTTCCATGAAGGGTAATTATATTTTAACACACTGTCTGCCATGTATCTAATTTGAAAAGGGAGGTCTTCTACTTGGCAAGATGGAATTAGCTGTATAGAATGACACAAATTCTGGTAATTTTACTTGGATTGTTGTCCTTCTTTAAGTCTTCACTACTGCTCTATTTGTTGAGGTTCATCAGTTCTTGCAAGTGTTTGTGTCAGAGCTTAATAACTAATCTCCTTACAAATTCTTTTATGCTCTAATCATTCCTGCAGGTGGCTGCTCAGAATTTCCTGGGGGAATTGCTCAGAATTTCCAGGTGAAATGGCCTTGCTGGTTACTCCTACCCATGAGATTTGATATAACCAAGCATTCCTATCATTAGAAATAAAATAACAAGGGGAAAAACAACATACATAGTAAGTGGTTTGGATGATCAGATGATCATGGAAAAAAGGAAATTGGGACACTAATTGCTCATTTCATACATGTTTGTGCATTTTGGTTTTATAGGGAGAGTTTTATAACGGTTTGAACAATGGATATTACAGGAAATATTAATATGATGGTTATAATATTACTATAATATAAATATTATAATAGAACAAGTGCTCTTTTTATTTATTTTTATGTATTTATTCTACTTAGGTATACATGATAACAAAATGCATTTTGATTCATTGTACACAAATGTAGCACAACTTTTCATTTCTCTAGTTGTACATGATGTAGAATTACATCATATATGCAGTCATATATGAAGGAACTTTGGTCAAAGGGGAGGGAGTAGGGAGGGAGTATGGGGACAGTAAAGATGGTGGAATAATGGACATCATAGCCCTAGCTTCATATATGAACAAGTGCTCTTAAAGAAGTGTCTTGGATTAATTCTAGTCTCAAAATATCTTCTGAAGAAAATAAGATATCCACTAAAGCAGTCCCAGCATTGACCAGGGCTGGCTGCTCAGTGCTTTTTACCCTCCTCTGCACGCCCAAGCAAACTGAGACTTGCTACCCTGGTCTTGCTGCACTGCTCTCCTGGGGTTTTCACTTTCATTGTCTGGGATTAAGCATATTCACTTTAATTCTTTCTTCGTCTATCCTAAAAGATGCTAATAAAAATACTACTTAAACTGTTCTTTAGCAATTATAGGTTTTCAACACTTGTCAAGTAAATGTGATAATAAATAATATTTTCAAACATTCCCATACTGTAAATCCCTGTAAAACCTCTGTCAAAAAAATTATTACCCCATATATCCCTATGAATTAATCTTCCCATTTGTTATCAAAATCATGCTTCTAAAATGTAAATTTTATTCATTATACACCAATTAAATTTTTGAACTCTCCAAATTACTCTTAGGATAAATGCTCATCCCTTTTGCTTCTATTTTGCTTCTGCCTATCTTAACTCATGCTTTCCCAGACATATAGCATACGCTTCACTGGACGTAGAACTGAGAACAACTAGAAAGGAAGGTGAAGTAGGCGTAGGATGACCAGATTCTGCAAAAAAAAAAAAAATAGACTGAAGAAAAATGGATAGCTTTGATAAATAATGAGGAGCTTAATCAGCAGGAACCATTACAGTGAACTACAAACGTTGATTTGTTTATATATTCCAGTCATAAGTTACTTTATAGAATATAGAAAAAAACATTTAGCATTTTTTTGTATCCATAACAAAGTCCCAAATCTTATACATATCTCATAACTCAGTAAGTGAGTAAATGAATAAATAAAGTGGAGTGAGAAAGTCATGAGGAAAAAGTGATGGTAATAAAACTAGGGAGAAAGTGCATGAAAAAATTGAGTAAGAATAACTATTACCGAAATGCTGATCAATCCATCCCCCAAAAGATCAAAACATATTTAGAAAGAGAATGCAAACTTTCAGGATCGCACACTAAAATATTTGTCAGTTTGCTTTCCATCATGAGCATGATCTAATTCTGTAACAGTTTCCCGGAATAAAGAGGATTTTGTGCAATTTCTTTGACAGGTGAAAGAGTAATTCTTCTTACTTCTTCTACCGTATTCTGGGTTTAACACAGAGACCATCTAACATTTACCAGAAGCTCAATTTTGCTTCCACAAATTTTGGAAGATGCTGCTGTCATCAGAACCTTTTGTCCAGTGTGGCAGTTCACATCTGCTTCTGAATTCCTGTTTTCTTGCCAGCTGTTTTAGTGAATTCTAAAGTATGATTAATTTGGGGCTAACAATCTTGATCCCACTGCTCCCCTGCTCGCTAGCCAAAATAACTAGTTTGAGGGAAACGGAACATGCAAAACTAATTTTGGAAGTCCAGTAAATATATCCTGTAAGTAAAGTTGTCAGAAATATTTTTATACATTCACATTGATTTTGTTTTCTTTAAGGCTTGTTCTTTCAGATGAAGATAAATTCCAAATGTGAAAAATGTCTGAAAAAAATATAGATATTTTATTTTTGCAATTAGAAAAATATATTAATAAAAATTTGAAAGACTTAGCAATCTAAGAGAATAAAATAAAGACAACCCTGAGAAAAACACATAAAAATTTAAAGTATATATTATTAGGTTATATAATATTTTTTTTAAAATTAGTATTATACTCCACAAATTACCTATTAATTGCATGGTTCCTTAATATCTTTATTTCATCATAAATTCACATATGCTACAATGATGTATTGGCTGCGCAGTTTTCTATCACCTGGATACAATCAAATAGATTTTAGTAAGACCCACTCAGGAGTACTGAAGTTATTTTGGTTTTATATTTTAATTATTTTAATAATCTTTCAAATAAACTTTGTTTCATATCTGATACAGAAGTTATCATTTTTCTAAACTTTTTATTCTTTCTGCATTTTTAAAAATTTTTATTTATTTATTCTACTTAGGTATACATGATAGCAGCGTGCATTTTGATTCATTGTACACAGATGGAGCACAACTTTTCATTTATCTGGTTGTATGTGAAGTAGAATCACATCATACATGCAGTCATACATAAATGTAGGAGACCTGGTCACACAAGTGTGGTACTGGGAGGGCTGCAAGGCTGAGCAGGTGGGAACACCCTGCTCTCCCTGGTCTTGGAACACCAAGACTTGGCCCCAGCCCCTTGCCAACTGATGTGCCTGGAGACTTCTCTCCCCCTGCCCCCGGCTCTTTGCCAACTGATATGTCCGAACTTCTCCTCTTCTGACCTTGGCTCCTTGCTGGTGGGCCTGGCTTCTTGCCAGCCTCCCCTAGTCCCGGACTGATACCGGCCCCGGATTGATACCGGCTCCAGCTACCTTGCCAGCCAGCCCCGACTTATTGCTAACTAAGATGACCTTTTAGGTAACTGGCTAAAAATCAAGTAGGTAATCCTCTGTTTGGACACTCTTATGTATATAAGCTCCTGTATTCCAATAAACCTTTGAGCTGTGTCATGAACACTGTCTCCCGGTGCCTGATTCTGGAGTCCGTTGGCACCGTCGCACTCACCTCCTATCGGACCACCCTGTTCCAGAAATTCTCAACACATATAGCTAGGGCTATGATGTCCATCATATTCCACCATCTTTACTGTCCCTCTCACCCCTCCCCCTCTCACACCCCTGTGACCAAACTTCCTCCATTCTTCCCGTATCTTTCCCCACATTGTGGATCAGCATCCACTTATCAGAGAGAACATTCAGCCTTTGGTTTTTAAAGATTGGCTTACATCACTTAGTGTGATATTTTCCATCTCCATCCATTTACCTGCAAATGCCATATTTGTATTCTTTTGTTGCTGAGTAATATTCCATTGTGTATATATACCACAGTTTCTTTATCCATTCACTTATTGAAGGGCATCTAGGTTGGTTCCACAGTTTAGCTATTGTGAATTGAACAGCTATAAACATTCAAGTGGCTGCATCACTGTAAACTATGCTGTTTTTAAGTCTTCTGGGTATAGACCAAGGAGTTGGATAGGTGGGTCAAATGGTGGTTCCATTCCAAGTTGTCTAAGGAATCTCCATACTGCTTTCCAGACAGGTTGCACCAGTTTGCAGTCCCACCAGCAATGTATGAGTGTGCCTTTTTCACCATATCCTCGCCAGCACTTGCTGTTGCTTGTATTTTGGATAGCTGCCATTCTGACTGGGGTGAGATGAAATCTGAGAGTAGTTTTGATTTGCATTTCTCTAATGGCTAGAGATGTTGGACATTTCTTCATATATTTGTTTATTGATTGTATATCTTCTTCTGAGAAATTTCTATTTAGCTCCTTAGCCCATTTATTGATTGGGTTGTTTGTTTTTTTGGTGTTAAGTTTCTTGAGTTCTTTATATATCCTGGAGATCAGTGCTCTATCTGATGTGACTGTGGCAAAAATTTGCTCCCAGAATGTAGGCTGTCTGATCCCCTCATTGACTGTTTCTTTTGCTGAGAAGAAACTTTTTAGTTTAAATCCATCCTATTTATTGATTCTTGCTTTTATTTCTTGTGCTTTTGGAGTCTTGTTAAGGATGTCAGAGCCTAATCCGATGTGATGAAGATTTGGGCCTACTTTCTCCTCAATTAAATGCTGGTCTCTGGTCTAATTCCTAGGTCTTTGATCCACTTTGAGTTGAGTTTTGTGCATGGTGAGAGATAGGGGTTTAGTTTCATTTTGCTGCATATGGATTTCCAGTTTTCCCAGCACCATTTGTTGAAGAGGCTATCTTTTCTCCAATGTATGTTTTTGGCACCTTTGTCTGGTATGGGATAGCTGTATTTATGTGGGTTAATCTCTGTGTCTTCTATACTGTACCATTGGTCTACATGTCTATTTTGGTGCCAGTACCATGCCGTTTTTGTTACTATAGCTTTTAGTATAGTTTAAAGTCTGGTATTGTGATGCCTCCTGTTTCACTCTTCTTGCTCAAGTTTTAAGATTTCTTGATCACTCAGCAGTGTTCCACAGGCTGAACAGTCCCTTTTCTTATAACCCTTTTCAAAGTACTTTTTGATACAATATAATAATTTTCCCTTCTTTCTTTATAGTTACTTATCCTTAGCCTTGTTTCCCTACTTTAACTATTCCAACTACCAAAACCTATATTTCACCAAGACTATGTCTCTAATATTTTCACTATACACTCTTCATGTTAACAATCATGTTTACTTTTATAACTTCAGTTAAAATTCCAGACCAGATGCCTCTTAAGATACACACACACACACACACACACACACACACACAATTTCCACATGACTATCAAATATCTAAAATGCACTTGAATTTTAACATTTAGAAAAGTAAGCTTACTATCCTCCCTATACTCATCCTCTAATCTTCATGAACACAGTAAATGGCATTATTACCCACTTGACTTGTTAAAAATGTGTATCATAAGGAAATGAAATTAAGATACAAAGGAGATACCTGCATACCCATGTTTATTCACAATGCCTAAAATATGGAAGAGCCTAATTTTCCATTTTTCCATTAACAGATGAATAAAGATAATGTATATATACACAATGAGATGTTAAAGAAGAATGAAATCTTGTCATTTTTCAGTAAAATAGGTGGACTAAAGAATACTATGTTAAGTAAAATTAATAAATCAGATAAATCATACATAGAAAGACAAATACCACATCTTCTCTCTCATTATGTGGAAGCTGAAAATAAATAAAATAAAAAACCACCTGAATGTAGACTAGTAATTACTACAGGCTGGAAAAGGTTGAAGTTGAAGGGGGCTGTGTATAGCAAATTTGGATGATAGGTACCCAAACTTATAGAAAGAATAAATTCTAGTGTTCCAAGGCACAATGGGGTAACTAGGATTCACACTACACTAGTATATATTTTATGAAGACATAGAAGAAAGGAGTTTCAAGACTCCAACCATAAAGAAATGGCAAGGAAATGGAAATGCTGATTATCCTGATTTTTTCAGTGCGTGGTATATGCATATGTTGAACTATCTCATCATCAATTAAGACAAGTTAATAAATAGTAAAAATCTGGCTTATTACCTTGAAGTCCTTTCTTTCCCTATTAATGCCATACATTTATTACACCACCAGACATGTTTCTCCTGTTTAAATATTTTTGAATGTGATTTCTTATCTCTATTTCCATGGCTATTAATACAAACCAAGCCACTATCATCCACCACCTATAGGGAGTCACTATGGAAAGTAGCAACTTCCTCCCACGTGGACTATCTGCATCTGTTATTATTACCATCACCCCTGTCCTTTCTCCACATTCCAACTGAAGTGATGTTTTTTGTTTTGTTTTGTTTTGAAGGATATTCAGTTTAACTTTTGAAACACATTAAAGCTCCAAATTACTGAGATTCTCTACAAGATGTGGTTCCTCTTTCCTTATCTGTTTTAGTCCTGCTCTATTCTTTTATGCACATGATGTTATCTGTCTCTCCTCAGAACAATCTGGCATTCTGTTCCTGTATTTAGAAAAATCCTCCTTCATTTACTTTAGCTGAATTTTGTTCATTTTCATTATCATCTTAAAGCGTACTTCCTCAGGAAAGCTTTCCCCAAACACATTTATACACTGTTATAATACTCTTAATATTTAATTCTTCACTGTATTAATCAGATTTTAACTATTGGCCTAATCTCTCCTTCTCACATGTTAATGCTAGAAAGATATAAGTTCTAGGAAATGTAGCTTTCAGCAATTTTAGATGGTCAATCTGTACATTTATTTCTAACTGATCAATTTGTTAGAAGTTCAGGGAAGTGGAGGAGGCATAGAAATATGATAAATCTGAGTTCTTATTCTTAAAATCTAACTTTTTTGTATATATTTTTAGTATTTCAAATTGCAGAGAGTTCTTCATCTCCCATTCTCTGATAGAGTTCTCCCCAAAGTGGATAATAATCTAAATGAATGGAAAGCCTTATAGTTGTTCAAAGTCAGAAGGATAAATAGAACCTTCTATGAGGACTTCTTTATTTCCCCCATTCTTTCTTCTACAAACTTCTATGGATTTATAAACTTGGATGAGTACTTTGAAAGAAAGCTACAGAGTATTGTAAGATTGTTTAATGGGATGACTTACTTTGCATAGATATTTAGAATTGACTTTACTTAGACCTAAAGTATGAGAAGCAAGTTTTCATGGAAAAGCATCTTAGTCAAGGAGAAAAGCACAATGGTCTTGTGGGAAAGGACTTGGTGTCCTCCAAGAACAGAAAGAATGCTAGTACAACTAGAGCTTGATAAGTAAGGTGAGGGAGAGCGAGTGAGGCTGAGGGCTAAGGCTAGAGACTGGGGAGCCATGGTAAGAGTTTTAGGCTTTATTCTAAGAGCCAACGGTATTCTTTGAAGGATTTCATACAGATACTTATGATAAAATTTGATTACTAAAAGATCATGTGGGGTTTGGGATGTAGCTCAGTGGTAGAACACTTGTCTAGCATGCACAAGGCCTTGGGCATGATCTCTAGCACTGCAGAATCAAAACAAAGCAAAAGAAAATATATCACGTGGAATAAATGAATGGAGAGTAACTTGACAGGAGAAGAGCTTGGCTGCAGAGAAACGCATCCTTGAGGAGTTCAGAAGCTCCTAAAGAAATGCAGGTAAGAGATGTTGATAGTTTGAAAAGGGTAGTAATAGTAAGAGGAGATTAGAGATAAGTGGACAGGTTGGATTTATATTTACAAAGTAGGATTGATAAATCCAGGAGAAGTAAAAATAAAGACATGGAAGAAGGAAAAGTAACAATTTTTCCCATGTTTTCTATGTGTACAACCAGGTAGCTAGAAGTACCATTTAAATGAAAGATGATAATTTAATCTAAAATATTTTTAGGTACTTGTGAAATCCATATGTATATTCCCCAAAGGAATTCTCAGAATTCTCAGAAGACAGATCTGAACTGGAGTTATAATTGTGGTAGTTGCCAGCATATCAATGGTGCTTAAGGCTTTTGTAATTGATAAGTTTTTTGGAAGTTTCTTAAGAATTGAGACAGATGTAATTTTGAAGTTAGAAAATTTACTATAAAGGCAAATCCCTAAGAAATTCACATCAAGTATTTAATAATCAAAATTTTGCCTACTTTAGTGAATATTTTGATTTATAAATGCCATAATGTTTCCTAAAAATTCTATCACTTAACTCAAAATTTCTTTTATATATTATATGAAAAAATATTTTTCCTCAAAAAAAAATGAGGATAATTTCTATATTACAATTTCAAATATGAGATAAAAATATTGATTTTACATAGGTCTTTACTATTTATTAAACATTACTAACCATACATATTCTGGTATGTTTAACAATTTTGTCATTTAACACAGTATTTTGTATGTAAGTAAATTTTTAAATTTTGCTTTTAGAAAAGAAATAGATACTGATTTCAACTCCTTATCGAAACTAGCTAAAGTGAAATCATAGGATCACTTTTAATTTTTTGAAGAACTTCCACACTGTTTATAAGTTTTCTATGCCAATTTATATTCTCCTCAGTAGCATTCCAGGGTCCCTTTTCCCCACATCCTCACAAACACTTTGATATCTTTCATTATTTTAGTAATAACCATCCTAACAAGTGTAAGATGATATCTCACTATGATTTTAATTTCCATTTACCTAATGATTACTGATGTACTCTTTCACATATCTATTTGTATCCTATAACTTTACTATATTCATGTATTAGTTCTTCACTTTTTTGGTGGTGTCTCTAGGGTTTTCTGTGCATGGGATCATGCATCCTTGCCGAGACAATTACTTTTTCCTTTCAAATTGGATGACTTTTCTTTCTCTCTCTCTTGCCTAATTGCTCTGGCCAAGACATCTCATATTATATAGAACAGATGTGGTGATATCTGTTTTATCATATCTAATCTTATTATGTTGTTAGCTCTGGGCTTTTCATATATGATCATTATTATGTTGAGGTACATTCTTTCTATACCTAATTTGTTGAGAATTTTTATAATGAAAGTTGAATTTTGTCAAATGTTTTTTCTGAAATGTATTGAGATGTTCATATTTATTCTTTATTCTGATAAATGATGCATCACATTTAATGGTTTGCATAGGCTGATGCAGTCATACATTCCTGGGATAAATCCCAATTGATTGTAATGAATGATTCTCTTTTTTTATGTGCTGTTGAATTCAGTCTGCTAGTATTTTGTTGAGGATTTTAGCATCTATGCTCATCAGGGATGTTTGGCTGTAATTTTCTCCTGTAGTGCTTTTTTTGTATGGTTTTGTTTTGGTTTTGGTACCAGGGATTGAGCCCAAGGACACTCAAATCACTAAGCTACATCCCCAGCCCTTTTTGAATTTTTTTTTAAATTTTGAGACAGGGTCTCAGTTGCTGAGGGTCTCACTAAATTGCTGAAGCTAGCTTTGAACTTGCACTCCTCCTGCCTCAGTCTCCCTAGCCACTTAGATTACAGCTGTATACCACTGCACTTGGCTCTTGTAGTATTTTTGTGTGACTTTGTTATCAAGGTAATGTTTGCCTCATAGAATTAGTGTTACCCATTGTTCAATTTCTCAAAAAAGTTTAGGAAGTATTACCATCAATTCTTTAAATGTTTGGTAGAATTCAACAGTGTAACCAACAGGTCCTAGATTATTCTTCTGTTGAGGGACTTTTTAATAGTTTTTAAATTAGCGATTTATAAATATACATAAAGGTGAAATTCACTTTGGCACATTCATATATGTACGTAGCATAATATGGTCAATTTTATTCCACTGTTCCTCTCCTTTCTGGTCCGTCCTCTCTCCCCATCAATTCCCTTCCTTTGCTCTATTGATCTCAATCTCCTTACTTTTTATTGGTCTGTTCAGATTTTCTATTTCTTCTTGAGTGAGTCTTGCTGGGTTGTATGTTTCTAGGAATTTATCCATTACTTCTGGTTTATCCAATTTGGTACTGCATAATTGCTCATAGTGCTCACAATCTTTATATTTCTGTGGTATCAGCTACATGTCCTTTCATTTGTAAATTTGAGTTTTCTTTTTTTCCCCTTTACTCTAGCTAAAGTTTCATTAATTTTAACTTTTAAAAAAATCACTCTTAGTTTTGTTGAAATGTTATATTTTTTAAGTCTCATACTGATTTCTGCTATAATATTTATTTCCTTTATTCTGCTGATTTTCAGCATATTTTTTCTTGGTCTAGTTCCTTGGGGTATAATTTATTTGAGGTCTTTCTTTTTTCTTAATGTAGTTATTTATCACTATGAACCTCTCTTTTAGAACAGCTTTACTTCATTCATAAGTTTTAGTATGCTGTATTTACATTTTTGTTTTTTCAATATGCTTTTTACTTTTAATTTATTTTTTAACACATTGGTTGTTCAGGAGTGTATACTTAATTTCCACATATTTTTAATTTTCCTTCTGTTATCAATTTCTAGTTTCATATTACTATGGTGAAAAGGGATTACAATCTTCTTAAATTTGTTGATACTGTTTTGAGCCTAACATCTGGTCTATCCTGGAGAGAATGTTCTTCGTGCGCTTGAGAAGAATGTATGTTCTGCTGCTTTTAATGGGATGTTCTGTGTCCATCTGTGAGGTCCATTTGAATTATAAAGCTGTTCAAGTCTCTTTTCCCATTGATTTTCTGATTGTATTACAGTCTATCTGAAGAGAGACTTCAGATTTCTTCATATTCACTTTATATATTTAGGTGCTCAGCTATGGGTACTTTTGTACTATAATTGTTATATTTTCTTGATTAATTGATGCCTTTATCATTATATAATGACTCTTCCTTTTTCATAGTTTTAAACTTAAAATCCATTTTGTCTGATTTAAGTATAGCTCTGTTCTTTTGATTACTATTTATGTGAAATCTTTTTCCATCTTCATTGTCAACCTATTTATTTCTTTAAAAGCTAAATAAACTCTTGTAACCAAATATAATTGGATTTTTAAAAAAATCTATTCAGTCATTCCATGGTTTTTTGTAAGAAAATTTAATCCATTTACCTTTAAGTAACTATCAATATGTATAAGGACTTCCTACTTCTATTGTGTTAACAATGATTTCAGTCTTATAGTTACTTTTCCCCCCTTTCATCATTTTTTGTGATGCAATATAGTGGCATTCTTTAATACATTTTTTTATAATTATAAATATCAATATGCCTTTCAGTGAAGACAGTTGAGGATCCTTGAACGTTGGACTCAACTCTGATCCACCAAAAATAATCATACTTCATGTATGTGTATGTGTGTGTATGTATGTCTATTACTATAAACTACAGACTTCCTTATCCTTATAGTGGGATATTATTAATACACACACACACACACACACACACACACAGACACGCTTTTTCATTCAGAAAAACTTAAAAGTCAATGTGATGCCAACCTCTTAGGCTTTGTCATCCAGCACAACTCTTTTCAACTTAAGACTCTGAGTGAATATACATTGCTATGAAGCACTAAAATGGTTTTCGCTGTATATTTAGAGAACTTAGGAGACATTTTTTTTTTCTGTTTCTAGACACTTTTTCAGGGAATTTCAATTTTAATAGAAATGCCTACAAGATCTGTATTTTCCTTTCAAAAGTGTTGCTAAGTGTCAAAGCCTAAAATAAATTCTATTTAAACTTTTTATTTTTAGTTTTATAGCAAAGTTGATCAAACTGCTCTACCATTCTCAAATTATTGCAGTTTTAAATCTCCTAACAAAAATGAAAAGATCTTAGGTCTTGCTTCACAAGCCCTTTCACTGAACCCTAACAGACAAGCTTAAAATGGAAAAGCATTGTAACTCTACTTCTCTACTAAATGTGTATTGTATTAGGAGAGTCATTCCATAGCCATTCAAAGTCATATCAAAATAACCAATAAGGGGCTGGGGTTGTGGCTCAGTGGCATAGCGCTTGCCTAGCATGTGTGAGGCACTGGGTTCAATTCTCAGCACCACATATACAATAAAGGTCCATCAACATCTGAAAAAAAATATTTTTTTAAAAATAACCAATTAAGTAAAATCTTATTCAAAGTGTTTTAGGTGACAGGAAGGGGGCTAAATGACAAGAAACGAGGGACACTCCAGGGTTTTCAAACCATGTTAATTATCTTGTTCTTCTTAAGGCCAATAAGGAGTGAGCTGGTAAGACTTTTGTTTGATTGCAGTTTATTTTCTGACACATCAGATCCTTTAATATTTGGAATTTAAAAAATCTATTAATATAATTAAGTAGCCAGACGTGGTGGCACACACCTGTAACCCCAGCGGCTCATGAGGCTAAAGCAGGAGGATGGCAAATTTGAGGCCAAGCCTCAGCAATTTAGCAACACCCTAAGCATCTTAATGACACCCTGTCTCAAAATAAAAATGAAAAAGGGGCAAGCCTATGTGACTCAGTGCTTGTGCACCCCTGGGTTCAATCCTTGATACCCTCCCCCAAAGTTATATACATATATATCACATATATAACAAAAAATTATATATATATACATATATATTTATTCAAAAATAAGAATCCCTGAGCTGGGCACAGTGGCACGTGCCTGTAATCCCAGCACTATGGGAGACTGAGACAGGAGAATCGCAAGTTCAAAGCCAGCCTCAGCAACGGTGAGATGCTAAGCAACTCAGTGAGACCTTATCTCTACATAAAACACAAAAATAGGGCTGGAATGTGGCTCTGTGGTCAAGTACCCCTGAGTTCAATCTCTTGTACCAAAAAAAAAAAAATCTTGAACATCTGACCCTAATCTAATACACAGAATTTTTTTTTCACATTTTGTGTATGTGGGTATGTATGTACGTACATATATTACTATAAGCTACAGAAGAAATATATATATTATGTATATAATTAAGTAGAAAATGAGAGTATATTATGTAAATATCAAATGACATTTAATTTAATAATATGAATTTGTATTTTAATTAATAATTCAAAGCAAGCTGACATCCCATTGATTTTTAAAAATTAAAGTATTATATTCATAATATCATTAAATATATTTATTCTCAAATCAAAATGCAGTATTATTTAAGTATCTCATAGGCTATGCTACAACAAAGCAAAAACTACCCAAGTGCCCTAAAATGACAAATTAATCTTTCTAGGATTGGGCTCATTCCATCTCACATCAACATCTCAGAATTCCCTTCAAAGGCTGACTGTTTGAATTTCACTCAAAGTCAGTTTCCAACTTGTGAATTCTTCAGAAATAGTCACCAACAACTCTTCTATATAGTGTATTTTGTGTTTTATTTTCCTAGGCACCAATTTCTTTTTATAATTATGTCATCTACCATTTCTAATAAGGAAATTTCTTCTTTTTCCTTTTTATATGAATATCAGAGCCTTATGCATTTTTTCTGTGATGCCTCATTATATTATGTCATCTCTTCCTAATATTCCCCTTAGCTTCTAACAAGCTAATTCTTAAAAATTCAGGCAAGAATTAGAATCATTAAATAACATTTTCCCATTGTAAGTCTCTGATCAAATTGTGTAAGCAAAATTCTATCCTTGCTTTTTAAATAAGAAATAAGAAAATTTAAATAATTTCATGAGTTTGAAACATACCTAGATGACCCTTTTGTTTTCTTTTCAGCCAAGACAAAGAAAAATCAGAGCTGGAAAAGTGGTCTCTAACACTATATTTTGAGCAAAAATTTCCATATTTACCTTTAATCTACAAATTGCAGAACACACACAAACAAGCCTAGCAAAAACTTTGGGAACTGAAATAAAATATAAACACTACCTAAATTCAAGACAAACCCAAGAGTATCACATATAAAGAACATACCCAAAAAGAACAGCAAAGGTTTTATGAAATGACTTGACAAATTAGCTGGGTGCAGTGGCGCAAGCCTGTAATCCCAGCACTTAGGGAGGCTGAGACAGAATTGCGAGTTCAAAGCCAGCCTCAGCAACGGTGAGGTGCTAAGCAACTCAGTGAGACCCTGTCTCTACATAAAACACAAAATAGGGCTGAGGATGTGACTCAGTGGTCAAGAGCCCCTGAGTTCAATTCCCAGTACCAAAAAAATAAATAAATAAATGACTTGACACTGAAACCACCAACCACAGATGTTAAAGAATTTGCATTCTTTCTCAAACCTCAGGGTTTGAGAACTTACTAAAAAAGGCAGAAGAAAAAAAAAAAAGAACCTTCTCCAAAGTATTTTAATAACAAGAGTTTCCTTATATAATGCTCAAAATGTCTACTATACAAACCAAAATTATTCAATACACTAAGAACCAGGAATATCTGATCAATTCTCAAGGAATAGACAATCCATAGTTATCAAACCTGACATGAAATGGACAGCAAAATTATTGAAGACATTAAAGGAGTTATTATTCCCATATTCCAGAAGGTAATGGTGAATATTTTAGGAACAAATAGAGAAATTGTCAAGAAACAGAAACTTTGAAAAAAAGAATTTCATGAAATTTTGAAAATTCTAAATTCAATATCTTAAAAAATTCAGTGGATTGGCTCAATAACAGAATAGAGATAAAGAAGAATGAACTTGAAGGTAGAGAAATAGAAATTATTTGAACAGAAAGGGGAAAAAAGACTTCCAAAATGATCAGAGTCTCAAGATTTTGTGGGAATTTCACAAGACACATTGTTGGAATATTAGAGAAAAAAAAAGGAGATAGGTGCATAAAAATTTTTTAATAAATATTGGCCAAAACTTCACAAATTTGATGAAAACTATAAATTCACAGATTTAAAAGGTTAACAAAAAACAAACAAATAGATGACATTCCCAGACACGTCATACTCAAACTGCTCAAAAATCAAACACAAAGATAAAAAAACCTGAAAAGTATAAAAAAGAGGGGAAAGAGTATAAAGAGTATAGCTCAGTGGTAATAGGCTTGCCTACCATCTACCATGCACAAAGCCCTGGATTCAATCCCCAGCATTAAAAATAATAATAATAATAGGGAGGAAAAAAAAAAGACACATCATGTATAGAGAAACAACTACTCAGAATACTGCATATTTCTCAAGAGTTTAGAAGATAAACACCTTTAAATTGCTAAATGAAAAGAACTGTCAACCTAGAATTCTATGTCTAGGAAAAATAATGTTTAGGAACGAAGATGAGCAAACATCTACTAGATCAATTAGCAAAATTAAACATTTTATTTTACCTTAATTTCTTCTCGCCTCTCTTCTTTTTTGGATCTGAGTATCCAACTCATCATCATCTTTCTTTCACAATAATTTCTTTGGCAAGCATACTAGCAAAAATTAACCTCAGTTGTTTGGTGGTATGACAAACTATCTCTTATCCACTTTTAAAAGATACTTTCAGTGCATAATAAATTATAGATAAATGGTTGTTTTCTTTCAACAATTTAAATGTTTCACTCATGCTTTGCATGGGCTTTGAAAGTTAAATTACATTTAACTTTGATAAGTTAAATGTAATTCTTGTTTTAGCTTCTTTACAGGTAAGGTATATTTTCCCTCTGGCTTCTTTCAAGATTTTTAATTTTTTTTTTTTGCATTTTGAATGTGTGTCCACATGTAGATGTTTTTATCCTGCCCTTGTTCTCTTGAGTTACTTGAATTTGTGGTTTCACATATATCAGTAATTGTAAGAAATTCACAGCATTCATTGCTTGTTTTTTTCCTTCTCCTTCTGGTATTTCCATTACAACATGTTACACATGTTGTAATGCTTCCAAAGTTCTTGAGTATTCTGTTCTTTTTTAATTATTACATTCTTCTTTCAGTTTTAGTTTTGAAGTTTCCATCAACATTTCTTCAAATGCACTGATTCTTTCCTCAGTTGTGTCAGCCCATTTATGAGCCCATCAAAGGCTTTCTTCATTTTTTTATTAGTATTCCTGATTTCTAGCATTCTTTGATTCTTTATTTGCATTTCCATCCCTCAACTTGCCTTACTCATATATTCCTGCAGTCTATGTTTTTCCATCAGATCTCTTAAGATATTAATCACAGTTGTTTTAAATTCCTAGTTGTATAATTCCAATACCCCTCCCATATCTTAGTCTGGTTCTGAAGCTTGCTTTGTCTTTTCAAATTGTGATTTTTTTTTCTGCGTGTCTTCTAAATTTTTTTTTTCAAAACCAGACTTGATATATTCAGTAGAAGGAATTGAGGTGAAGAGGCCTTGTGTATAAGTTTTTATTTTTAGCTGGCTAGAGGTTAGGCTATATTTATTGTTGCTATAGCTGTGTCAGAAGCTGAAGTTTTCTCTGGTATGCTTTTTTGTCTCCCCCTTTGCCTTTGGAGCTCTTTAGTGACTTCGTAAATATAAAGGTCTCAGATGAGCAGCTCTTTTAGTTGTATTCCCTATTATTAGGAACCTCACTGATAAGATGGCAAGATGTGGTGAGAGGGGAAACATTCTGTGGTCCTGTGATTTAGCCTCAGCCTTCCAGTGAACTATTATCTCTGGGCTGTGACCTTCAGAAGTGTTTCTGAGCTTTAATTTTCCCCATAGGAGAGATAGAAAACCTAGAGGGGGCCAGAATTGAATTATTGCCCTACTTTTGGGCCATTTAAGCTCTGGTAAAACCCTAGTCCATTAGACTGTAGAAAATAGTGTCTTTTAATACTAGGCCTCTTTAGGAAGATCAGAATGCTCTAGAGGTACATCGCAATGATTACTTTCCCAACTCCCTGCCAGATGAACAGGTGGTTTTGCTCTGGTCTTCACTATGAGAATCTGCTAATGCTCCTAGAAACAAAAATGTGGATCTCCCCAGAGTTTTTAACACTCAATCCACACAAAGTCTCCAGAAATTTGTCAATTATGGTAAAGTATTTCTACCCTATTACTGATTCCCATAGAAGATTTTGCTCAAGGGCTTTTGCTTCAGGAATCTGCAGTTCTCTGTATCTCACCATGCTTTTCCAATTTGAGGAAGCAGTGGTTTCACCAGTCACAACTATCACAAGGATGTAAGAAAAGCCATTGATTTTTAGATTAACAGTTTTTGGTTTGTGTGAATGAGAGCAACAGCTTCTGAGGTTCTTAAGTGCTGACTGGGAAATTCAATTACTCTTAAAAAATGCATTATATTGAACTTTCTTAATATTTAGGTATCTAAATGTCCCCATACATAGATGATTCTCTATTGCTCTGGGTTCTGCAAAGAATATGACACTTCTCTCATAATGGCTTTAATTATCTTCCTATGTCTGAACAATGATTCTTACCTTACCTGAGCTTACTCAGGTGTTTCATTTTTTAAAATAAAAATACAAATATCATAGTTCTCAGCCTTTAATGTACTGGGAAAAGTTCTGATAAGCTGATTAAATAACTGCACTGTTTGTTACTATAATAGCTTGATGGTTTACACTTTTAAGTTTGATAATTAAATGTTTTACTTTGAAACATTTTGTATGCATTCTCTTCAGTTATGTGATAAGCATTACTTGCTCTACTGTATTTTCCCAGTTACTCATAGACTGAGCCTAACAGCTCTCCTCATATAGAAAGATTTTCTCCTATTCAGAAATGCAGATTTTACCTTTCGTTTAGGTTACTCTCTAACCCATGATTGTGAAGGCCGTGGCCCCTTCACAATCTTACAACTTCCTTGCTGGAAGTTTTTCCTGCACCTGAAGCCATGAAATGACTGGGTTTCAAAGGCACATCAGGTAAGTTGAGAAATATTAGTCTTTCCACCAAAACTATTTATCACTTACTCTTACAAAACTAAACATGATTTGTCCAATTGTTATGTTATCACATATTATGGTGCTGGCTTACATTCCCAGTCTGTTCAATATTCCAAATTTCTCTCTTGAGAATAGAAAGGATGATGAGAAAGTGGTTTATGAGGAAGATTTTTTTTGAGCATTGACTAAGGCTATGTATATTAGATTTCAGCTTCAAATACTAGATAACCTGCATTCCAGGGTTTGTTTATTTTTATTGCCTAGAGTAGGGTGTTCATATTTTATTCCTTCAGTGCAATCCAGATTCAGTGCATTAACATCACCCATTTTTGTTTTAATCTCTAGTGCCTAGTACATGATACATACTCCATATTTGTTAAATGTAGGTAGATTTATCAGATGAGAAAACATTAGCATAATGAGTAATAAAATCATGCTGTAGAGAGTATAAAAACAAACATTCATCATAAGGTAACGTCACACCGAGTCAATGCAAAAACACCTGCCAGTTCCAGGACTGAGAAGAAAAATCAAAGCAACTACAGTCTAGCATGAAAAAAGAAAAGTTTTCTCTCAAATTCTGGGAAAAGTTGGTTATTAGAAATACAAATTCCTTGGAGCTGGGGTTGTAGCTCAGTAGTAGAGTGCTTGCCTAGCACATGTGAGGCACTGGGTTCAATTCTCATCACCACATACAAATAAATGAAAAACATAAAGGTCCATCAACAACTAAAAAAAAAATTAAAAAAAAAGAAACACAAATTCCTGCTGCTTTTTAAAAATATGTTAAGGAATTCTGAAGTTTAATAAAACCTAATTCATCATTCTGTACCTAAGGTAGTCATTCATACGGGCATGATGAAAAGGGAAATTGAGCTCAATTAAGTCATAGGAGTAGAAAAAATACTGCTTTATAAATAGCATTGAAAACACTAATTCTCTGTACAAGTCAGGTAGCAATTCTTTGCAATGTAGAATCTACTTAAAATTTTTATGCCAATAAAATGCCAAGGTGCAAACAAATCATACTTCCTTATATTTATTACAGAATGTTTGGGATTTATGACACAAAGCTACTTCAAATTTGATCTAAAGTTTCAAATAAGGGCTTGAGTTACTTCTCTTTCCCAAATATATATTAAATTACCACATAGCAAGAAAAATTTTAGAAAAATCAGTAGGAAAATCCATAAAAAAGCATTTTGATTATAACTAGCTCCAACACAATTTAACGGTAACTTTTTTTCTAAGAAATAGAACTTACTTATATCTACAGGTGAAACCTCCTTTCCCTTCATATTCTATTTCTTAGTTATTTATAAAGATATTAATTTAGTGAAAAGTTTGAACTAAAATATATTATTAAAAGTATATTAAAAGTATATCTAGATATTGGAGAAGATGGCAAATGAGAGAAAGATGCACATCTCATCAAGTCCTCAGCACCAGACTCATAAAGCGGGAAGACTGCTCCTCAGCCAGGTAAAGTAACTTAGGAACCTCACAGGAACAAAACACTTAACTGTAAAATAAATAAATAAATAAATTATACAATAAAATACAATTATAGAGCTACTAAGAGTTGGTAACTCAAACATAATAAATACCTTGAAGGACACCTGCTCTGCCAGCAGCAGCAGAGCGGAGAAGGGAGCAAGAAAGATACTTGTGGCTAGCGGATAAAGAAATTTAAAAACATAGCAAAATCAACTTGGGGAAACCTGTGGTTTACAGAGGAAGGCTGATTGTAATGGACACAGAGTTGGTAGGGAAAGCCTCAGAGTGAAAACAAATCCAAAGTAGTCCGCTGCGGCTAAAGTGCTCCATGGGGGCAGCAAGCCCTCCGCTGGGGTGGCAAAAGCCCCATACACATAGTTCCAAAGGGCAGTGCAGAAAGCTCTCTGGAGATGCAGAAAGCATTGGCACTTGAGAGAAACACCCTGGGCACTGAAAGCTCTCCCCTCGCAGCTTGCACACTCGTGAATTGAGACGGGGAATTAAGAACCCATAAAGGAAGTTACCAGCAGCCAACAGAAAAATTCCCAGAGGGTGCCTGTTACAGTCAGCTTTTTTGCAGCTTTGAGCAAAAGACCTGAAACTAAATAGGGAAGAAAAAATTTATTTGGGGACTCATGGTTTCAGAAGTGTCAATCCATAGATAGAAAGCCCCATTCCTCCAGGCTTCAGATGAGGCTGAACATAATGGTGGAAGAGTATGGTGGAGGGAAGGGGCTCACAGGAATGATCCTAAATCAGAGAGAGAGGCTCCATTGGCCAGAAACAAATATATAGCCCAAAGATACACCCCTGCATGCCCCACCTCCTCCAGCCACACCCTACCTGCCTTCAGTTACCACACAGTTACTCCTTATCAGGGCATTAATTCACTAATTGGGTCAAGGCTCTCATAACCATTTCACCTCTAAGACTTCTTGCAATATCTCACACATGAGCTTTTGGAAGACACCTAATATCCATACCAGAACAGTGCTTGAACCAGAGAGATTGAAACAGGCAAAAAGAAAATTTTAATTGGATCATTCAGCCTCTAGATCTGAAGGAAGAAAATGTCCTAATTGCTGGTGGCCCTTAAGAGCTATTGTGATGACACTCACTGCACCCACACAGGTGCACCCACACTCCAGGGCAGATATCCAGCAAATCATATCCATAGCAGTGAAGGTGAAACCTGTGGAAGGTTAGGCCCTATGCCCTAAAATTGGATTTTACTTGAAGCCCCAGAGATCACTATAAACTCCCATCTAGAACTCTGTATCACCTCCACTAGGGGATTACACAATTCATTAGCACTCCCCAGTCTATCCCACCAATGCTGGGATATTGTAAGCTGAGAGCTACTACACCCAGCTGACAGCTATGTGAGGAACACAGACAGTGACCAAAAATACAGAGCTAAAAATAAAGAATGAAAATCTATCCCTGATAACACATCAGACCACCAGAATGGAATTAGATAAAACAATCCTTGAATTCATTTGGAAGTATAAGAGTCCCAGAATAGCCAAAGCAATACTGAGAAAGAACTCAAAAAACTTAAAAACAAAAAAACAAACAACCCAATCAATAAATGGGCTAAGGAACTGAACAGACACTTCTCAGAAGAAGAAATACAATCAATCAACAGACATATGAAAAAATGTTCCACATCTCTAGCAATTAGAGGAATGCAAATCAAACCTACTCTAAGATTTCATCTCATGCCAATCAGAATGGCAATTATCAAGAACACAAAAAATAAATGTTGGCAAGGTTGTGGGGGAAAAGGCACACTCATACATTACTCATGGGACTGCAACTTGGAACAACCAATCTGGAAAGTAGTATGGAATGGAACCACAATTTGACCCAGCTAACCAACTCCTCGACCTAAACCCAGAAGACTTAAAAACAGCATACTACAGTGATGCAGCCACTCAATGTTTACAGCAGCTCAATTCATAATAGCCAAACTGGAACCAACCTAGATGCCCTTCAATAGATGAATGGATAAAGAAACTGTGGTATATATACACCATGGAATATTACTCAGCAATAAAAGAGAATAAAATTATGGCATTTGCAGGTAACTGGATGGAGTTGGGGAATATCATGCTAAGTGAAGCAAGCCAATCCCAAAAAACCAAAGACCGAATGTTCTCTCTGATAAGTGGATGTTGATCCATAATGGGGAAGGGAACATGGAAAGAATGAAGGAACTTTGGTCAAAGGGGAAGGAGAGGGAGGGAGCATGGGGACAGTAAATATGGCAGAATAAGAAGGACATCACAGCCCTAGCTTCATGTATGACTGCACATATGAAGTGATTCTACATCACATACAACTAGAGAAATGAAAAGTTGTGCTCCATCTATCTGTGTACAATGAATCAAAATGCATTCTGCTATCATGTATACCTAATATATCATGTATATTAAGTAGAATAAATAAATAATAAATAAATAAATAAAAAAGAAAAGTGAAGCAAGAGGCATCACAATACCTAATCAGAAATTACACTACAGAACTATAGTAACAAAACCAGCATGATATTGGCATCAAAATAAACATGAAGACCAGTTGAACAAAGTAGAAGACACAAAAGCAAATCCACATATTTATTGCCATCCAACACTTGACAAAGGTGCCAAAAAATATTTTGAAGAAATGACAGTGTTTTTAACAAGTGGTACTGGGAAACTGGATCATTATATGTAGAAAAATAAAACTATATTCCTACCTCTTAGCCTTCACAAAAGTAAAATCAAAATGGATTAAAGACTTAGAAATTAGATCAGAAACTTTGCAACTGCTAGAAGAAAATATTCCAGCATATTGGTGCTAGGTCTTGTTAACAAGCACAAAAAATAAAAAGCACAAGAAATAAAACCAATAATCAATAAATGGGATGCCATCAAATGAAAAAACTTGCACAGCAGAAAATGATTAAGAACATGAAGAAAGAGCCTACAGAATGGGAGAAAGGCTTTGCCAGCTACTCCTCTGATAGAGGTTAATATCTAGAATATGTAAAGAACTCAAAACCTTAATGCCCAAAATAATCCAATAACCCATAAATGGGCAAAAGAACTAAACAAATTTTTCAAAGGAAGAAACACAAAGACTAGCAGATGTGTGAAAAAATGTTCAGCATCTCTAACAATCAGGGAAATGCAAATGAAAGATTTCATCTTACTCTAGTCAGAATGTCATTGATCATGGGTAAAAACAATAATAAATGCAAGTGAGGATGTGGAGGAAAAGGTACACGTATACATTGTTGATGTGTCTGCAGACTAGTACAACCACTCGGAAACCAGTACGGAGACTCCTCAAAAACCTGGGAATGAAAACATCATGACCCAGCTACCCCACTCGTTGGTATTTTCTCAAAAGAACTAAAATCAGCACACTGTGCCGATACAGCCACCTCAGTGTTTATAGCCGTACAATTCACAATAGCTAAATTATGGAATCAACCCAGATGCCCATCAATAGATTAAAAGATTAAGAAATTGCAGTACATATACACAATGGAGTTCTACTCAGCCATAAAGCCATAAAAATAATAAAATTATGGCATTAACTGGTGAATGAATGGAAATAGAGAACATCAAGCTAACTGAAATAAGCCAGATTAGAAACCCAAAAGTTGAGTATTTTCTGTCATGTGTGGAAGCTAGAGTAAAATAAAAGAAATGAGAGGATAGGATAACATGAAGATAAAGGGAAGATCTGTAGTGTGGAAGAAGATAGGCAGAGTGGAGAGATGGGCAAGGGGAGACAGTGAAGAATGAATTCTTTTAAAAAATCATGTTATGTGCATATATAAATATAGCACAGGGAATTTCACCTTTATATATAGGTAAAAAGAACCAAACAAAAATAAATAGATGAGCATAAGGAAGTGTAGAGAAGTAAATAAAGGAGAATGGGGGAGGGGAGGGTGGATGAGAGAAAAAAGGTGGAAAAATAGGAGGATCATGAACTAAAATTGAATTTTATGCATGTGTGAGTTTTTCAGAATGAACCCCACTACCATGCATAATTATAATGACCTAATAAAAATATATATCTAAAGTTTTTATGTGTGATATAAAGAAAAAGTGATTATTCTAAAGAATTTTTAATAAACAATAGTTTATGTTAACACAATTATTCTGTGTAATGGATACTACAAATTGTTTTTAAACTATTTGAAAATTAAAGTTCTATATTAGAAAACATTTTCCCTTAGTGATTCTATTTAGTTTATTATTATCCTTAGTATATTAGTTTGCTAGAGCTACCATAACAAAACATCCCAGATTGGGTGGTTTCCAATGACAGAAATTTATTTTCTCACAGTTGTGGAGGCTAGAAATCCAAGATCAAGGCGTCTGAAGGTTTGGTTTCTTCTGAGGCCTCTCTGCTTTGCTTGCAGATAGCCATCTTCTCTGTCTTCATGTGATTGTTTCTCTGTTGTCTATACCCTAATCTCCCCTTTTTATAAAAACACCTATATGTTAAATAGGGATTAGAGCCCACTCACCAGAACTCAACTTATTTTAGTTGTCTTCTTAAAGGATATATCTCCAAAAATAATGACATTCTGGAGTACTTGGGATTAAGACTTTGACATGTGAATTGGGGGCGGGGAGGGGAGAGGGAGTCACAGTTGAGTCCATATCACTTTGCAAGTCTATTATTACTCGATACATAGGAATACATTTGCCCTGTATGAAGTTTATTAATTATAAATTTTGACATCAGTATCCAAGCTAAAGACTTTTGAAAGATCAATTTCCAGAGGCATTCCAAAAGCAAAAACATATGCAGTTTTTGCCTTCTTTTATTCATTTGAATATTATTTATTTGACAAACTATTACTGTATTCTGGGATGCAGAATTCTGAATTAACTACTGAAGCAAGAATAAAATTGCCTAAGATCTTACTGTATGTAGTAAAAGGAATATTAAGACATATTATCCACTAAGTCTGCCCTAATTGGTCAATTCTTTATGGGGTACATCTGTGTCTTAACTTTATCTTTGTGAATGTTAGGAGTCTTATTTAGAAAGATAGAAACTTATTGCCTTATTTTATAATTTCATATCAGCTTTTAGATGTCTCTGAAGGAGATAGCAACTTTTCAATGAGTGAAGAGAAAGTCAAGTCACCAGATAACAAAGGTGGTTCAGACTATTTCCTGAACAATAGGAAAGCAGCTAAATTGATAAAGACCAATGACATTAAAATTTTTGTGTGTCACTGTTATGGATTGGATCGTTATGTCTCTTCATTCTCTAATTCACATGTTGAAATTATAATCCACAATGTGATGGTATTAAGTAGAAAATTTGGAAAGGAACTATGTCATGAGGGTGGAGCACTCGTGAATGGGATTAGAGTCCTTATATATGAGACCTCAGCTCTTTCACTCTTTCCACTGTGAGAGTACAATGAAGGGGCCCTGGCCAGATTCAGAATATGCTGGCACCCTGATCTCAGACTTCCAGCCTTCAGACTATGAGAACTAAATTTCTATCATTTATAAGCCTGTGATATTCCACTATAGCAGCCAAACTAACACTATTGCTAAGAAACTCCTACTCCTACTGAACAATAAATAACATTGTTTGAGGCTAACTCATGGCTGTACTTGTTTTAATGAGCTTCTTTCCAGAGACTTGATTGTATATAGTATCATTTTCAAAACTGTCAAATAGTCATCTTTATTTTTCTCTCTGATAAATTTCTTCATGATGTCTCTTTCTTAACAGCCCTTGCTTCTAGCTTGTCTTCCTCATATTTGAGCATATTGTTCACACAGGCATTATAACAAATATGTTACAGTGACCGTATCTATCTCAAAAGTTAAGTGATTTTGGAAACAGAAATAGACTTCTTGGAGCTCTTATGAGAGATAAAATAGAAAGAAAAATAAAACTTGTTATTAAGGGAAATTGTTTAATCTTTAAGCTTCCAAAAAACTTTTGTTGATTTAGAGTCCCTACCTCAAAAAATCTGGAGATTCAGAAAATCCAAAAACTTCAGTCCACAAACTAATTATAAAGAACAATATGCTGAATACCAAGAGAAGCTTATTTTGAAAGTTCCTTCTCAATAGAGAACAAGCTTTTAAATTATACTTCCAATATGTGGACCTAGCCAGGTAATTTGTTTACAGTACATATTATGAGAAAATATAACAGAAAGTTTAAATATTAAAATTAACCTTAACCAATTAATATGTTTCTTAATATTGTTGTCCTGTAGTAAAATTATAAAGGGTGTCTATATTAAAAACTTCAGACTATGAGAACTAAATTTCTATCATTTATAAGCCTGTGAGAGCTATATCTGTTTTTATGAAGGGAAACTTTAGGGTTTTTAAAAATTGTTTTTATGTATTCTAATAAGTTATACATGACAGCAGAATGCATTTTGACACATTGTACAGAAATGGAGCATAACTTCTCATTCCTCTGGTAAGGTTATCTCATACTAGACAAAGGCACCAAAAACATACATTGGAGAAAAGATAGCCTCTTCAACAAATGGTGCTGGGAAAACTGGAAATCCATATACAGCAAAATGAAACTAAACTCCTATCTCTCACCATGCACAAAACTCAATTCAAAGTGGATCAAGGACCTAGGAATTAGACCAGATACCCCATGACTAACAGAAGAAAAAGTAGGCCCAAATCTTCATCATGTTGGCTTAGAACCTGACTTCCTTAAGACTCCTATAGCACAAGAAGTAAAATCAAGAATCAATAAGTAGGATAGATTCAAACTAAAAAGCTTCTTCTTAGCAAAGGAAACAATTAATAACGTAAATAGAGAACCTACAGAATGGGAGAAAATCTTTACCACATGCACCTCAGATAGAAACTTTAGGTTTTTATTACTGAATAAGTACATGTTTCAGGGAAAAAAAAAACTATTGAAAAAAATACTAAAATTTCTATTATTCTGAAATAATCAGAATATATCTTTCAATCTTTTGTCTCTTACTCTTTAAAATTAAATGTTTATAATTTATTTTTATATTTCTAATTTTATTACATTACTTTTCTTTGAATTTTCACTAGACCCAGAACTAATCATAAATCCCAAGTTATATTTTTATATGTGAAATAATTTTTCACTTACTCTTTTCAAGATTTTCTCTTCATCCTTGTCTTTCAACAATTTTTGATGTGTAGTACAGTATATTGAACTTCTTAATACTGTTGATTGAATCTGAGAAATTTTCAACCATTATATATTTTTTTAATTTGAGCTCAGGGGTACTCAACCAGGGAGCCACATCCCTAGCCCTAAGTCACATCCCCAGTCCTATTTTGTGTTTCAAGTAGAGAGCGACTCACTGAGTTGTTTAGCACCTCGTCGCCCTTGCTGAGGCTGGCTTTGAATTCCTGTCTTAGCCTCCCAGAGTAGGATTACAGGCGTGCGCCACCACATCTGGCTCAACCATTATTTCTTCAAAATAATGTGTTTCTGCCTCTTTCTCTCTTCTCCTTTAGTGTCTCCCATGACATATATGCTGATATGCAGCCTCTATTTATTTTTCTGCAATTTTTTTCATGTTCTTAAGATGGATCATTTCTATTCTTTTAAAGTTTATCAATTCTTTCTTTTGCAACTTTGAATCTGCTGTAAGCCTCTTTAGGGAATTTATCATTTTGGTCATTTTATATTTCAATTCCAGAATTTCTGTTTTTTTTTTAAAGATTTTATGTCTTCTTCTTTGTTGTCACTGTCATCACATTTTCCTTTCATTTTCTAAATATGGTTTTAGTTCTTTAAGCTTAAATGTGGCTGCTCTGTAGCCTGTCTACTCAATTCAGTTTCTAAACTCACTAGAGCTTTCATTGATTGCTTTTATTTTTATGAGTATAGATCACTTTCATGTTTTCCTATTCTTGCTTATTTGTTTAAAAAACGCACATTTTAGATAATATATTATAGTGATTGTAGTCTCTAATTTTCCTCCCTGGGCAGTTGGTATTACTGTTTGTTTTCTGGTTTGCATGTTTATTAATTTGCCAAGACCATCTCTATAAAACCTATCTCCCCCATATTGTGCAACACTGATGTTTCTGTTTAGTTTTTTATTTGTTTTTATTTTTATACCTCATTTTACAGGGCTTACTTATTTATCTGCATAGCTTACTGGTCAGCCAAGGACTGGTTAGATGCTGTGCTCAATAACAATGAGCCAGTAAAGCTTTCATGCTCTGCCAGTAGATCTGTATGCATCGAAGGGCACATTCTACGTCCAGGCACTTTTGAAGTCATGCTTGCTTTCAATTTCTGCCACAGTCTCTTAAGATTTAAGCATTTGCATGCAACACACCAGTCATTTAGCAATGTGTGGAGATCTTATTCTGGCTCTTTTACTGCTATCTCATTTACCAAATCTCCCAGCTAAGTATCTTCCTAGTCCATGTTTTCACTTTTTTTTTTTTTAAGGGTGTGGAGATAGGGCTTTGAAAGCAATCCCAGGCAATAATGCCATAGATTATCATTGTTGAATTTTGTCATTTTTATAAATAGATAATTCTCAAATTGTTTTTTACCTTAATCAACTGCTGTGATTCTGAAGTACTTATTTTTGGATATTTTGTTTATTTTTATAGTTTCTTTTGGAGAAACAATTTTCCACTTTCTCACTCCATCTTGTCTCACTTACTATCATTAGAAACCATATACTTTCAGTTATCATTATGATGATTGTCAGTGAATTTTAAACCCATGATTCCTTCTCATTTTTTGAAATTCTACTTAAGAGCTTTCCCTTCCCATTTATAACTTCCTCATTTATTGATTACGAATTCATAGATTCCTATTTTATGGAATGATTATTGCTTATTTTATGGAATGATTATTATTTATATTGATGCAAATACTCTTTCATATTTGGCCATTCAGAGCCCTTCATGCCAGCTCTTTTATTCTTTAGACACATTTAAATCATTCTTTCACTAATTTATGACACAATTATAATTTCTAGACTTCTATACTTTCTTTTCCACAGTCCTCAAATTAGGCACTATTCTGGTGTATTTTAGAAAGAAATGGAATTTAGAAAACAATATCTGTTATCTACATGATCTTAACTGCTCCTGAGGAGTCATTATTTGTAGTCAGTTATGGACTGAATCATGTCCCCTGACAAATTCATTCATTGAAGCTCTGTTATTCATTGTGACTATATATGGAAATAGGGCCTTTAGGAGGTAGCTAAGGTTAAGTAAATTCATAAGGAAAGTTATGATTAAAAAGGGCTGGTGCCTTATAGGAAGAAGAGAACCTGGAGTGCTCTCTTTCCACCCTATGAGGTCACAGTAAAGAAGTGGCTGTCCACAAGACAAGAAAAGAGCCCACACCAGAAAACTAATCACATTGATCTTGCACTTTACTTCCTCCAGAACTTTGAGAAATAAATGTCTGTGGTATGAGCCACTTATTCTGTGTTATTTTGTTATGACAGCCAGGGTTAAGACATAGCTGGAAAAAATACGCATATACCCATGCATGTGTATATCTATTTCTATAAATATATCCTTATGTATGCTAATGCATATATATACATGTGTGTATATATATCCATATATTTATTTAAAATATTTTGATTTATTAAAGAAGATATAAAGAGATATGACAATTGAATTCAATGCATAATTTTTTTTAATTTTAAACTTTTATTTTTATTTATATTTTAAACACCAGAAAATTGTAAACCTTTTAAAATAGAATCTAACACCTATTATTTACTAACATCCAATCAGTGTGATAATAGAAGTTTGGGATTTATAAAATTGTTATGACATTTTATATCATTATACCCAAAACCTTAATTTTATCTATCCAATTTTATGGTTGATATTGCTATTTCATTTTCTTTTTTTCTTCTTGTTGAAATTTTAATTTACTTTGAGTAAAGAGGAAGAACATGCACACTTTAAATGATTAGGAAATACTGACTGCATTCATTTTCCTAAAAAAAAAATTTACTGATGGTGTTTTGAAAGCATAAATGTAATGTAGTAAAATATATTTGGTCTTCTACCTCATTTCTAACTCCTAAAATTCTTGGAATCTCTGGAGTGAAGAAGTGTCTTTTGTATGTTAAGGAGATGATTGGTGGCTAGAGACCCCAGGTAGCTTCAGGATGGGAGCTGGTTATTAGAAAGACCAGGGCTTGGGAACAAATTTGTGACTTTCAGCCCCAACTCCCAAGCTGCAGGGGAGAGAAAGAGTCTGAAGGTTAAGTCAATTCAATTACCAATAAATTCATGGCTCTTTCTGGATTTAGTTGAGAAGAAAAGGTCACTACAAATAATATTGAGACAATTGACAATATTTATTTTGTATACTATAGTACACTATACTTTGATTTGATAATTGTACTTGGTTACATAAAATAATATTTTTGTTCTCAGAAAGTACACATTTATGAACTTGGGGAAAGAAGGTAAGATATTTGTAGTTCAGGGAAAAGGGAAAAAGAGAATGAAGCAAAAGCTACATGGATAAAGGGAGAGAGTAATTCTTTGTAATATTCTGGCAAATTTTTTCTGTATGATCAAAAATAATTTAAAAGATCATCTATTTTTTAAACTATAGAAGCACCTAGAAATTATTAGAAATAAGGCTGAAGAGCTTATGATAGTAACTGCAGAACTTTTGATTGTTGTAACTAATTTTCCACGTCTGAAGTATGGATTACTAGTACTTTCAACTAAATTGAAATTTATGCATACACATTGAGTGTGAGAGAGAGACAAGGAGGATAAATGTATGTATAAATGCATGAATAAATCGATGGATATCACAAATGCATGAAAGAAAATAACCAAAAATATAATCATAAAGAATTGGCAACCCCAGAATTCCTTTTGCACAATGCAATTAGGGCTGAAAACAAAATGTCTCATACTATTCTCTAAAGACAACCTCCTCTTCTGGGATACATAGAGCTCAGTTCATGAAAGGCAGGTTTTGCTTGAGTGGTGACTTGAGAGTCCCATCTTGGAGTTGTCCAAGTCAAATGAAAACATAGAGATATAGAGATGAATCTCTAATAAAAGAACTTTTATTTAGAATAAACAGAGAATAGCATTGCACATAAGCACAGCCCAATGTGTCCCCAGGTATGTCGGAAGAACAAAGAAAAAGTTGCGGGGATTATTAGGACAGAATAATCTATTCAAATTAATTTGGAAGGAAGTTCACTGGCACCTTCAGAGTTCTGGCCACATTCCTACATAAAAATAGTCTTAAGGTTATAGTACCATGTCAGTTGCTAACAAAAATAGTCTTAAAGATAGTATAGCCTGTTTTGTTGGATTGGTCCTGTGAGATATTCTGACAGGTAACAAATAGACCTGAGCAATGGGAACCCTAAGTTAAAGGGATAATTCTATAGATGGCATAGAGGTCATAGATGGCTGACCGCCACATGCTTTCTTTTAAAAAAACAATTTACTTTCAGCTCTGCTCTTGATTAAGTAAATAGATAGGGTACATTGTCAGCGAACAACCTGCTATCTGCAAGGGAAATACATGACCTTTATAACAACCAAAGAGTCTAGGACTCAAAAAGACAAGACTTCACAAGTTTGGCAACTTCCCAGTCCCTGGAGCCTGCCTGGACCTTACATCTGCATCTGCATCTTCCTGATTTCAGAGGGGAAAGTGTTTCCAAATTTAGGTAGCTTCAAACCTCTTAAAAGGCTCTAGCTCTAATAAAAATACACTGTCCTCTTCAGAGGCAGTCTATAGCCCACACTGTACACTTATCTCTCTTATTTTAATTTTCCTAAATATGCTCATGTGATACCTTAGAAAACTTGGAATGGAATCACCATTTGACCCAGCTATCCCACTCCTAGGTCTATACCCAAAGGACTTAAAAACAGCATACTACAGTGACACAGCCACTTCAATGTTTATAGCAGCTCAATTCACAATAGCTAAACTGTGGAACCAACCTAGATGCCCTTCAATAGATGAATGGAAAAAGAAACTGTGGTATATATACACAATGGAATATTACTCAGCAATAAAAGAGAATAAAATTATGGCATTTTCAGGTAAAAGGATGGAGTTGGCGACTATAATGCTAAGTGAAGTAAGCCAATCCCAAAAAACCAAAGGCCGAATGTTCTCTCTGATAAGTCGATGCTGATCCATAATGAAGGAGAGGACATGGGAAGAATGGAGGAAATTTGGTCAAAGGGGAAGGAGGGGAGAGGGGGGACGGGGGCAGGAAATATGGTGGAATGAGATGGACATCATAGCCCCAGCTTCATGTATGACTGCATATATGATGTGATTCTACATCATGTACATCCAGAGAAATGAAAAGCTGTGTTCCATCTGTGTACACTGAATCAAAATGCATTCTGCTATCATGTATACCCAAGTAGAATAAATAAATTTAAAAAATAAATAAATAAAAGATAATACAGAAATATAGCCCGAAGCTGACCACAAATGCACAAGTAGCCCAGCACAAATATCTAGCTCAGTCCAGGTCTGCTGAACCCCACAGCTCATGATTTAAATAAAAGGTAATTGTTGTATGCCAGAAAGAAAGAGAGAAAGAAAGAAAGAAAGAAAGAAAGAGAAAGAAAAAAAAGAAGGAAGGAAGGAAGGAAAGAAGGAAGGAAGGAAGACGCTCATGTCATCACTCTATGTGATCCGTTTAAATTCTTCCCTGCAATTGCAAAAAGCCAGGGATCTTTAAGATGCAGGACTTGCCGCAATTTCAAGGTTGGCGATTTACAGATGGGTGGGGCCACTCTACAACAATTCCTGGATCCATGTCCTTATAGTTCCAGTCCACAACCTGTTTCCCTTTCTTTGACATGGTGCTTCCACTCCATTTTAGTAGAATATGACAAGAGTGACTCCATTTTGCATAATGGATTTTTACAAAATGCAGGAAACTTTTGTTTCTAATTTGATAATTGGAGGTGGTACTACCCTCTGACTACAATCCATGGAAATGTTTCTGCAACAAAAGAACATGTTTTGGCAAATGGGATAGTGGAATTCAGAGATATACAGTTAGTTGATGAGTCTTCTTTGGACAGTTCTCTGTTCATTTTCCTTCATAAACTGCCTCCAGGACTTCAGAGAAATGAAGGGAAACATTTAGTTCTTTCTCAGGTCCTTTGTTTTTAAGATCAGAAAAGAATGTAAAGAGTAAAGGCTAAGGACAGTGTGGGTAATTGTTTCCAAGCTGTGTCATTTTCTAGTAAGAGACATATTGAGGAGTGTGGTCCAATAATTCCTCAATGAGTTCAATGAGGTATTTTCCATGAGAAACATCTAGGATATCACAAATACTTTGAAAGCATCCTGTTTTTTACCTTAATACATCATTCCCATCACTTAAGAAAAAATTTTGAATCATAATTTAATGTATTCAACCACATTTATAGAACAGCCAAAATGCCTTAAGTATCAGTGGCTGAGGCAATCTATATGATTCACGTTGTTTGGTGTGACCACAAGACTTTTCAAACATGTGCCTTCTGCACATTTTCATTCTCCTACCTCCCACTGTGGTTCATTATACCAGCCATTTTCAATCACTTGCAGTTCCTGAAATAAATAAATTTTTGCCTAACTTTATACACTTACCCGAGTAGCTCAACTTCATCTTTTAAAAATAATAACTTTGTTGATTATTACTAATTATCGTGCATTAAGCTTTTCAGTTCTCAGCAACTAAGGTGTTTTCCATTAATCATTTACACTTTTTTTTTTTTGGTGAGGAATCTGAATCTTAGATTTTGAAAAACTTGGAAGTGACTAATTTCAGAAGAGTTATGCCAGCTCAAGCTGAGCTACTTCTGTAATATTTAGCAGAGACTCTAGAATATAATTCATTGGAATTTTATGAGAAAATAACCTGGGTCTTTTAGTTAGCAACAAGCTAAATGTGAGCCAACACTTCATTATTATTTCTAGAAAATTAATATACTAGAAGGCTTATTAGCTCAAAAGCAACTGGTATTAACTTTATTATATTTAATTTGTGTGGGGGCTCCCTCATTAGGACACACTTGAAAAGAATCTGTAGATCTTGAAAAGTGCATTCAAATGAGAAGAGATGAAGAAAGGCACAGCAGAACTAAATGGAGAATGTTAAAGACTGCATATTCAAAAGAACTAGATAATATATAAAAGTAGTAATTACTCTTTAAGTAAAATACAGCACAACCAACTCTAAAAAATTAATATAATATCTTCTTTACAAAAAAACTGATAATGAATGTAGACTAAGTGCAGGGAAAATCCTGGACAAAACCAATAGTACCAACTGTTCAAGATTAACATGAGCAGTAATAAGTCATTTTAAAATCAGGTCCCCACTGATATGACTCAATGTGAAATTCATATAACATCAGTAGTATTCTTTTCTCAACATTCATACTGATTTGAAAATATCTGACAAAACCCAATGAGGAAATTCCTGCTAAATGACTACTAGTCTCCAAAAGTGTCAAAGTCATAACAGATAATGAAATACTAAGTGATTGTAGATTAGAAGAGACTAAGGTTATATGATGACTAAATTCAATCTGATATTTTAGATATTTAGATATTCTGTTCTGGAACATTAGTGGGAAAAATTGGAGAAATAAAAACTAAAGCTTAATAAATAGTATTATGCATGTGATAATTTTAAATTTTGATGAATACATCATGATCACATAAATTGTCAATGTTAGAGAAAGTTGATTGAAAGGTATATTAAAATACTCAGTGCTATATTTCAACTGCTTTGTAAATCAAAAATTACTTACAAATTGCCAGTTTAAAAACATATTTGTAATTTTTTAAAAAATCTTTAACTTTTATTTATTTTTTTGTTTGTTTTTACATGGTGCTGAGGATCAAATCCAGTGCCTCACACATGCTAGGCAAGCCCTCTTTCACAGAGCCAAAAACCCAGCCCACATTTTTAATTTGAAAAAAAAAAAGTAACAGGAAGCTAAACTATATTCTTTTGTGTTTCCCAGCTCCTTCCAATCTGACAAACCTTCTTAACAAAGCTTCCTTAACTGTAAACTGTATGTAAAGTCCTATTCCACTTACTACATGTATTCTACTTCCCATTAAAGCCCAATAACCCTGTGACATAGGTACTATTATAATTCTCGTTTTTCCATTATAAAAACAAATGTAAGACTCTGAAAGATAAATTGCTGAAGGTCTCAAAGCTTATAAATGAAGAGCTTAGATTCACCCAGGCAGTTTGACTCAATAATACAGTAAACTAAATATCATGTTATGTTCTAACCCTAGTATTATCCAATGGGTGATAATATAGACACTCAGCCTAAGAAATTTGTTGCATACATATATTGTTATATTTTCCTCTTCCTTGTTGATAAGCTCATTGGCAGTATACCATATTCTGTTCTTTTATTAAAAGCAATAAGATTTCCAGGTAGGTTTATGTGTCAGCTATATTTCTCAGCATTCTTTATAACTGATTATGTGACTGGCCATCACCAAGGGGCAGATATGATGTGGGCCACTTATAAGCACAATCCATTCTCTTTCCCCTTCTAAAGAGTATCTGCAGGTGATTGACATACACTAATGGGTGATAGAGTCACAGGATGTAATGACACTGACCAGAAGCACCAAATAATAGCTATGAAAGTGAAAAGTACATGTATTTTATTGTTGAGCATTATACATTTTTCTGACTTACTTTGGGGTTCAGCACTTTAGGGTAAATTATTAGATGAATAAGGAGTGTCGTGGATAGAGGAAATATACAGGTATTTATAGAGGAAGATGAAATGGGGGTAGGAATAATGAACACATGAATGAAACTGAGTAAAGAACCAGAATGTAGGCTGGGGATGTAGCTCAGTGGTAGAGTCACTTGCCTAGCATGAGCAAGTCCCTGGGTCTAATTTCTAATACTGCAAAAAAAAAGAAAAAGAAAAAAGACTAGATTGTTCAGATAATGGTAAAAATATGTGTGTGTATATCCACATACATACACACAGGTATACAGCCAGTCCAAAAACTACACTAAGTATGTTGAGTCAGGTGGTAGACAGCCTTGAACGTCATGTTAAGTACTGTGGTGTTTTAAACTCTAGACCAGCAGTTCTTGTGGCTTGGTGAACACCATAATCAGGAGGATATAGAGCAGTATGTTAGCTTTATTGAATGTCAGGCAGCTCTAATAAAGAAACCTAAAAATGTGGTGATTAAGGAACAAAGATTGTTCCCCCTAAGGAAACGTGCAGGGGCAAGAGATGGCCTCTGTTCTACAAAGTTCTCTAAGAGTCCTGGCTAGAAAAGGATTTTTCTGTTTCTTCTACACAGGGTTTATAAGGAAACCTCAGTTGACATCATTTCCAGCTCAACAACGATGAAAGCTTTTTCTGTTTTAACCAAGGACATGGATTTAGCATGGAACATTTCTGCTAGGACTCAGTTAACTTGATTCACCTGACTACAACTTGCTTCAGGGAAATTTAAGAAACATAGACTCCAGCTGAAGTCACATGTGCTTCTTAAAAATGCATATTTTTTACCTATATTGCTTTAAGGAAAGGAAATTGCACAGTTCACTCACACAAGGCTACACCCAGACAGTGAAAGTGAGTTTGGAGTTGTTATTCATTAATTGTATGAAAGAGAAAAGAAGTTTAACAAAGAGTTCCTTATAACAGCACTTTCTGAGAGTGTCAAAATATTTATTATCAATTTCATTTTAATACAAATAATGAGGGTGTTAGAAGTGCCCCACAGCCCCTGTTGAGACAAGTATGTCATAGGCATTCCTTACAGGCTTGGCCACTCTCAAACCGATGTTACTGGGCAGACTTCCTGGGTTCTCTCCCCTACTACCTTCACAAGAAGTGAATTATCTTCTTTCATCCCAATTCTCTCCTCTCTTGGAATTCCTCTCTCAGAGGACTGAAGACGGTGGCCTAAAACACAAAGAATAATTCTTGGCTATAGCTTAGTGCAGCAAAACAACAGAACCTCCATTTAGGAAGAATTGCTTTGAGGGGACTAAGATCACAAACATTTCCAAACATCAGTAAGTATCTCATAACATTTATGCAAAGATAGATCAAGGTGGCTTATGGGTCAGAGTCTGATAAATACAGTCTTTCTCTGTCTGCATAACCAGTAAGGATGTGAGGGTGGAGGAAGGGGCATTCAAATTTCACTTCATTTCATCATGAATAAAAGGTAGGAAAATAAAATTCCAGATCCCTCCTTCCTGAATGACAGACTGTCTTTCTCTGCAGCCCTGTATGATCTAACATGTCCATGTGGATAAGCTTACCTTTACTAACTCATTCCCAAATAGGAGTGGATTGTTGAGATGAAAGATTTTTTAAAAATCACCAAAACTCAAATTATTCTCATCTTTTGTAAGAGAATGTGTTGGTTGGAAAGGTTGGAGCTTATATTTTCTGTGGTTCTTTCTAATTCTAATTTGCTATGTTCTACAAGAAAATCTGGAATAATTTTCTTCTCAAGCCTGGTATCTAAGTAGTTGAAAGAAAATATTTACGAAGAAAGTCCTAATCCAAATTACTAGACGCAATGATCAACATCAAGTTCAACATGTCACAAAAATGCCAATAATTTGGTGTCTAAATTGATTTCTCAAAATTTAGCACACATAGAACTTATATCCAAAATATCATGTAACTGATACTCTAAGGAATTAATACTCAAATTTGGTAGATACAGTTCTAGTAGCATAACTTGTGTGCATCTGACTGGGAATGGTATAGGAAGTCAGCCATAACTCACAGGGTCCAGAATTTATCAGTCCTGTGAGGATAGAGAGGAAACACAGAAATGCCTTGAAAATGTGATAAATCTAGGAGCACACTCAGATTCTGAGCATTTACAAAGGACAGCTGAACTCACTTCACCTTTCCTTGCTCATTTATAAGGGACCCTAGGTAATAAACTGGTGTGTCTTTACTCCTGTTGCATCTCTACCTCTCTTACTCATTACTAGAATAGGAAGTTTTAGACAAAGCCATCCATTTGGCCGCCTTGAAACCATTACCCACTCTTCTGACTTTGGGCACTAAGTATAAACAAGGACCTAAAGAACACTAGCAGATGTAGCAAATGAAGCATGACTCAAGGTAGTGGAGACATTTGTACAAATGACTGAAAGTTCAAGTTACTTCATATGATCTTCAGGTTAATTCTCTTAGTTCTTTCAATTGCAATGGTCACATTTATATAATGACACTGTTGGGCTAGACATTCTGGTTGTCTGCAACTAAAACTACCATATACTTTGGTTAGGTTTGGGATATGACAAACACAATTCATCCATAAAATAATACAAACATTCACTCAAAAATTTTTACCTGTTTTACTTATCTCAAAGGAACATACTAACTTTTTATAGACCAGGAATTTCAATTTTGTATGAGGGAACCCTGGTCAAGAGTGTCTATGGGGCATATAATATTCCTAATGAGGCAGAGATATGGTAGATACAGAGAACCTGAGAATCCAGGGGGTGACCCCACCTACTCCCCCATGATGTCACAAGAAGTCATAGAACATCCTAGGACAGAACTGACATTAACTGGAGAATCTCTCCTCACATTCATACTCTAGAGGAGTTATAGTCAACAGGTGGTCAGAATATTCTCCATGGAAAAGATTCAAAGTCACCTTTCCTTTCACTGTATAGTTTGTAATGTAGAAATTTAAATCACTGACTGTATTGAAAGGGACCATTAACAAGGAGAGAAACATCATATAAATGGACAAAACAGGAACTTTTCTACTCATAGGAGTTAATCAAGGCTCAGAACCAAAACTAGACCTGATAAATGTTCTCCCCAGAGAGAATTACCAGATATCTTAAGCTAAGCTTATAGAAAGAGGGTCCATGTGCTAAACATGAGGGGACTTTCTCACTGAGATCAAATTTGCATATGATAGACAATGGAACTGATTGGAGTTGCTGGTTTATAGACAGAATAATTCAGAGATGAAGGAAAAAGAATGCTTACCTGGCTTTTGCAGATGGTCCATCTTTATCTCATCTCCACCCTTGTTCTTATACACAGCATTACACAGGGAGTACCTGCATCCAAGTAAGACTAAGACAAAACACCCTGGATCAAAGACTATCATGTGGAAACTCCCTTATATAATTCCAGATTCTGTAGGGTTCCCCATATCCTTATACTTAGGCATTAACTTCCACTCAATCAGGGCCCTAAGTAATTCCTCATTTTTCATAGGTATACTAGAAATAGACTTCTTAGCTCAGTTCTCACCTGTGTCCCTCTAGGCAATTCTGTCCTATATGAACATGATTTATAAAAACTTTTGGCCTGGGGTCATTGAAAGATCTTAAAACCCAGAAAGAAAATTTTATTCTTGGATCATGCAGTAATAAACATGTTTTCAAATCCATTACATTTTAATGGACTTCCCTCTCCTCTTACATACATTCTCTTAGGCTACACATGGACACTTACATTTCTTTATGTGTTCATCAATCTCACTGAAGAAAGGAAAAAATGAGAAGAAGACAATGAAAAGGATGGTCATTGCAAGAAAGATGTAGAGCCAGGTCACATTTGAGTGTAACCTGGTGCCTGATTTAAACTCACACATGGAGATACTAGTAAAAATATGGTAATGCTCAGCCCCAGCTCTATCACCTCCTAAGTGATCAGATGATGAAGTCAGAGCTTCAGAAACAATGGGAGTGATGAATGTCTGGTGGGGATTGGTCAGTCTTTATCCTCTTCAACAATGGAGAAAACATTGAGTAAAGTCATGTAGCTAGCTTTGCTTCTACAAATGCTTCGGTGACTACTCAAACACTAGAATCTCTAAAAATGGCCAGAAACAGGAATAACTCATGAAAAATAGAATAAATGTATCCCTTTGTTGAACAAAAGGAACAGCTATATAGTAAAAGTCCTGTTTTCCCGGACTTCTTAGCCCTAAAGCCAGATTCACAGAGACAAAGAGACATCTAAATATCTGTTGGAAGATGATAAAGGCTCAAATGTTCCTGAAGACAAATTCCAGATCCTTCCCTAGAAGTCCTCTGGCATTTCCTGCTTGTTGTCTTCTAAACAGATAAGGCAGTACATTTCTCTGAACATCACCAGAAAATGTTCCCTTGGTCCTTAGCAGAAATTCCCAAAGCAGAGTTGAAAGAAAGCCAAGGGATTCAACTATAAGCTCACCTGGTACAAAACTATGACTTTCCTCACAATTGGAACTTCTTCTGAAGCAAGGTCTCCACATTTTTTTCTTACCATAAAAACCCATGTTTTTCTCTCCAAAGCTCTATATCAATCTATTCTCAGCTGGGTGCAATGACACACACCTGTAATTCCAGCAGTTTGGGAGGCTGAGGCAGAAGGATGCGAGTTCAAAGCCAACCTCAAAATGCAAGGCACTAAAGAACTCAGTGAGACCCTTTCTCTAAATAAAATACAAAATATCGCTGGGGATGTGGCTCAGTGGTTGAGTGCCCTGAATTCAATCCCCGGTACTCCCCACCCCCAAATCTATTTCTTTTTCCTCTTTCTTTCTCCTCCTTCCCTGTCCCCTAATCATCATCTTCCTCTTTAACCCCCTCCTCATCCTGCTCTGAGAATCAAACCCAGGACCTCATGCACACTAGGCAAATTCTTTACCACTAAGTGGCATCCCCAGCCCCCATCCTCCCCATTTCTGAAGAACATCTTACAGTAGAAGTTGTCTTATGCTTAAAGTCACTTTCCCAGAGATTCCCACTCCACTGCCAGAGTGACTCCACCCCAGTACCACTCTGTAACACACACAATGATACCAATTCATTTTTTAAGCTCAATCTTCTCTAAGGTGATGGGAGGGGACCCATTGGTAAGATTTTTTATGTACCTCCACAGTCTTTCTTAGCTTCCAAGGCCCATTACAACCTATCTCCAGGATATTTCATGCCTAATCTCTGTCTACCAGAAGTATGTGTTTTCTCTTAAGGTCTAAAAGCTCCACATTTCTCACCCTGAAGAGAAAGATCACTGCCACCATGACGCTGCCTAAGAACTTAAAAAAACGGCTCTTTCCTTTTTATGCATTACTCTGTTCCATATTTTTGCCTTTTAGTAGTCTGTCATCTTATATAGGCAAACAAAAAAAACATCTTTTTTCATAAAGAATATTGCCTATTAACAACAATGTTTGAAATTTTTAAGACTACTGATCAAAAGAAATCAGATATATTTAGAAGAGAAAAATGTGGGTTGGTTATAAATGACATATAAAGATCATGTAAAATACAATAATGGTTTAATAGAGCCATTTTTATTTTCCATTTATCATTATGTTATCCGTTGAAGAGTTTCTGGATGTTTTATTCCATGGCATCCTTAACATAAAAGAAAACACCTGTGGCTTTAAAAGTTAATAAACATAAGCTGAGTGGGTACACTGCCCTTATATACCTACTGTCAAAGAAGAAAACTTTAATCTCAATTTACATTTGAGATTAGATTACAAAGAATATTTTCTGATAAATATATCAGGTATATCTGTCATTTAAAATATCTGAGACAATCTGTTAAGCAAAAAAGCACTTCATTGAGGTCTTAGAACTGCAGTTCAGGGAATAGAGATCAGAATGTGTTCAACAGGGAGGAGTTTAAAGAATCTTTTTAAGAGTAAAAAGAATGGTTTACTGTTAATCAGCTTTCCATTTTTACAACAAATACCTGAGATGTCCAACTGTTAAAGATAAAAGGTTAAGTTTGGCTCACAGTTTAAAGGCTTCAGTTAATGACTGACACAGTTGCTTTAAGTCTGTGGCTTCATATCATGGTGGAGCCAAAACCCTTTACTTCATGGTAAGGAAGTGAAAAAGAGAGAAAAGGAAAAGACTCATGTTTTGTGATCCCCTTCAGAGGGGTACATCCTCCATAACCTGAAGACCTCCCACTAGGCTCCACCTCTTAAAGATTCCAGCACTTTCCAACACTACCATTCTAGGGAGCAAACTTTTAACACATGAGCCTTTAAAAGGCATTCAACATCCAAACTAGGTTATTTGTTATGAATTTTGACTAGAAGATAAATTTACTTCTATACCTCATTGGTCAATCACAATCGAGCTCAGATCATATTATTGTTACTAGGAAAGAGTTTAGTTTAGACAATCCTTGGGATGTTCCTTCTCAGCAAATAGTTTTTTGACATGTCAGCAAGTTCACAGAGGAGTCCCTACAGCACAAAATGTAGTCTGGGTCACAAAATGGAATTGCTTTTACATATTATCAGCCATCTTTGAAAAGCAGTGGCTTCCTAGGATGAAAATTAAAACTAGAATGTTGATACTCCATATATGAAGATGTGTAAGTTTAAGTAACCAGGACTGGGGGTAAATGGATTGAAAGCTATTGTGATTTAGTGTGCTTTTACAATGATGAGAAGATGATTTCCACAGCTGGAATTGATTTCTTAAAGTACTGTATATTGGTATAGTATGTGGTCAGTGTCAAGCCCTTCTGACTCAGTAACCTGAGGAATCACTATAATGAGCAACAGAAGCAGCAGGAGGATTACAGTGATCATCCAGGTTTCTTCTAATGGTAAGCAATAAGCTCCCCTTTACACTGAGCAGACCACTGAACTGCATCACTTCTTATTAATTCCTCATCATTCCTGACTTCTTTTATGCTCTCCCTTAATGGCTGGATCTGGGGCCTGAGAACTGTATTTTCCACAGTCCTTTACGAGAAGAGCATGGGCTAGTTTGACCAGCACAGCACAGCACTCTCCTGGGAGATTTAGTTTTGCAGGGGCTGTTGCATTTGTTCTGAAAGTTACTAGCCTTTATGTTGCAGCATGGTATCTTTAGCAGTGAGCATAGTGGCCTGTAGCAGTGGTTTCCTGCGGGTTTTTAAAACTTCCTGGTGAGAATTCTGTAGGCGCCTTAATTTCCTGTAGTAAACCACTTCCTGTTTTAAATACCTAGAGGGTTTTCTGTTTGGTGCTTGATTCTTAAGGCCCTGGTCTCCTTAAATTCATTTAATACTGAAAAGAATTACATTTTGAGGAACAAGGCTATAGGACCTCAGGATTGTACATTCTCTCCTTTTAAAGTAGCAAAACATGGAAAATGAAACAATATTGTCAAGAAGTTTGTTAAGCAGGTAGACAGAAGAGAAAGTGAACAAAATTATACTCAGTAAGAATCAAAGACTTAAGAAACAGAAAGTACACAAAGACAAAGAGGAAGAAATAATGTTAAAATTGTTGAAATAATCAATAAAAATTAATCACATAGGAAAATAAAGCAATGAAAAATAAAATAGAAGAAATATGCCCTGCAGAAGTTCAGGGGTATCTATGAAGAGAAAAATGCAATATACAAACATACAAATTGTGCATACCCCAAAGAAACAGATGCAGACACAAAAGATTAATATCCTATGACCACTTTGAATATCTTAATAGAAACACATAATATAAGAATGAATCAGGAATTTAACAGTTCTTTATCACAAATTGCTATAATTATTAGACACTGAAGGCACTTATCCAGCTTCTTAACTTCCCATCCCTTGCAGAAATCACTCTATTACTGTTCTGACAGCACCAGATTTTTAAAAAGTGTTTATATTGAAATGAATTCCAAAATCCTCTTCTATGAGATATCTCCTCCTACCCCTACTCTCTTTTTCTGTCTCTGTGTCTCTGTTTCTCTCTCTCACACACACACCATTATCCACTCCCTGATACACTTCTAATATATCTACTAGAGATTTCCACTTGGATGTCTTAAGGACCCACTATAAAACAAACATTGAATGTAATTCAAAGAGGTGAACAGAGAGGAAAACAGAAGTATAAGTGGTAGATAAAGATAAGGGAGAATAATGTTCTGGGACTTACATGAAAACAACCTGAAGTGAAAGAAGAAAGAGAAAAATTAGCTTCTCTTGATAGTAAGGAGGCAACATTTTGGAGGTTGCTATGGTTGTATAAGTGCCCCTCAAAGGCCCATGTGTTAAAGGCTTGGTTCCTAGTTTGTCATTACCTGGAAGTGGTGGAAACTTTAAGGTTTTGCTCCACCATGTGTTTCTGCCATGATTTGTGTCCTTGTGACAGGCCCAAAAGCATGGGGACCAATAGATAATGGATTAGAACCTACAAAACTGTGAAGCAAAATAAACTTTTTCTCTCTGTAAGCTGATTATATCAGGTATTTGTTATAGTAATGGAATCTGATTAAGACAGAGAACAAGAAGCTTTGGGTAGAAAGTGTATAGCAATTCCCTCCCCATGAATCTTTCTCCATGAAATCATATTCCATGATAATACTGTAGGGATCATGGAACTTACATAAGAAAATAAGGCAACCTAGATATGACATTTTATAATATTCAGGTGATATTGCTAAAGTGACCATCTTGAATAAAGGAAAGCTGTTGTCTTAGATTCAGAGTTTGCTTAATCATGGTGTGGCCATGAACTTTTCTTCCTCTATAAGAATGATTCCATGTGTTACTTTGGGAAAAGAATATGGCATGTGTGATTCATCCAGGATTTCATCTGGAAGTAGAAAGTCAGGATCAGTTAAGGACTGAATATAAGTAATTGAACAAAAGAAGCCAGAAATTTGACAAACATTTCTTTGTAACACAGAACTTTTCTGAGAGTCTCAAAATATTTATTGCCCCTTTTCGTAGTGTAAACAAAGATAATAAAGAATGTCAAAATCTTTCTCCTGACTGGAACATGATGTCACAGGTGATTTCTTATAGACTCAGTCACTCTCAAACTGATGGCCCAGGGTTAGAGATCTCAACCTTAGACTCCCAGAGCTCTCTTGCTACCCTCACAAGTAGTGAGGGATCTTTTCCTCTCCCATCTTCCTTCCCTACCAGAATTTTTCTCCCTGATGACTACAGAGAGCAGCCTGAAACAAGAAAGTCTCTTTGTTATACTTATGACCCAGCAGATGGGCAACAACTATTTTAGAGAGCAGAAATGATGCAAGAGACTAAAACTTTCTGTACATCATAATTTAGGGCAGTCCTGTTAAACAGAATTACATGATCTTCTACCCTCTGTCTGACAAATACTTTTCACAAAAGATTGATATTTCAGGGGCTGGGGTTATGGCGCAGTGGTAGCGTGCTCGCCTAGCATGCGTGAGGCACTGTGTTCGATCCTCAACACCACATAAAAATAAAATAAAGATATTCTGTCCACCTACAACTAAAAAAATAAATAAATATTTTAAAAAAAAAAGATTGATATTTCACAGGCTGAATACAAAATACACGGAAAGGTTGAAAACCTAGATCTAGAATATGTATTCCCAATAACAGAAAAACCATTTCTTTGTGATTTTTTATCCTTATTTTCAAAATATCTAGCAGATAATCCCAAAGTTTATAGATTGGTGTTGTTCCCTGAGTTCTAAAAGTCCTTCTTCACCAAAGAACCCACAACCTTCATCTTACTCCCACAGCAAAAAGAAACCAAGAGTTTTCTCATATGTTAATTGAAAATATTGTAGCTATTATTGTCTACTTCAGCTCCAGTGCATCTTGCTATATTTTTCTATGAATATATAAGAAAATCTGGAATAATACTCTCCCAATCTAACCCAAGAAAATCTGTACCTACAAGAAAAATCAATCTATTATGTGAGAGTCAGTGGCCTTGATAAGGAAGGAAAATGTCACCAAATGTCCATATTTAAGCAACTCACTACTCTCCACACTTTGGTTGATATACACAGTTAATTAGGTCCAAAAATCAGTTGACCATCCAAAGAACCAACATTTCAATTTGGGGAAGATAGCCTTAGTAGCACAACTTGTGTGCATCAAAATTGAGAATGGGGTAGGAGAGAGCCATAACTCACAGAGCTCATAATTTACCTACCTCTGTGATGATAAAGAAAATTCTCAGAAATGACTTGGAAAGCAAAATGATATATAGGAGAAATAGGAGCCCACTCAGATTCTGAACACTTGGAAGGGGCAGCTGTACTCACTTCACTTTTCTTTGTTCATTTATAAGAGACCCTACCTAATAACCAACCAAAAGGAGATATACCCTTGCTCATTACTAGAACAGGAAGTTTCAGACAAAACCATTTAGCCTCTTCGAAACCATCACTCACTTCTGACTTTGTGCTCTAAGAGCAAATAAGGATCTCAAGAACATCAGCAGAGGTAGGAGTTGTAACATAAATTTAGATAGTGGAGACATTTGTAAAAAATGACAGGAGTTCGTGGCTTCATGTAAATTTTGAGGCAATTCACTTTACTAAACCAACTACAATATTGAATTGCATAGTCTCATTTAATTATATATCCTCATTTATGTGATGGCAGTTTGACACTAGACATTCTGGTTGTCTAAAACTAAAACCAATATACTTTGGTTATATTTGGAAATTTACAAATCCATGCGTATAGTACCATTTTTCTCTTGTGTTTATAAATAAAAAGTTTCCAAATCAAAAACTGTATTTATATGGAAACTTATTTTCAAGGTGGTTTGCTCAAAGTGATGTGATAACCTTTTATAAACTAGATATTTCAATTTTATGTAAGGAAACCTGGGCAAAATGTCTTATAGTGCATATTCGTGAGCAGGCAATGGTGTGATAGGCACAGAGAACCCTAGAATCCAGTGTGGTCTCTCTGTATGATATCAAGAGACTCATAAAGCAGTAAAAAGGAAGGCAGAGCTGACTTCCATCGAAGAGGCAAGTCTCATAATATACACAGTCTGCAGGAGTTATGATCATGTACTGAGGATTCAGTTTAGTGATGGATTCAGTTTAACAAGTGCAAAGCCTTGTGTTCAGTCCCCAACACTACAAGAAAAAAAAAGGGATAATCTGAAGGAATCACTGGACAACAGATAGTTAGAATGGCACCGAGAAAAAGATTTTAATTTCCCCCAGGGGAAATTTTGTAGGGTCATCTTATCTGTACAGAGTATGTCTGTCCTCATCTCCATCTTAACAGCAGATTTATTACCACTTTCTGGAGAAGAGCCACCTTTCCTCTTATTGAGAGGGAACTTGACAGGAAGAAAACATCATGAGTACAAATAACTGAAGAGAAATTTCTTGATTAAAAAGAGTTAATGAGGGCTTGAAACCACACCTTGTTGGAAAATTGTTCTCTCTGGAGAGAAACTCAGAGCCCTTAGGCTAAGCTTGGGGAAAGAGGTCCCATGCAGAGCAGGAACCTCTTTCCACTGAGACCAGAATCAAGCATGAGTTTTCAGTTATCTAGCACATAGCCTATTGAACTGACTACAGTTGCCAGCTTATGGCCAAAAGGACACAGAGGTAAAGGGCAAAGAATACTTACCTGGCCTCCTCAGATGGTCCATCTTTATCTCATTGCCATCTTTGTCTTTATGCACAGCATTATGTAGAGAATACCTGCATCTGAGCAAGACTAAGACAAAGCACTCTGGGTCAGAGTCCATAGAACAGAAATATCTTCACATATCCCCAGATTCCATAGAGTCCCCCATGTCCTTATGCTGGGGTTTTAACATCAGTCATCATAGTTAGAGCTCAGGATACTTCCTCATGCTCTACAGGGATATCAGCAGTGGACTTCCTAGCTCAGCACTGATCTGTAACTGTAAGGTTCTTATTTCGTATATAAGATTATGGTTTCTAAGATCTGTGAGCCCTGGCCATTGGATCTTAGAGATCAGAGAAGAGTAGTACCATTTTGTTTCCCACAGTAAAATAGACAACTTTCCTCCCTCCATACACACATTCTCTCACTGCAGTTCCCCTATGCCATAACTTGCACCACAGCACTTACATTTCTTCATGTGTTGGTCTATCTCAAGTAAAAAGGGAGAGAACATAACAAAGAGAAAAAATACAAAGAGCATAGCAAACAAGGCATACAGCCAAGGAACACCATTTGGAAATAAACCGGCTCCTGGTTCAATCTCCGCCATTGGGATGAGAAAGAGGACATGGAATTCTCTGTCCCAGCTGCATTACCTCCTAGGTGACCAGAGTGATGAAGTCACAACTTCAGAGACAATGGGGGTGATAAAGATCTGGGTGGGGATTGGCTAAGCTTTATCACACATGTAAAGGGACAAGGATAGCTACCACCGTTTTATTGAACCTAAAACATAATATTGTCAGTTCAGTCTAGTTACTGATAGGTTACTACACAGATGTTCAGAAAAAGCATCTTGCTGCATTGGAACCTATCTATACACAAAGTGAAAGGACCATTTCTTTAGACTTCTCAGCCCAAAGGTCATTTTTATTTAGTAGAGTGACATTTATATTGGAGGACCAGGAACACATTTTCCTGAAGAATTTGTTTTTTTCCTAGAATTCCCAGCCTTGGTGTACTTATTCATGTCAGGACTGTGTGTTTAATGCATGAATCATAGAAATATCTGCCCAGTCACATGGATCAATAGGAAGAGGACATTTTATTTTAAAAATTGAAAGACATCTTGCCTTCTGAACTAAACAGAATATCAAGTGGTGGTTTGCTCTGAACATCACAAGAAAATGCTCTCTAGTCCTTGGTAGCCATTCCAGAAACAGAGGAAGATAGCCCAGGGATCAGGTCAAAACCTTACCTAGTATAAGAACACAACCTTGCTAACTAAGTCTGCTTTCTGTTGCTTTAAATGAATGTCATTATCTGGGTTATTTATAAAGAATAAGGATTTATTCAATTTATAGTTTTGGAAGACTCTCTAAGCCTAAGGTTGAGGGGCCATACCTAGTTAGAGGCTTTTGGCCGCACCATTTCATTGCAGAGCAAGTGAGTGCATGTAAAAGACACAAGCACAAAAGGCTGAACTTCCTTCATGACAACCCACTCTTGGGATGGCTAATCCACTCCAGCCATAATGACATTAATCCTTTAATACAATAATTTCTTATTAAACATCCTAAGAGGATTAAATTTCCAATACACGACATTTTAGGGGACACATTTAACCCATAGCACTCACTAACGGAACTTCCTTTGAGGCAACATTTCTGCATCTTTAAACTACTACACAAACATATCTAACATTCTTTGAAGAATTTAGATCAGTCCATTCTCCCATTTCTAAAGAACACCTTCAGTAGAAGTTGACTCATGTTTAAAGTCACTTTCCCATACATTCCCAGCCTACTGCCACAGGGTGACTCTGCTCCATTACCACTTCCCAGTGTACACAATGATCCCAATTCTAGTTCTAAATTCAACCTTCCCTGAAGTGACCAGTGAGGTATCACTGACAAGATGGTAATGTTCCTTCTTAGTCTCTAGTAGCTCCCAAGACTTGTTACATTCTATCTCAAGGAGCCTTCATGCCTATTTTATGTCTGCCAAGAGTACTGTGTATGTATTCTATCAAGGTCCACAAACTATTTATCACCCAAAGTACAAATAAGAACCACAGCCACCATGGCATTTCCTAAGAACTGAAAATTGCACAATGCTGGACTGGACCAGACATCTGAGTCCTAATTGACATAACAGTTACCTGAACTTCTCACCTCTTTACCTTACTATGTCTTCTATTAATCAAATGTTTTAATCATTCTCTTTATGTACACTTTCAATTTGTTATATATTCTTTTGCTATACTTTTACAATTACTCTAGAGACCAAAATATACATCCATGGCTTACTAAAGCCTTGAATGAGTTATTTTTATCACTTCACTACATGTGAAAGCAAACGTAGAGAATATTGATTTATTTTGATACACACAGCACACTTTTAAGTGTGCTTGATTCCAGAGTAGGGCAAGAATCAAATATACCAGGACCATCTCATTGTGTTCTAAGGTAACAAAGTAGAGAGAATTCTGTAATGGTAGGAAAGCTGGGGGACAAAAAATCAGTCAATATAGACAATAAATAATTGGGTCCTCTTGGGAAAGTGGGGGCTGACTGAAAAGAAAATCAAATGCTGTCCTTTCCACCTCCACTTTCCAAAGACCATGCCCCTCTCCTGCTCCAACCTGTTGCTAAGTAACTTGCCCCAGGAATTGTTCCTCTCTGCAGGGAGTTGTAAGAGTTGTTAATTAATACTTCCTAGCTGTTGGTTACCTCACTGCCTGGATCACTCCACCATTTGGCCCTCACCTTTTGGCCCACCTTTTGGTGGATGGGAACAGGATGGGGAAAGATAAGGGAGAGGAGGGCAGGAGAACAAAGAGAATCTAAAATTTATAAAAGGGGCAGTACACACCCACTTCTTTGGATACCAGCTCTAGCCCCCTTCTCTGCAGAGAAGTCTGTTTCCATTCTTTAAATAAACCTTGCTTTCTGTGCTTAGCATTTCCGGAGTATTCAATCTTCAACATCTGGAGAAATAGAACCCTGATTGGTTTTCATCACCACCAGTATCGTAATATGAGTTGTTCCGTAGATCCTCTCCTCAGAGTACCATTAGAACAGGTAAAAATCACTTTCTATAAAACAAAACAGTATTTAAATTCTCTGGATGATGTCCTAACGGTATAAAGCAAGTGGAGAAATATTCATTTAAGAAACTTGACTAAATATCATAAGAAAGCAAAAGCCTAATGCACTTGAACCACAACAGACTTTCACCCTCCAGCTGAGAATAATAGAAACTGGTGGATGAGGCTGGGAACACAAGGCCCCCTCTCCTTCACACTCTCATCTAGGGCTAAGTATCTCCCTAAGTTGGGCAGGATACCACCATTTCTCATCCTCTGCAGCTAGTTCAAGGGTTGAGATTCTATGCCAGCTAAATCAACAGAGAGAACCAGAGATTATATTAGCCTAGCACTCTTGTTACAAAGCAGAGTCTAAGTTCAGATGAAGTGGGTTTTATGCCAAGCTACATAGTAGTGGCAAGTTATGCTCAGGGATTTTGTCTGTAGGAACAGAGGTATCAAGAGTTGTTATGGTTTAGACATGAAATGCCCTCAAAGCTCTTATATTAAATGCAGGAATATTCAGAGGTGAAATTATTAGATTTTGAGAGTTGTAACCTAATAAGCCTATCCTAGTTTGAAAGGATTAACTGGGTGCCAACTACAGGCAGATGGGGTATGGTTATAGGATGACGGTCACTGTGGGTGTGCCCTGGAAGGGTATATCTCCCCCTGGCTTTCTCTGCTTCCCAACCACCATGAGCCGAGCAGCTTTCCTTCACCAATCTCAGAGTCATGGAGTTGGCTGACCATGGACTAAGCCTCTGACACCAGAAGCCAAAATAAACTTTTCCTCCTCTAAATTGTTCTTGTTAGGTATTTTGGTCACAGGAACAAAAAGCTGACTAACACAACAGTTGTTCCCAAGCTAACTGGCTTTATTTGGACATATTGTCAGGAAATTCAAGTATAAAGGCAGTATCAAAAACAATGGAGATTTTGGTACTAAGCAACTAAGAGGAGGTTGTAATTCCATAAAAGCAACAAGCCAGTAATAGTGTAGCTAGAATATTAATCCAAGAAAATGAGGAGATAGGTAATTAAGACTAGGGCACTTTATGTTGAAACAAATTTCAAGTAATGTTTTAAATATGCCAATAGCAAAGGAACCTAAATTTAATTGGGTCAGATTGTGGAACAGTTTATAAACCAAGGCATTACTATGAACTAAATACCAAATAAAAAATTCAAAATAAGTGTGAATTAATACATAATAACTAAAAGATTAATTAAAAATAAGCATGTCTAAGTTTTACACACACACACACACACACACACACCAAGACAGCATAACTCAAAATCCAAATTAAAGTGGGCTTATGGGTAAATTAAATTACACTAAATTAAAAAATAGTATTTAGTTTTCAACAGGTTCTTGACACTGGAAGCTAAGGTTAGAACTTAGGTATATGAGTCTGCTGAACTCTAGATAAAATTGAAATTTTCTGGAGGGCTATAACCTAAAAACAGAGTAACCCAGAAGTAATTTTAGCCGTAACAAAATTACCACCCAAACTGATTTCTTCTGATAGGATCTGCCTTAAGAAATGAAAGGAGGACTTTTGGAGAAAGATTATGTCAAATCCCAACAAAATTTTTCATTTAAAAGAATCTAGCATTCAATCAAAACTTTTTAGGCATAACAAGAGACAGGATAAAAGAGGGAGAAAACAGACAACAAAAACAGGTTTACAGATGATCAATGTCTGTCATAAACAGGCTATACATTTAAAATAACAATTTTTGAAACATTCATTTCTACTGAGAGTGTAGAAAACTACAAAGAACATTTCTCCTTTTTAAACACTGAGAAAAAGATAGATGAGCTAAAAAGGCATACCTTTTCCTTCCTTTAACTTATTATTTTTAATGAAGTCACACGTTATCCAAGTAATCCAGATCCCAAGTGGACAATCCACTTAAAAAAAAAAGGAGGATATAACATGTAATTCGAAAAAGTTGCTAACCATAAAGTATGGACTTCCTTGTCAGTTTCAAGGAAGTCGTTTGAGGTAGGAGACACAAAGGTACTTCACACTCAGAATATCTTCCTCCTGGGCTTCCATCAGAAAGATTGGGAGCAGCACAGGAGATGACACAGAAACCTCAATCTCACAGGAGGGCAAGAGTTGATCAACAACTGCTGAGAGAGAAAAGCAAAGTCCTGTCTTGTCTAAAACTTTTTCTTATAAGAAACAAAAGTCTTAAGTCATCATATAAGGGGAAGGAACCTTTTCACTTTAAGATGTAGCAAAAAGTTCAGTGCTTCTAAAGGAGTAGAAGCAAAATAAGTTTGCCTCTTCTTTCCAAGATACAGATTCATTCTTTTTTAAGAGTTGAAGCAAAATCTCCACCTCTGAAGTGCAGGAAACTGTCTTGGCCCTGTGAACCAACACCACTCACACCAAACAGAAGTCTCCTAATTATGGAGGACAAGGCACGAAACAACGACCAAAGATCAACCACAGACACATTTCAGAGTTCAACTGCTGTAGGGAGGAGCACAGAGGCCGAGAAGATCCACATCATTAGTCCAGACACAAAGGTATTTGCTCCCAGTAGAAAAAAAACCTCAGTCCTTTTGGGCCTACTACTAAACAGAACAGCCGAACAATAATGTGAGCACTTATTTCTCAAAGTTCTTATTCAAAGAATAAAAGCAAAGAGAATATCTCCTAACTCATTCTATGAAGCCAGCATTACTGTAATACCAGATAAAGGTTTCACAGGAAGAGAAAATTACAGCCCAACATTCCTCATGAATCTAGAAGCAAAATTCTTAACAAAAATATTAGTAAATAGAGTTCAGCAATGTAATAAAGAATTATATACATGAGCAAACAGGAAGGATTTATTCTAGGTGTGCAAGGCTGGTTCAACATTCAAAGCTCAATTAATATAATCCATCACATCAATAAGACAGAAAAGAAAAATCACATGATTATATCAATATATGCAGAAAAACATTTGAAAAATTCAACACTCACGCATGGTAGAAACAACAACAAACTCCCAACAAACTGGGGATGTAGGAGGAACTTCCTCACTTGATAAAGAAGTTCTACAATAACACCTATAGGTGATGGTAAGAAAATCAAAGATTCCTACTAAGATCAGGAATAGACAAGGGGGAAGATTATTCCCTCTCACAGTGCCTTTTTAACACCATTGAGAAGTCCTTACTAATGCAATAAAACAAGAAAAGGAAATAAAAGGTATACAGATTTGGAAGGAAAAAAAATTTAAAATCTTTGTTTTTAAGCCAGGTGAGGTGGTGCATGCCTATAATCCCAAAAGCTCCGAGGCTGAAGAAGGATTGCGAGTTCAAAGCCAGCTTCAGCAATTTAGTGAGGCTTTCAGCAATTTAGCAAGACCTTATCTCTAAATAAAATAGAAAATAGGCCTGGGGATGTGGCTCAGTGGTTGAGTGCCCTTGGGTTCAATCCCCAGTACCAAAAAAAAAATCTTTGTTTACAAATGAAATGATTATCTGTAGGAAAAAATCAAAAGAATCAACAACAAAAGCAATAATTCCTGGAAATAAAAAGTGAATACCGCAAAATTGCAGGATATAAAGTTATTGCATTAAAGTCTATCACTCTAGTACATAGCAGAAAAGAACAAGTTGCTTAGGAAATTAAAAACATGTTAACATGTATGTAAGCACATCAAAAATAAAGCACTTAGAAAAAAAAAAATAAATAAAATAAAGCACTTAGGTATAAATTTAGCAAATACATATAATAATTTAAAAAGGAGAACTAAAAAACCAAGGAAAGATAGCAAAGAACTAAATAGATAACCTATCAACCTTTTATTTTCTTTATCATTAGATTACTTTCAATTCAATGAAAATTATCCCATATTGCCTGTATTAAATTTTTAAAAAAAGATACTCTATGTTCATGAGTAAGAAAACTCAAAAACATTAACTGGAAAATTAAAATAAAACAATCTGCAACTTTTTAAAACGTGCCATTTTGAGTAGCATGATGACATCTTGAAACATTTTTGTTTATCCCACCAAGATGTGAATTATGCCTTTGTCCAGCATACAGTATAATAAGGTATTCTGAGAGTGAGAGAGACCACATTCACATAACTATCACATTATACTTTTATAATTGTTTGGTTTGATTATTCATTATTGCTGTTAATCTTTACTATGAATAATTAATAGATTAAACTTAATTAGAGGCATGTGCATAAAGGGAAAAATGTGGTATATTTTGGGCTCAGTACTATCCACAGTTTTAAGCATCCCCTGAGGGTCTTAGAACCGTTGTCCCTGTGGACAAGAGGGGACTACTTTATCTTCTCCAACCACAATGGGATAAAGTTAAAAATCAGTAACAGAAGCACAGCTGGAAAAATCACAAACTTGTGGTAATTAAACAACACTCTCTTAAACAACCAATGGATCAAAGAGAAATTAAAAGGGAAATTAGAAAATACTTCTGAGATGAATAAAAATGAAAACACAGCATGACAAAACTTATGGTATTTAGTGAAAGCAGGCCTAAGAGGGAAATTAAAGCTATAAATATGTACATAATAAGAAAAGGTTCTCACTCCAATCAGCAACCTGTCTTTGCAACTAGAAATAGAAATCCAGAGAACCTAGAAATAGAAGAACAAGCTAAACTCAAATCAAGCAGAAGGATAAAAATAATAAGGATTAGATTTAAGATAAACAGAATAGAGTCCAGAAAAATACAGAGAAAATTATCACCTTATCTTCGAAAAGACCAACAAGATTGACAAACCTTTAGCAGGGTGCTCTGGTACATGCCTGTAATACCAGAGACTAGGCTGAGGCAGGAGGATTACAAGTTGAAGGCCAGCCTCAGCAACTTAGCAAGGCCCTAAACAACATAGTGAGACCCTGCCTCAAAGTTTTAAAAACAGGGAGAGGGGAGACTGAGGATGTGGCTCAATGATAAAGAGCCCCTGGGTTAAAATCTCCAGTACCAAAAATAATTTAAAAGATTGATAAACCTTGAACTAAAGAAATAACAGAAAGAAGAGACACAAATTACTAAAATTAGAAATGAAAATGGAGGCATTGTTGCCTATTCTATGGATTTTTTTAATGTTATGAGAGTACTAAGAACAATTGTATGCCAAAAAAATTGGATAATCTAGATGAAATGTATAAATTCATAGAAACACAAGAACTGACAAGACTAAATAAGATGGATATTTTTTCCTCTATTTTTGTTCTTATTTTCTTTTTGTGAAAAGAGAAATTATTCCATGATAGTTTGATGAAACTCAACAACAATCTATTCCTGTGTTTTACTAAGATTGATCTTTGAAAAACATTGCAATTTCCTTATACTTATTGTTGCATTGAGTTTACTCTTAGGTTAGTGGCAGCACAACATGTATTTTATAAAGTTGTGAAATTATTTAACAGACAATATATTTATCTCTCTCTTAAGAATGATATTTTTTCTGTAAATACAATTCGAAGTTCAAAGTTCTTGCATTTTATTCTTTTAAGATATTTATTATTTTCTATAAGCAACACAGCTATTGAAAAGTTTAAAAAAAAAAAAAAAAGAAAGAAAAGTTTAGAATCAATTTGATTTTTGCTTCCTAGCAGATCACATGCCCAGTTTTTACTTGAGTACTTTTTTTATTTGTTCTTTTTAGTTATACATGACAGTAGAATCCATTTGGACATAATTATACATGCATGGAATATATCTTGTTTTAATTTGTCTACCTTTGATTATCATTTATCATACTTAAGTGGAAATGTACAAGTCATTTCAAAATAAGACTTTTTTTTTACTACTTTGAAATTTTCAACTAATAGTTCTTCATTTTTTTCCTTTTCTCCAGAGAAAAAATTCTTCATTCCTTCTAGGACTTCTGATAATTAGATGCTCTATGTCCTTTAGTATTCCAGAGATAAGATGTGCCTCTATTCTTTTTTCTTACCTTCTTAGTAAATTGCTATTCCAACTCAAAAATTTGTTCTTCAACTATATTCACCCTGGTTTTAATTCTTTGATTGTTTAACATTTTAATTTAGTAACATTTGTACTTCCTTGATAAGTCATGGACACAAGGACTAGCTCTGATTATTTCCACTAATGTCTGTGGCTAAAACACAAGCAATAAAATGAATTGGGTAAATGCATGATCAGAACTTTCCCACAATCCACACTTTCATTGCTTCCCCTGCAGTCTTCTTCTCGGACTAAAGCCCTTTCATCACCCATAACCATTATTCACCAGTTTAATACAGTCTTTAATCTACCCAAGGACAAATTTACTCTAATGTGCTTAATAGTTTGGATAGTTATTCCCATTATCACTAATATTTCTCTGGAGTTCATTATGCAATTGGGAATCCCCTGTTAGTTCACTGATTTGGCAGGAATATGGAGACATTGCCAATAAAACACATTATTTCATTTAAGAAGAAATATTAAAGATACAAGTAATTGTGACTTTTGAGCCAAACTACATGAAAAATAATTAACACATCAAATTCAAATTTCTAAAATTAAATGCCCCTTTATCTCTATGATTAATCATTGGTGAGGCTGACAGTTTAGGAAATTATGTAGATGCGGTAGATATTTCAGAGCAATCTAAGATACTCATGTCACACCACAATTTACTGCCAAGTAGAGATCAACAAGGTCTCCTGTATTACTGGTAATCAGATATGACCAAAGGTGCAGGATGTTTTCCTGCTCATCGTTTACCCATTTGCAATTATAACCATACTGGTATATAACAGGAAGGAAATTTCTTGCTATGTATATATAAAAAATAACAGCAGTTGCATTTTCATTCAGGAAATGGGGATGGGATGTGGGTAACAGTCATAAAAGTTAATGCTCTATGTATGCTATATTACAGGAGATCAGTCAGTGCACAATTATTATAATTTGATTCATTTTCCTAACTGTAAGTCTGCTATGTTGACAAAGTTTCTATCAGCCCCTGCAAACCAGACTGATCGGTTTGCCAGACTTCCACCATGTGCCTTTTTGAGCAGTACCTGTTGGACCAAATCATGGGTGTGGATTAGATGCCAAATAGCCGAAATGCACAAATCCTATTTGGTGGGGTCAGTTTGTGCACACGATAGCTCACATATGAAAATCAGGGAATCAAAACTGGTCAAATAATGACTGTTGGGAACATAACATTTTCTTTGATTTCCTGACCATTGAACCAAGTACAAGATACAAAGTAGAAAAAAAAATCCTCCACTTTGCCTCTTTCGGAAGAACATTTAATTGATTTACTCTCCTGTTACCTCTCTACACCTGAGGCAAGAGGGTCGATTCCAAGAGGACTTATGGGAGCCATTTTAAAACTTGTAAAAGAAAGAAATCAGGAAAGGCCAACCTGAGAGCTGGAGGAGACTCTGTAGTAAGTTATCATCACAATTAAGGTTAAATTTAGTGGAAAGAATTACAAAGAGAAATTTCCTTGGGTTGAAGGGATTGAAGGGCACAGCAGTAGGATATTAAAATTAGGTTAATTTGATGATGTTTACATCTTACTACAGGTTGTATCACTCTTCACCTTCTCTTTAACACCAAACATCAGTAAATATTGACTACATAAAATAAACTTTTAAGAGTAATATTCTGGATAAGAAAGAAGTAGTAAAATTTCCATACATTAGGTGAAATGGAGAAGAAAGAAAATAGGCATGGGGGAGGAAATGCAGAAAACAAGAGACTGAAAATTCAACAAGAGCACACATACAGAACATAGTACATGGAAGCGTGATAGCCTGACACACCAGAAAGCCATTAGAAATACCAGAGTGTATATAGATCTAATGCTTCATCCACTTTCTTTCTCATTATTCAAAGAATTAAAAACTTGGACTTGTTATCTGCAGACACCATGTGTACTCTCAGCAGACATGTGAACTATAGTGATTTTCCCAGGAAGCTCAGAGTTTAGCAAGTCTGACTCTGTACAGTGTGCTATTCCATTAACCTACCATAGCAGGTCAGAAATAACCTTATGCTTCTCACTGATAAAAACATTAAAAACATATTGGGATGGAATTTGGGGAAAAGATAGACATCTTTTTTTTTTTGCTTAAGAATTGATTTTTTTATTTCCCCTACTCTCAGCTTGAACATAGAGGGTTACCTCGTTTTTTTTTCAAATGAAGTAACTCAAATATAGCGGGAAAGAGCAATCTTACAGAGAGTATAAACAGTTCTAATAAAACTATTTTTCAAGGTATCATGCATCCATATCTTCTCATGGCTTAACATGCTCAGGGAACAAGACTAGTTTACAACCTAACAGAACATTACTAACTGACCCAAAACCACTTCTAGCACTACTATTTTCTACCAAGAGACAGAGAGTTTTGATGAACGTAGCCTAATTCTAATCTTAAGATTGGGAGCCATCTCAACCTGAGGTCATAAAAAGTTTATTTCTGTTTTACTTGCTTGGACCATGTCTGGCTTTGACTAGAAACAGACCCCCCTGAATCTTGGTTTTGACTAGATAATCATTTCTGACTTTGACTAGAGCCATGTGAATCATTAATTTGCCATCTGTTTCTGTATTAGGCTTGCCAGAACCCTGTCAACTGAAAATTCCTAAGATACCTACCTTTGTAACTCTTTTTATTATAAAACCTCCCTGCTCCTGGACAAAACACTGTCCTGGCCCTGTTGGGTGGGGCAGCTGCTGATCAGCTGTTGTATACACAATATAAACTTGCTTAATTTGATTTAAAATTGGAGTCAGTGGTCTTTTCTTTGCATCCTGGGTTCAATAGTTTCTCATCTTTTCCCACAGATAGAGGAAATGAACAGGAAACTGAAAATTGTTTCCCCAACTAAAACCTAACAATGTTATGGGGTCACTTGAATTTGTTTACATTTTAAAATATCATTACAGAATTGAGAGTGTAGCTCAGTGGCATAACACTTGCCTAGCAGGCACAGTGCCATGGGTTCAATCTCCAGCACAGTAAAAGTAAATAAATTAATTAATAAAACAAAAATATTATCATAATTGAGAAAGTATGAGATAGTCTTTACTGGGAAATGTAGAGATGAGAGTTCATTACCATCAATACATGAAGTGTTATACTCAGTAACTAAACCATGAAAAAGTAGAGAAGGTCTTGAAAAGAAATTGCAATCTGAAAAACTTCACAAAGTTTCAAAGTTAACTATTTAAAAATATTCTGCTTCCAACTTACTTCTGCACCTTCCTATTACAATTAAGTCTGTGAGAAGTTTTTAGATTTCTAATATTTGGGGTTAATTTATTTTTACCCAGGAAGTCCTGTCACATCTGTATCTGCTTCCATGTAACCAATTCCTGAGTTATTGAGGTGAGGGGGAAAAATTATGCAAGAAAAGATAGTATAATTAGCATTGAAATTTTCTTGAATATTCATCTGTATTTACTCTAAATTCATCTGTATTTACTGGTCCTTGACTCAGCATCTCCCTGATTTTGACCACAAGTCAACTTACCTTGAGTTTCACCCACCAGAAAGAAATATACCTCTCAGTTAAAGTGGCGACATCATCAATGCTGCAAGAGCATTTTGTGTTGGCATCTCTAAGTGTTCACAGACAATTCTCAACTACACGGAACTTGTCTAGAATGGCCAAAGTATTTAGTATTAGATGATTTATATAAAAATGAAAGATAAGTCACTATTACCCACCCTAGCTGAACATACACTATAATGGTTTTCGAACCTCTAGCCTGGATCAAAATGCATCTTGAGTCAGTACAGGCACACTGGTTCTTTGAATGATATTCCAGAGTCTCTGAGCTCAGAATCCTCATTTCCAGACTTCTCTTCTTCCTTCAGAAGGTTCTCTTCTGCCAGACCTTCCTCCTCTGAGCAAAGTCAAAAACCAGAAATAGCAAATTTAGGGTCTGGTGATAATTATGACTGGAAGACAAAACAGAGACCCCTAGAGGCATCAGAATCATGGGTAAGGTGAAACCACAGCAACCTAGGGACCCAGACGGAGATAATTTTTAAACAACATTAAACATACAGGGTAACACAAACTATTGATTATAGATCAATGTCTGAGAAATATTCTTCATAGGAATTACTGGTACACTAAAAAACTCCAAAGATGTATTTCTCAATCTATACAAATAATTAGGGACATGGGTCAAAGAAAAGAATTGAGAACATCACGCATTTTCCACAATTTCTCTAAGGAAATTGGTGGCAGGAAGGTGTAGAGAAACTTAGGAACCGGATCCAAACTCAAAAAGGCCCACAAGGATAATGCCAGGCTTTACTAATAGTCAAGTGAGTGTAGCTGGTATGATTTTTCTCCTTCAAGGGACTAGACCACCTTCACAAAGGCTGTGGCCCATTGGGCCAATAAGCTCTGAAATGCTGTGGATCAGGGACAGCTTCCTGGGCATGTGGCCTACACAATTGCACAATACCTATGATCAGAAGAGCCTCATGCTTTGTTGAATGTTCCAGATCCATTATGAACATATTAATGGTTTTTAAACAAGAAATCTCATATTTTCATCTTGCATTAGGTCCTGAAAATGATATAACCAGTCCTGCTATGGGTCTTAAATAATTATGGAATAAGTACTTTCCTTCACCCACACCCTGCCTAGTGGAAATGAATTCTTAGCCAAGAAATCCTGTCATATTAGTAACTATAAAGTATCAAAATACTGTATCAGAGTTATGTCCTTTTTTGCTGTATTTCTTACTTTGTTTTGCATCCTGAATTAACCCCAAAATATCTTTTCATAATCCATGCCGTTGTTGTGACTGGAAAGATAAAGTCACAGCATTGTGAAATGCATATGTGACTTTAAGTGTAAGAGGGAGCCTCTCACAAGCTCCAATCTCTTCCCATCTCCCTAAAGATGCCTAAAATCAGAGAAATGATTTGAGAAAGTGCTCCTCATTGAGAATATAAATTATGAGCTCATTCCGGTTTTGTCTTTGCAGGAAGGCTTGGTAATTAATGACTCAAACTCATCGTCCCGGGAAATAATGACTTCTGAATACTGAATCTCATTTTTACCTGTCTTGAGGAACTGTCCTCTGGGGTGAAGAACTTGTGAGGCCCAGGGAAAAATTAAAATGCAAAGTCTCATGTCAAAAATGACTGAGAATTTCAAGACAGTGACAGTAATCAGACTGCGCATGGTGGTGCTATGCTGTCCCTTAGGTCCCATTGCCAGGAAAGTAGCCCTGGGCATGTTCAACTCATCAATTTCACATAAATAAAGTTAAGAAAGAATAGCAGGCCCTGAAAACCATTCATTTTTGTTACTGTTTTCTAGGCCATTGGCCTTCTGTCCACTAAAAAGCAGGCAAGAGTCCCTGATGGAAAGCATGAAGTTGTTGTGGACCTGTCCCTAGGGATCAGGATAGGTCATCCTGGATCTAACAGTGACTTCTGTGTGACCTTGAGAAAGTCCCATGTTATCCACTTTCAGTTACTTCATGTGTGGAGTAGTATCTTGCTGTGCAAACCCTGTGATCCCTTCAAGTACTGATAATCCCAGAATCTATAATTAAAGATGTTTTGGGTAACTGTTATAGGTACCAACTTCAAAATTTGTTATAGTAATTCCCTTCAAAAAAAAAGTTCAGTAAAGCCTAACATCTTTCAGTAAAATGGTATTTCTCCATTGTCTCACCCTGAAGTTTTATGACTTTATTTTGTATCTAATGACATGTCTTAACTACAAACAAATTCATATCTGAAACCATTAGAGAAGCTATGAACATGGAGAACACAGACTGGTTCCTACTCTGAAGCCACAAGACAATCAAAAGTTGTCAGAAAAATAAAGTATAAGCCAGAAACATTTAAGTTAGAAAAGCAGTCATTCCATTCCTTAAAGGATGCTCCTATGAGAATGAGATGCTCCTTCTCAGAGGACAGATGTTCTAAATTCCCTAAGCTCTGTTACCTTCAATGTCTCCTCTATATAAAGCCATATCCTGCCTCATCCCCATTTCCTAGAGGATATTTGTCCACAATGCCTGGAACATCTCTAAAACCACTTTGGTCTTCACACTTCTCTGTGCACAGAGGCAGATATATTTCTGAGGTGGGACTCAGAAATGCTGTATGCAGACATTGGCACACAGGCAGGGTGAATAACCCCAGATAATGGTTTATGCAGATAACATGCTAGGGAAGATAAGGGATATCCACCTGACTCCAGCTCTTTCTGCTCCCTGGTCTCTATACTGTCATGGAAGTCTTCACATGCCAACTCACAGGTAAATTCACATGCAATCAAGATTGAGACAAAGGTTGAGTAAGAAGCATGATGAAATACCCTCATATAGACCAACACATGAGGTCTCTGGGACTACAATCAGATCAGCAAAGTTCCTATAGTCTTCATGTTCTCTGTGCACTGAGGGACAGAGTTCTTGTACATTAAAAATAAAAACATCCACTCCTGGCCCATTCTAACTTGGTTCCTGGTCCTAAGCGCTCATCCCTACTGTTATAATACATTATACCATGTTACCTTGGCACTTGTAGTCCAAAATAACGGAGGGTTAGAGTTTAGAGAAGTACAAGTATCCTTTTTCCAGAAAACTGTAGTAAGGACAAGATGTATATTCAGTAATCCACATCACACTGGGCCCTTTCACCTACTTCCCAAAAGTTCTCCTCATGCCAAGATCCTTGTGTTCTCTGAAGTCTTCCTTTCTTCCTGCACCAGGAAAATGAGAAAAAGGAAGAGGCAAGGTCCCAGGATAAAACTAAGGATAATTGTTACAAAGATGATCCCCAAATGAGGATTTGAATGGACTCCTGAAAAAAAAAAAAAAACATATCTTGAGTATAGAAAGGATGTAGGGGGTCCTGCCCCTTACTGTTACATGTTGGTGCTCAGCATGATGAAGTCACAGCTTCAGGAGCAATGCTAAACTGTGAGAGCCTCAACTCCATCCCATGCTTTTCTAGATGTTAAATAAGAGAATGCTTTTGAATACCTGGAGGCTTCAGAGCTGCCACAGATTTAAAGGTTCAGGGTCACAAGATTCAGCCCCTTTCCACAGGTGAGTGACCCACATCTGAGCAGGGAGAGAGAAAGCTTAGAACATAGTATTTGCTGAGTGATCTGTTTCTCCAGCTGTTCTGTCCTAAATCAATCAAAGGAAACAAAAGTTTTCCTTAAGGAACTCCTGATCCTTTTCTGAAGGACTAAGAGTCCCTTGGGGCATATCAGTCCTGTCTGAAATGTGTGCTCCAGACGGAAACAGATTATCTCTACTCTCACATGGGTAAAAAAGGAGAGAACCCTGTACCTGTTTGATAATGAAACACATTTTCCCCATACCCTAAGTAGAGAGAAAACCTGGGGTTGTCTAGCCATCTCCAGGACATTGACCTCGAATTCCTTGCTTCTGCATTGCTAGGAAGTGGCAGGCCCTTGTCCTCTAAAAGGGCCTGAAGAATCCAGGTATTCAGCCACCGCTTCACCTACAGTAAGAAGAGCTTTACTCCATGGAAACACTTTTTGAAAGAACATTTTTCCATTCTGTTATGGTTTGAATCTCTAATGTCCCTTCAGTGCTCATATGGCAGAGAAGATTTTAAGGTAGCACTTCATTTAGGTTGTGGCATGGATATTTCTGGCTACATGTAGCTGGGTTTACATTTAAAATCAGAACCAAAAAGTAGAGCAAAAAAGGTTAGAGAAACCTGCAATTTGGCCAGAAAATCACTGGTAAAATTGAGGCTAAGGAAGCTCTGAAGAGATTAATGCCAATACAAAGAACCCAAGCACCTTGTACTCTTGTGCCTTGAGGGCATCTTGGGTATTAGCAAGAATCTAACTACAGCAGGCTCAAGAATGTACAGGTGAAAACTTGTTCAAAAGACTTTTCTCTGAGAAGAGAGCCCTGTTTCCAGAGGGCTACCTAAGAAGTTGTTTCCGTAGGGTACATTACATTCTGCTCCATTTTCTAGGCACTCAGAGGCCACTACATCTGTGACTTAAGTGAGGCACGCTACTGCTCAAACTGGTGCAGAATTTGGCATCATCCATTTGGTGCTGGTTTTGTAGGCATGAAGAATATAAGAGTTACAGGGACATGGAGGATTCTACCAAGATTTCAGAAGAAATCCTGAGAGACCAGAGTGTGACAGGACTGGAATCTCTGTGGGCAGCCCACGAGAGGGGAATGAATGGGCTTTGACAAAGAAGCCAAAACTGAAGCGAACACCCCAGGAAGTTAGAGGTGCCAAGAATGTGGAATATCTGCTGAAAAAAGCTGAAAAAGGTGAGTAGAACCAGCCCAAAAGAGGTCACGAGAACTGCAACTGGCAAGGTCATAGAGGCAGGGATGCCTAAACCCTATGGAGCTCACAGTTCACCACCATGATCCCCAGATGCCAGACATGGAGGAAAACCAGATTTAAAGTTTGCCCTCCTGGGTTTCAGTCTTACTTTCATCCAATCCTTCCTTTATAGCCCCCTCTTCCTCCTTTTTTGGACTAGGAATGTTTACCTGCCCTACCATTATATATATGTTGGACATATGTAATTTGTTGTTTTTTAATTTTTGCAGATAAGAGCTGCCTTGAGTCTCAGAGGAGACTTTGTACTTGGACGTTTAAGCAATGCTGGATTTCTAAGACTATGGGAATTCTTGAAGATTGATTGAATGCATTTTGCATTTTGAGATGTCCATGAGCCTTTGGAGATCAGGGACAGAACAGAATGGTTTGGACCTGAAAAGTCCCCCAAAGGCTTATGTTTTGAGCACTTCATCCCCAATGCAGCAATGCAGCACTGTTCAGAGGTGGAGCTTTGTGGAAGTGATTAAATCATAGGGACTCTAACCTCACCAGTGGATTAATCTTTTGATAGATTCATAATCTGAATGAAGTACTTGAATTTGGTGGAAACTGCAGGAACTGGGACCTAGATGAAGGGCATGGGTTCTTGGGTGTTTGTCCCCATTCCTTTTCCCTTCCTCCCTACCCTCTCCTCTCCTTCCTGACAGCCATGAATGGAGATTTCCTCTGCTATGACTTTCCACCATGGCCCAAAACAATGGAACCGCCAAACCATACCATAATTTCTGAAACTGAGCTGTAACAAATAACAAATATTTCCTTCTTTAAGTTATTTCTCTCAATTATTTTGTCACAGTGATGAAAAGTTGACTAATAGTGCTACTATTTCCTTGGGCTATAAATAGGAAGCTGGATATGGTGGTGCATGCCTATAATCCCAGAGGTTTGAGAGGCAGAGGCATGAGTATCACAGGTATAAAGCCAACCTCAGCAAATTAGCAGGTCCCTAGGCAACTTAGCAATACCCTGTCTCAATATGAAACATTTAAAAATGGCTTGGGATGTTGATCTGTGGTTAAGTGTCCCTGGATTTGATCCCTGGTACCAAAAAAATAAAATAAAAATAATGTAAGTAGAAACAAATTAAAAAAAACATTACTAAGGGACATTGCATAATGTGGTCTATAGTACAATGGAATATCATACAGCCCTATAAGGAATAAAATCCTGCACCAGCTACCACATAGATTAAGCTTAAAGACTAACTGTATGGTTAAAAATGGTTTTTAGATAATAAATTGTATGTGTTTTCCCACAAGAAACAAATAAATGGAATTTCCATATCCTAGCATTAAGCAAGATTAAAATTAGAAACATAATAAAAATGTCATTTGCAATAATCAAAAAACACATATCTATTTACATATTCGAAAGATACATCCAAGAAAACTTTGTATGCAGAAAGTTTAAAAAGGTATAAAATAAATTTAAAAAGAAAAAGGGAGAGATATACTCTATTCATGGATTAGAAAATCATTAGATTTATGTCAATTTCTATCTAAAGTCTGTCAAAAAGTTTTGTATATATGAACAAGCTTACTTTAAAATTTGTGCAAAAAGGAATGAGAATATCTAAAACTGAGGAGGAATTAATAATGTGAGAGAATTCAGTATATGCACTATCAGCTATGATAATGAACATGATATTTAAAACTATGATAATGAAGACCGTCTGGCAAAAGTGAAGGGACTGACATGTAAGTAGATGGAACAGAGCAGAGAACACAGAGACAGACTCACACAGTCAACTGAGTTTTTACAAAGGTACAAAAACGATTCAGTGGAGAAAGTTAGCCTTCCAACAAGTGATGGTGATGCAATTAGGCATCCAAGAGCAAAGAAGAAAACTGAACCCTACCCTAATTTTCACTCCCTTTACAAAAATTAACTGAAATGCATCCTGGGTTTAAGTATAAAATGTAAAACCACAAAACCTTTAAAATATAACGTAAGAGGAAATCTTTGGGATCTAGAGTTGGGCAAAGAGCTATTAGATGACACCAAAATCATGGTCTGTAAAGGTAAAACTTGGTAAATTATACTTAGTCATAATTAAAAACTCTTTTTCTATAAAATTCCGTGTGAAGATGGAAAGACAAGCCTCAGACTGATAGAATATCTTTGCAAAACAAATATCTGAAAAAGTAGTTATATTTAGAGAGTATAAAAATTTCTCAAAACTTAACACAAAAAAATTCAATTAGAAAATTGGCAATAGACATCAACAGATGATTCAACAGAGAGGATACATAAATGTCAAATAATTTTTGCTGAAAAATGTTCAGCAAAAATAACCATTAAAGAAACAATGTAAAACTATGACACAATATTACCATAACCTATTAGAACAAATAAAATAAAAAATACCAACTACTAAATGTAAGAGTGGATGCAAAAACATCAGATCTCTCATGCATTGATGGTGACAGTGTCAAGTTCCTTGTTTTGATACTGTGCTATTGTTTTGCAACATGTAACTTTTGGATGGAATTGAATGAAAGGTATGTGGGTAATGTCTAGTTCTGCAAGTATCTAAAATCTATGATCATGTCAGAGTAAAATAGTTTTTAAAAGCAGTATGCAACTATGATTTCTATAAGAAATGAATTGTAAACATAGTCATTGAACAATGCAAAGGAAAAGGATGCAAAGAGATATAACATGAAAACATTACTCATAATAAAATTGATAACTATATTCGTATAAGAAAAAGTAGACCCCAAGACAAAAGATATGACAATAATTACAAATGATCTTTTCATGAGAATAAAATGTAAAGTTTGTGAAGAAAACAAAACCATTATAAATACTCATGCAAATAATGGCAGAGCATCAAAATCCATGAAGCCTGGATGATATAAGCAAAGGGAGAAATAGACAAAGCTACTATCTTAAGTGAGATGTCTTAATATCCCTGTGTCAGTAATTGATCAAGCAAGTAGACAACACATCAGGAGGTATGCCATACTGTTTAGAAGTTGAGTAGAGGTCAGAAGAGAATGTGAAAGTGGACTAACTGGTTTATAAGAGAATGAAGCTAAGAAGAGGAAGTATAGAAAGAAATGTTGAAGAGGAGGACCGAGGCGGGCACCCAGTCAATCCCATAAATATTGGAGTATCAGAGGGAGAACAGCTGAATTGTAAATGGGAAGTGGCCTTGTAACTAATTTTTAATCTGTGATCCCAACATGTCTCAGAGAAGTACAATTTATTCCCATGTGAAAACAGTAAATGTTCTCTGAGATATAACTGAAGGAGAAGACAGTCTTTATAAATTTAGACTGTCATCAGTAAAGCTATGGACAGGCTTTACTTATGACCTAAAAACAAAAGGGAGGAAAGTTAGGCCTATATGGTCAACACTATGTAATTAGCTTCCTGTAATGTCCAACTGAACTTTGTCTGAATGAACTTTGTTCATTTCCCGAAGTCTTTTTATGTTTCTAATCACAATTCACAACTCACCTTTCTTTTTCTTCTTACTGTTAGGGACATCTTGATTCCTTGCAGCCACAACATTCTGGTCCTGTGACATTGGAATCCTAGGTTTCACTCAACAAAGGTCATCTTTTCTTGGTTCCACTGGGTAATGGAACTGACCCAAAACCTTGCACCTGACTAATCCAAGCAACTGGGTGGAACCTGCCACTGATTCAAACCCCTAAGGTAAAAAATTGTTTTCTGTATCAGCCCTGAGGACAGAAAGAAATCTGATATCAGAAAGATTCCTATTTTATATAAGTAGATAATTACGATTCAGCAGCTAATTGATGTTTTAACTTCAGAAAGTTTCCTTTCTCTACAGTCTCTGAGGGCAGGGAAGATATTAAGCAGAGTTTCTATTGGCTCCCAGAAGATGGTCATGTCAGTGAATGGGGCTATATAATCCCCTTCCTGCTGTAGAAGCCCCATTAAGAGCAGGGAGGGCTCCCTAGATCATCTGGGAAACCGATGCTGTGACCACAGGACACAAGGAGCAGAGGGACCATGCAGGGACACTTCCTTCTCCAGGGACTTGCTTTTTTCCTCCTAACTGTTATAGCGGATGCTCAAGGTAAGCATAACTCCATTTTTTAAGACCAGGGAGATGCTGGATTAGCTCCAAGGCTCTGGGAAATGGTCGCTGGGACCATGCCTCTTTACAGATCATTTGGTTTTGACCTAATATGATCCTAAGTGACAGTGAATATTGATTTTTCTCCTGTGGGGGGTCTCAGTTGTTTAAGTACAGCAGTGTGATGTTGCAAAACTACAAAGTTTGTTCCCAGATTGACCAGAAACTATGTTTTAGATTTCCACAATGACACCTAAAAACTCACTTCCCAGGTTTCCCGTAATAGTTAGAGGCTGAGAGATGACTCCAGGCTGGGACTCTTATCTGTTCCTGCTGTACTCTGTATTATGCTTACTCACCCTATTGGTATTTCTGCTCTTTTAGCCAGTGAACTTGTGTGTTTGTGTGTGTGAAAGAGAGAGACAGAGACAGGGAGGGAGAGAGGGAGACAGAAGGGCCATAGATAAAGTGATGTACAGAAAGAGAGAAGGGAGAGAGAAACAGAAAAAGAAATATAGGGAGAGAGAAGAGGGAAGAGAAAAAAGAGAGTGAAGGAGGCAAAAGACTAAAAAATAGAAACAGAGAGAGAGAGAAATGGCTGAAGGAATATTGATGGTAAATGTAGTAACAGGAGCATGCCTGCCCACCAGAAGTCAGCTGTTTAGACAAGAGTTCATAAAACTCACTCTGAGCCATGCAGTTGGATTGATGGTGAGGACAGTCGTGGTGGTGATGATATGTGAGTATGTGTACATGATGAGGGCAGATGTAAACTTTTGTGCTTATAAAAAAAAGTCCCCCCAATATGAACTGTAATTATACCACAGATAACCCTGCACCTGCAGTCTGAGCCTGACATTGAGATTCTTTTTCTTCCTCACAAACCCACAGCTCAGGCATTTTCTGCCTCATGATAGTGTTTCCCCGGTGCTGGGTTCTTGGCAGAACTTTTTCTACAGGTGTTTTTTTCTTCCTACCACTTGGATTGATGGTCTTCTGATCCCATTGTGCAGAAAAGAAAAAAAAAATCTATACCAGGTGTAGAAGGTCATGGAAGGGATCCGGCCTTAGAGACTTAAGGATGAGCTTCTCCTGGTCCATTTTTCCCTTCCCTGTGGATACTCACACTTGTTCTTTCACATGCCAAGAATCTGCTGTGTAGAAGAATTTTGTGCTTGTGAAAGTCTTCCTGATGAATATTTTCCCTTGTGGTTTCCTTAAACCCTACATGAAATACGTTCTGGTTACCAGTGTTTGAGTTCCTGAAATAGGAATGATCTAGCCATATCCCTGGAGAGTGGCAGGTGTTGGTCCTGCCTGCTCTAACAATGTTCCTCACTTCTTCGTCTCTTTATTCAATTTTTCTTCCCTATTTAAACCTGTCTATTCAGAAGGCTCTGTCTCTTTTCCCTGGGAAACTCTACCTCTCCCAAGAAGAGCAAGAAGTTCTGCTCCTCACTCCCTTACTACATGTCTAGGAATGTCCAGTTCCTTGGGTTCTAGCCATATGCCCATGATGGTTTCCTGTTTGCAAAGCTGTGCTGGCCCTTAGCGGTGGAGGTGGACTCCCAAAATGAAATGTAAAATTGATGTTCTGATTCCATTTTGGTCTCTCCATCAGCAAGATGAGAGAATGAATTTCTCATCAGGCTGAGAAGAGATTACACCTCCTTCAAACAAGCATGATTTTTCCTCAGAACATTTTACAGGATTGAATTATCCAAACACATGTTCACATATTAAAGCTCTTGGTTCAATTGAATTTGCCCCATCTTCTTGCAAAATTTCAACCTTGAAATTATGCTGCCAGGGCATTAAACATTCCTCCTTCCTTCCTGGAACATGTTATAAGAGCCTTTAATGCCAGAAGTCCAGGTGACCACAGCAGCCTGTCAGGTCACACGTGACCTTTCTGTGACACAGATTTAATGGCTGTATCCAAGATAGCTCCCACATTGCCCCTCAGTACAGTTCCAAGGCTTAGCATTCTCAGAAGGACTCCCCTCAGAATTTGTCCTAGAGCCACCAATTTCTCCTGCTGGCTTATGCCTTTTGGGGAGGGGGAACCGCGGATTGAACTCAGGGGTACTCAACCACTGAGCCACATCCCCAGCCCTTTTTGTGTTTTATGTAGAGACAGGGTCTCACTGAGTTGCTTAGTGCCTCACCGTTGCTGAGGCTGGCTTTGTACTCACGATTCTCTTGTCTCAGCCTCCCAAAGTGCTGAGATTACTGCTTATGTCTTATATATCATGGCCAGGCTGTTCTCAGGACCTGTGGCCTAGTTGTTCTGTGAAGTATTTTCTCTGTATATTGGAGGGTTCCCCAGAGTACCTAATACACTGCATTGCTAGATGTAATCATTCTTCATTGTCCCTAAACATGCACCAGTGCTATAACAGTGAACACACTTCTCAGTGACATAGCACAGTGGCAGAGGTGGATAACGAAACCAGTAACAATGATAAACTATGACATATACAATAATTAAGAAAGTAAAAGCTCTGTAGGAACACAATAGGAAATCAATCAGCTAACCTACTCAGAAGTGGTCAGGGAAGCCTTCCTTAAAGAAACAGAAATGTAAAGAGACATAGTATATGTTAGAATTGAAATCATTTTTAGATATAAAACTGCATATATACACCTACATTATCTATATAATGTTATAACATACATCTTCACATTTGAGTGTGCACACACATTTATTAATATAAATCATGACTTCCATATTGTTATTAATTTTTCTGTTTTGGACAAATGCTAACCAATAAGCAGGTAAAGAAATATGTATGTTCCCTGTTCTTAGAGTTTTGTTAACTTCTCCTAGATTCAAAGTTTGTAAGTTTTATCTTAAAACAACATTCGTGAACAGTAAAATCTCATGAATCTCACTGTGATAGTTTAGTATAGGAATAGAAGGATTGATATCTGAAATCAAGTGCCCTGGCTTTGAATCTTTATTTAAAATTTTCATTGAAGTATAAAATATAGAAGAGTTCAAAGTCTCAAGCTCTAGGAATTTCCATGAAGTGAACATGTAAACAACACAGAAACCAAGAAATAGAGTATTAACCACAATATAATAACTTCATTCCTCCTTTCAATCAAGGTTAGCCAGTTCTCTGACTTCCAGCACTACACATTAGTTGGCCTACATGGATGCATTCATACAGTATGTGACACTATGTTCCTTCTTTTGTTTGTTCAACATTATAAGTGTGAAAAGATATATTATTGAAATTTGTTGTACTTCATTCATTATCATTGCTATGTAATATTCCATTGTGTAACAATGTCACAGAATACCTCTCTATCCATTCTCCCCTCAGGAGTTTCCAGTTAGAAGCTATTACAAGTAATGCTGCCATGGACATTCTTTACATGTTTTTTGATGAATATGAGGATACAAATCTGTTGTTGTGTACACAGTACTATTTCTGGGTCACAAGATGTGATTATGTTAAGCTATAGTAAATATTGCCAAATAATAGCTGTGCAAATATGACTTCCCAATAATATCTAAGAACTCCAGTTACTGTATACTTTCTCCAACACCTAACATTGACAGTATTTTTTTCATTTTAGCCATCTGCTAATGTAGAGTTGTACTGCTTCTTTGTTTTTATCTCAAAATCTCTAATGGCTAGGTGGTACTCATTTTATATATTTATTGACAATATGGATTCTCTCATGAAATGTTTGATCTCTTTTACCCACTTTTTTATTCACAATCATAGAAGAAGATTTTAATACATTATGTAGGAACAAATAGAATATGCAGTAAAATATCAATTTAGAAGGATGGACAGACATTTAAGTATTTTAATTTAATTAATATATTTGTAATTCTTCACTTTGTTTCCAGAATACACATTAATTCCATGAGCAGTTTTGTTTTATATTGGTTTGTTTTTTGTTGTTGTTGATTTTGTATATGTTTAAGGGATACAACAGGATGTTTTTAATACCTCTGTACATAGTAAAATGACTGCTACACTTGAGCAATCTACATTAAGTTAACTCCTCCATCTCCTCACATTGTTAAATTGTGTTTGTGCCTCTGGATGCATATATGCTAACAACTCCTAAAATCTACTCTGTTAGCAAATTTCAGTACACAATACAATGTTATTAACCTAAGTCATGATGTACAGTGTGTCTCTAGACTTATCCATCCTACACAACAGCAACTTTGTACACTTTTGCCTTATGTTCTACTAAGTTGTCTTTTCCTTATAAATTTACAGGAATCTTTATGTCTAAATCACAACCTAATGTCAAACATATGTATTATGAATTTTTCTGCCACTATATTGGGGTTTTGCACTCCTAAATGTTGTCCTTTGATAAATGGATGTTATCCATATTATTATCTGACATTACTTTTATCCACTACAATTAGATATTTATATAAACTCTATAAAATATTCACAAATGTGAAGCCATGAAAATATCTTATACTTTATTTTCAAAACTTTATTATTCTAGTTTTCGTATTTAGAGTTGCAACTCATATTAGAATTGATTATTGTTTGTGGTATAAATTAGGCCTCTTAATTTTTTCCCCATGACTTACAATTAACCCATTAAATTAAAAGATTATTTTTCCCTTATATTAAATGCAGTGAGGCCTAAGTAATAAATTAGATTTTTGTACTCCTGTGGGTCAGGTCTCAATGCTCTGTATTCTAAGTGATAACATTATGTTTCTACCTGCACCAAAACCTTTTTTTCTTAGTCACTGTAACTTTATAAAAATTAAATAAGTTTGTCTCATAAAATGAATCATCTATTTTTGTTCCTGTTCATTAGAAATGCTTGGATATGGGGCTGGGACTGTGGCTCAGTGGTAGAGCGCTTGCCTAGCATGCGTGAGGCCCTGGGTTCGATCCTCAGCACCACATACAAATTATAAATGAGTAAAATAAGAATCCATCAACAACTAAAAAAATAAAATATTAAAAAAAAAAAAAAGAAATGCTTGGATATTCTTGGCCTTTTCAAATAAACTTTAAAATAAGTTTGATAATTATCCCGTCCAAAATATGACTTTTCGCCAGGTGTGGTGGCGCACACCTGTAATCCCAGATGCTTGGGAGGCTGAAGCAAGAGGATTTCGAATTCAAAGCCAGTCTCGGCAACTCAGCGACGTCCTGAGCAACTTCGCTACACCCTGTCTCAAAGTAAAATATAAAAAAGATCTGAGAGTATGGCTCAGTAGTTAAGTGCTCCTGAGTTCAATCCCCAGTACAAAAACAAAACAAAACAAAAAACCAAAAATGTGACTTTTTAATTGGGACTGTGCTCAATAATCAGTTAATTATTTCCTCATATCAGTCTGGGGATAACTTTAACAGCTTAATAACTCTGAATCTTCTAGTTCAGGAGTATGTGTCTCTGGTTTTTCATTTTCTTAATTTCCCTCAATAGTGGTTGTCTTGCATATTTTCCCTTTGATTTATTTCTATGTGCTTGAAGATTGTGATGCCATTGTAAATGATATAACTTTGTGTGCATACAATTTATTAATTTGACAAATCAATTTAGTAATTGATGTAATTACAAAACAGTATATTATATTCATTTTAAGCATAGATTTTAACTAGAGTTGACACATTGTAAGTACTACATTGAAATCACAAAACATTTCTATTATCAAAAATTTTCTTCATGTCATTTTTGCAGCTAATTCTCTTCACTGAATTTTACCAAATAATTTATCCCTATCTTTTAAAACTATCATGCATTTTTCTCATTTATTCTACTAACATGGTGAATTACTTTCACTTACTTTCATTTACTTTTTGCATTCCTGGGTAAACCTCATTTGGTACTGGTGCATTAAGCTGTTTATGCATTTCTTTTTTTTGGTACCAGGGATTGAACTCAAGGGTACTCGACCACTGAGCCACATCCCCAGCCCTTTTTTGTGTTTTATGTAGAGATAGAGTCTCACTGAGTTGCTTAGCACCTCGCCATTGCTGAGGCTGGCTTTGAACTCGCCATTCTCCTGTCTCAGCCTCCCAAAGTGCTGGGATAACAAGCGTGAGCCACTGTGCCCGGCTGCTGTTTATGTATTGTTAAGTATGACTTGCTGTGTTCTGCTGAAGATTCTTCTGTCTATATTCATGAATAATATTGTTTTCCAGTTAATTTATTTTCTTCTAATGCCTTGATTTTGACATTATATCTTATTGACACCATAAAATAAATTACAAATTGCTTCCTTTTCTGAAAACCAAAACAAAATCTAGAAGTTATATAATTTTCCTATGAGGTATAATTCACTACTGAAGTTTTCTGGGCCTGGAGATTTTTTTGTGTGGGGGGAGTTTTAAATAATAATTCAATTTGGTTATAAATTTGGTATGATAGAGATTTTTAAAAGATATATAAAATCATAAAATGTACACATAATTATGGGATACCGGGTGATTCTACATATATATTATGCAATGTTTAAATCAGGTTAAACATACCTGTCTCCTCAAATATTTATTTCCTTGTGGTGAAACCTTTCAAAATCCATACTTTGACCTTCTTGAAATATGCAGCACATTAACATTATCAATAGTCACCCTACTGTTCAAGAGCACAACAGAACTTCTTTCTCCTATCTAGCTACATAATCTGGAGCCCCTCCATCAGCCTCTGCCCATCCTCCTCTCTCCCCCCATGCCTCCAATCTCTCCAGCTGCTTCTAATCTACTCTTCACTTCAATTAGATTGACTTTTTGATAGTGCACACATAGGGAGCTTGCATGACACCTATCCTTCAGTACTCTGCCTGTTTCACTAAACCATGATGTCTAGTTGTATCCATGTTTTTGCAAAAGGCAGGATTTCATGCTTTTTGGTGCTAAATAATATTTTATTGTGCATATACACAATATTTTCCACATCCTCACATTTGTGATTGTATTTTTGATAATAGCCATTCTTACTAGAGTAAGGCAATATTCCATTGTGATTTGGTTTGCTTTCCCTTGAAGATTAATGAGGTTGAGCATATTGTCATATGTCTGGTGTCCATTGTATATATTCTGAGAAGTATATGTTTAGATCTACTACCCATATTTTATCAGATTTTTTAAAATCTCTTTTTTGATTTTTAAAAATATGTTCTCAATATTAACCCCTTTTTATATGTACAGTTTACAAATATTTTCTCCCATTATGTAGATTTCTCCTCACTCTGTTGATTGTTTCCTTTGCTATGTGGAAGACTTTAGCTTTGTTGTAAATATCATGTGTCTATTTTTTATTTTGTTTTCTGTTCTTTGATATCTTGTCCAAAAATTTCTTGTGCATTTCCAGTATCCTGAAGAATTTCTCTTATTTTTTTGTAGCAGTTTCATATCTTGCATTTACGTCTTTAACCCACTTTAAGATGATTTTTGTATTTGGTGAGAGATAAGGATCTAGTTTTATTCTTTTGAATGAGGATATCCAGTAAATCCATTACCATTTATTGAAAAGATTGTCTTTCCTCCAATGAATGTTCTTAGCACTTGTATCCAAAGTCAGTTGGCTGTGGATGTATGAATTTACTTCTGGGTTATGTATTCTATTCTGTTGTTCTGTGTTTCTGTTTTTACGCCACTATCATGCTTTCTTGATTATTGCAGCTTTATATTTAGAAGTTGAGTAGTGTAAAGAGTCCTGTTTTGGTCTTTTGGCTCAAGGTGACTTTGCCTATTCAAGGTTTTTTCATTATTGTATATACATTTTAAAATTATTTTTTCTAGATCTGTGAAGAATACCATTGATATTTTAACAGGGAATGACTTGAATCTGTAGATTGTTTCAGATAGTATGGATATTTCAACAAGGTTGACTCGATCTATAAACATGGAATGACTTTCCACTTTGTGTTTTTGTATATGCCCTCTTCAAAATCTTTCATGAATGTTTTATAGTTTTTATTATAGAAATCTCTTTCTTAAATTTATTTCTAAGAATTTTTTATAGCTATTGTAAATGAAATTGATTTTTCATTAGGTTTCAGATATTTCACTATTGGAAAACCACAAGACTATGAATTTTTATATGTTGATTGTGTATCCTACAAATTTGCTGAATTCATTTTCTAGTTTTAATTGTTATTTGATAGGATCTTTGGAGTTTTCTGTATTAAAATCTTGTGATCTGCAAACCAAAACAATTTGACATTCTCTTTTGCAATGTGGATTCCCTTTATTGGCTTCTCTTACCCAGTAGTTCCAGCTAGGATTTCAGTACTAAGTTGAACAAAAATGATGAAATTAGACATTATTGTTTTCTTCCAGATCTTAGTGAGAAAGATTTTAAGTTCTCCCATTCAATAACATTTTACTTGTTGGCATATTATGAATAGCCTTTATTATGTTGAAGTACATTTCTTCTATTCCGAATTCAGTCTTATTTTTTATTGTAAAGGGGCACTATTTTATTCAAGGCCTTCTTTGAATTTGTTATTATATAATTTTAATATCATATGATTTTGCCCTTTGTTTTGTTAATGTGTTGTATCATGTTTACAGTCTTGAGTTTGCTAAACCATATTTGCATCCCCAGGATAAATCCCATTTTATCATAGTATTAATCTTTTTAATGTGCTGTTAAGTTTGGTAGTATTTTGTTAAAGAATTTGATATCTATAATCATGAAAGGTATTGGGCTTGTAGCTTTTATCTTTTTGTGTGTGTCTTTGTCTAATGTTGATATGAGGGAATTCTGGGCCCTGAGAATGAGTTTGGAAGAATTCTCTCACTTATTTTTTGAAATAATTTTAACAGCAATGGTATTAGTTTTTCTTTAAACATTTGAGGGTAACAGTATTGAAGTCATATGCCCCTGGGATTTTCTATACTGGGAGGTTTTTTATTAGTAATTTAACTCAGTAGTCATTATTGGGTATCCTCGTGTATTCTAAATATTCATATTTCAATGTTTATAAGGTGTATGTGTTGAAGAATTTGTCCATTTCTTCTAGGTTATCAAGTTTATTAGCATACAGTTTTCTTTTTTTTCTTATTTTATTTTATTTATTTATTCTACTTAGGTATACAAGATAGCAGATTGTATTTTGATTCATTGTACACAAATGGAGCACAACTTTTCATTTCTCTGGTTGTACATGATATAGAATCACAACATACATGCAGTCACACATAAAGCTAGGGCTATGATGTCCATCATATTTCACCATATTTACTGTCCCCATGCTCCCTTCCCCTTCCCACCCCTATGACCAAAGTTCCTCCATTCTTCCCATGTCCTCCCCTATATTATGGATCAGCATCCACTTATCAGAGAGAACATTCAGCATTTGGTTTTCTGAGATTGGCTTACTTCACTTAGCACGATATTCTTCAACTCCGTCCATTTACCTGCAAATGCCATAATTTTATTCTCTTTTATTGCTGAGTAATATTCCATTGTGTATATATGCCACAGTTTCTTTATCCATTTATCTACCGAAAGGCATCTAGGCTGGTACCACAGTTTAGCTATTGTGAATTGAGCTGCTATTAACTTTGAAGTGGCTGCGTCAATGTAATATGCTGTTTGTAAGTCTTCTGGGTATAGACCAAGGAGTGGGGTAGCTGGGTCAAATGGTAGTTCCATTCCAAGTTTTCTAAGGAATCTCTATATTGCCTTTCAGATTGTACCAATTTGCAGTCCCACCAGCAATGTATGAGTGTGCCTTTTCCCTCAAAACCTTGCCAACACTGTTGTTTGTATTCTTGATAATTGCTATTCTAACTGACATGAGATGAAATCTTAGGGTACTTTTGATTTGCATTTCTCTGATTGCTAGAAATGTTGAACATTTTTTCATATGTCTGTTGATCAATTGTATATCTTCTTCTGAGAAGCTTGTGTTCAGCTCTTTGGCCCATTTATTGATTGGGTTGTTTGTTTTTTTGGTGTTGACTTTTTTGAGTTCTTTGTATATCCTGGAGATTAGTGCTCTGTCAGATGTGTGTGTGGCAAAGATTTGTTCCCATAATGTCAGCTCTCTATTCACTTCATTGATTGTTTCTTTCGCTGAGAAGAAGCTTTTGAGTTTGAATCCATCTCATTTACTTATTCTTGATTTTACTTCTTGTGCTATAGGAGTCTTGTTAAGGAAGTAAGGTCCCAATCCGACATGATGAAGATTTGGGCCTATTTTTTCTTCTATTAGGTGTTGGGTCTCTGGTCTAATTCCCAGATCTTTGATCCACTTTGAGTTGAGTTTTGTGCATGGTGAGAGATAGGGGTTTAGTTTCATTTTGCTGCATATGGATTTCCAGTTTTCCCAATACCATTTGTTGAAGAGGCTATCTTTTCCTCCAGTGTACGTGTTTGGCTCCTTTGTCTACTATAAAATAACTGTATGTAAGTGGGTTCGTCTTTGTGTCTTCTATTCTATACCATTGTTCTACATGTCTATTTTGTTGCCAGTACCATGCCGTTTTTGTTACTATAGCTTTGTAGTATAATTTAAGGTCTGGTTTTGTGATGCCTCTTGCTTCACTTTTCTTTCTAAGGATTGCTTTGGCTATTCTGGGTCTCTTATTCTTCCAAATGAATTTTATGTTTGCCTTTTCTATTTCTTTAAGGAATGACATTGGGATTTTAATTGGAATCATATTGAATCTGTATAGCACTTTGGGCAGTATGGCCATTTTGACAATACTGATTCTGCCTATCCAGGAGCATGGGAGACTATTCCATCTTCTAAGGTCTTCAATTTCTTTCTTTAATGTCTTGTAGCTTGCATTGTAGAGATCTTTCACCTCTTTTGTTAAATTGATTCCCAAGTATTTTATTTTATTTTTTTTGAGGCTATAGTGAGTGGGATAGTTTTCCTAATTTCTCTTTCAGAGGGTTTATCACTGATGTATAGAAATGTCATTGATTTATGGGTGTTGCTTTTATATCCTGCTACTTTGCTTAAATCATTTATTAATTCTAGAAGTTTTCTGGTAGATTTTTTGGCTCCTCTAAGTGTAGAATCATGTCGTGTGCAAATAATCATATTTTGAGTTCTTCTTTTCCTATCTGTATCCCTTTAATTTCTTTCATCTGTCTAATTGCTCTGGCTAGTGTTTCAAGGAGTATGTTGAATAGCAGTGGTGAAAGAAGGCATCCCTGTCTTGTTCCTGTTTTTAGAGGGAATGTTTCCAAATTTTGTCCATTTAGGATGATGTTGGCCTTGGGTTTCGCATAGATAGTTTTTACAAAGTTGAGGTATGTTCCTACTATCCCTAGTTTTTCTAGTGTTTTGAACATAAAAGGGTGCTGTATTTTGTCAAATGCTTTCTCTGCATCAATTGATAAAATCGTATGACTCTTATCTTTAAGTCTATTGATATGATGGATTACGTTCATTGATTTCTGTATATTGAACCAAACTTACTTCTCTGGAATGAACTCCAGTTGATCATGGTGCATTATTTCTTTATGTGTTTTTGTAGGTGATTTGCCAGAATTTTATTGAGAATTTTTGCATCTATGTTCATCAGGGATATTATTCTGAAATTTTATTTCTTTGATGTGTCTGTGGTTTGGGATTTAGGGTGATACTTGCCTCATAGAATGAGTTTTTGGAAGAGTTCCCTCCTTTTCTATTTCATGAAATAGTTTGAGAAGTATTGGTATTAATTCTTCTTTGAAAGTCTTGTAGAACTCAGCTGAAAATCATTCTGGGCTTTTCTTGGTTGGCAAGCTCTTGATGGCATCTTCTATTTCCTTACTTGAAATTGATCTGTTTAAGTTATATATGACCTCGTGGTTCAGTTTGGTAGGTCATATGCCTCTAGAAATTTGTTGGTGCCTTCGGAGTTTTCTATTTTACTGTAGTATAAATTTTCAAAATAGTTTCTAATTATCCTCCGTATTTCTGTAGTGTCTGTCATGATATTTCCTTTTTCATCTTGAATTTTAGTAATTTGCATTTTCTCTCTCCTTCTTTTCATTAGGGTGGCTAAAGGCTTGTCAATTTTGTTTATTTTTTTAAAAAAACAGCTTTTGGATCTGTCATTTTTTTGAATTCTTTTGTTTCAATTTCATTGATTTCAGCCCTGATTTTAATTATTTCCTGTCTTCTACTTCTTTTGGTGTTGGTTTGTCCTTCCTTTTCTAAGGCTTTGAGATGAAGAGTCACTTATTTGTTGACTTTTACTTCTTTTAATAAATGCAATGAACTTTCCTCTTAGCACTGCCTTCATGGTGTCCCAGAGATTTTGATATGTTGTATCAGTGTTTTCATTTACCTCTATGAATTTTTTTTATATCTTCCCTGATGTTTTCTGTTATCCATGCATCATTCAATAGCATACTATTTAGTTTCCAGATGTTGGAGTAGTTTCTATTTTTTAATTTGTCATTGATTTCTAATTTTATTCCATTGTGGTCAGATAGGATGCAGGGTAGAATCTCTAATGTTTTGTATTTTCTAAGACTGGCTTTGTGACATAACATATGATCTATTTTGGAAAAGGATCCATGTGTGCTGAGAAAAACGTGTATTCTCACAGTGATGGATGGAACACTCTATATATGTCTGTTAAGTCTAAATTATTGATAGTTGTATTGAGTTCTGTGGTTGCTTTATTTAGTTTTTGTTTGGAAGATCTATCCATTGGTGAGAGCTGTTTTAAAGTCACCAAGTATTATTGTGTTATGGTCTATTTGATTCTTGTATTTGAGAAGGATTTGTTTGATATATGTAACAGCCCCATTGTTTGGGGCATAAATATTTATGATTGTTATTTCTTGTTGATGTATGATTCCCTTAAGAAGTATGAAATGTCCTTCTTTATCCCTTTTCACCAGCTTTGCTTTGAAGTCTATTTTATCTGATAGGAGGATGGAAATTCCTGTCCATTCGCAGGGCCCATGTGAGTGATACATTTTTCCCTCCCTTTCACTTTCAGTCTGTGGATGTCTTTTCCTTTGAGATGATTCTCTTGAAAGCAGTATATTGTTGGGTCTTTTTTTTAATCCAGTCTGTCAGTCTATGTCTTGTAATTGGTGCATTTAGGCCATTCATATTCAGGGTTATTATTGAAATATGATTTGTAGTCCCAGTCATTTTGGTTTATATTTTGGTTTTTACCTTGACTTGGTTTCTCCTTTGATTGCCTCCCCCCTTTTTTTAGTGTAGTTCTTCTTTTTGTATATTTTCATTTTTGGTTGTCATTTTCTCTTCATGGAATATTTTGCCAAGAATGTTGTGTAGTGCAGGCTGTCTTGCTGTAAAATATTTTAACTTTGGTTTATCATTGAAGGTTTTTATTTCATCATCAAATATGAAGCTCAATTTGCTGGATATAAGATTCTTTGGTAGCATCCATTTTCTTTCAGAACTTGGCATATGTCGTTCCATGATCTCCTGGCTTTTAGGGTCTGGGTAGAAAAATCTGCTGAGATCTGAATTGGTCTCCCCTTATATATAATCTGATTCTTCTCTCTTGTAGCCTTTAAAATTCTATCCTTATTCTGTGTGTTGGGCATTTTCATTAGAATGTGCCTTGGTGTAGATCTGTTGAAATTTTGTATGTTTGGTGTCCTGTATGCCTCTTGTATTTGATTTTTCATTTCATTTTTCATATTTGGGAAATTTTCTGATATTATTTCATTGAAGAGATTGTGCATTTCTTTGATTTGAAATTCTGTGCTTTCTTCTATCCCAATAAATGTTAGATTTGGTCTTTTGATCCTGTCCCATATTTCTTGTATGTTCTGTTCGTGATTTTTTACCATCTTCACTGTATGGTCAAGTTTATTTTCAAGATTGTATATCTTGTCTTCATTATCCGAGGTTCTGTCTTCCAGGTGATCTAGTCTGCTGGTGATGCTTTCTATTGAGTTTTTTATTTGGTTTATTGTTTCCTTCATTTCAAGAATTTCTGATTTTTTTTTATCACAATCTCTCGCTCTTTCTTAAAGTAATCTTTTGCTACTTGTATTTGGTCTCTTATCTCTTAGAGTGATCAATGGTTGCCTTAATTTGCTCTCCTATTTCTTTGTTGAATTGGTCTATTTTCCCTGTATTTGCTCGCTTAGGTCATTCTTTAAATCACAGATAATTTTAAGTATGTACATTCTGAATTCTTTCTCTGACATTTCATCAACTGTGCTGCCAATGGATTCTATCACTGTAGTATCAAAGTTTATTTGGGGCACTTTCTTCCCTTTTGTTTTCATGTTGATTATGTATCTTCCTTTCTTGCAATGCCGATTTGAGGTATTGTGGTTTCTATACTATAATCTTGTATTCACACCATAGATTACCTGTATCTCACATTGGAGTTACTTCCAGTCCTCAGCAGGTGTCCCCAGATTGACACTTCAGCCACTAAAGTTGATGGTGGCAGTAGTTGAAATACCTCAAGAGGGCAGTGGGAGTGGTCTTGGCTGGCTCCGTGGTGGTCCCTGAGGGCAGTTTTGGGCACTCTGTTGCGCTCCCACTGTTCCACAGGAACTTTGGAGTGGAACTGGGGGCAGGTCCAGGCCCCACTTGGGCAGGGTCTCACGCAGTGGTCTCTATGTATGACCCTTACTGTGGGTATGGGCTCTCCTGTGGCTGGCAGCTAGCAGTCTCTGGTCTGCTCTTGGCTGGGGTCCCATGGAAGTCCCTGAGGGTGGTTTTGGGTCCTCTGTTGTGCTCCTGCCAGGACCACAGATAGTATACAGTTTTCATAATAATCCGTAATGATCCTTTGTATTTCTTTGATGTCAATTGTAATGTCTACCTTTTAGTCTCTGATTTTATTTGAATCTTTCTCTCTCTCATTAGTCTGGCTGCCAAATTTTTGAGTATTTATAAAGAATGAGCTCCTAGTTGTGTTGATATTTTATTCTCTGTTTCATTTATTTCAGCTTTGGTCTTTGCTTATTCTTTCTGCTAATATTGAATTAGCTTGTTCTTGTATTATTTAACTGCTTTGAGACACAATATTAATATATTAAATATCTTTGTTTCATTTTTATTTTTGATGTAGGTACTGATTAATATAATCTTCCTTCCTTGAGATATTTTGTTATATTTCATCCATTTAGTATGTTGTATCTCTATTTTGATTTGTTCTAAGAAAATACTGAGGTTCCTTTGTGATGTCTTCCTTGATTCATTGGTTGTTCAAATAAGTTAATTTCTTTCCATGCATATGTATACTTTCCACCCATAAAACAGCCCTATGTTTTATTTATTTTCTTTTGCTGCCTTAAAAAACTTATCTTTAATCTTTTAATCCTCTTCCAAATTTCCTTAAACTTTCTTGCTTCCTCTTCATTATCTTTTCTTTCTCTCCCCCAACTGTGTGTTTTCAAATAAACTGTCTTTGGGTTCACTATTTCTTTCTTTTTTGTGTGTATTCTACCATCTCTCATGGTTTTAAATTCACTTAGTGTATTTTTGTATTTTTAATCACAAGGATTTCTGCTTCTTTTTTTGTTTTGTTTTGCTTGTTTGTTTTAGTACCAGGTATTGAATCCAGGGGTACTTGACCACTAAGCCACATCCTCAGCTTTTTGGGTTTTTTTTTTTTTGTTTTAATTTAGAGACAAGGTCTTGCTGAGTTGCTTAGCACCATGCTGTTGCTGAGGCTAGCTTTGAACTCGTGATTCTTCTGTCTCAGCCCCCCAAACTGCTGGGATTGCAGGCATGCACCACCCTGCCTGGCTCTGCTTCCTTTTTTAAAAAATTGCTTCCATCTCTGTAAATTTTCTGTTAGAATATTAAATTATCTATCCTTCTGAAAACTCATTAAGTTTCATTAAAACAATTATTTACATTTCCATCCAAGAGTTTGTAAATGGTTAGTATATGGTCATTTTCTGGCACTTATTTTGATCATTAGGTTAGTTCATGTTTCCTGGGAAGTTCTTGATCCTTGGTGGTATGTGACATCACCTGCATGCTGAAGGATTAGGTATTTATTTCAGTTTTTCTAACTTGGATTTTAAAACAATTTCATTAATATACATATTAATTTTACATATTAATGAGGTTCAATGTGACATTACCATACATACATGTAATGTGCACATATGCTAACTAATCAGATTGCATGTTTCCTCTGAGCCTATGGACACTTCTGTTTTTTTAGTACTAGGTAGTAACTTAGCTAATGCTTGTTTTGTTCAACACTGGAGAACAAGGCCTGTTTTTTTTTTCCAAATCTATAGTGGGTGTATTTTTCATTAACTAGAGAACTGGGGGAGAACCTAAAAGGGTAGTCCATCCCCAGAAACTCTCCTTGAGACTGGAGTTGATCCAGATGCCTCATCCAGGGTCACTAGCCTGCATTCAGGTACTCTGATGTTCCACTGGGCCCTGGGCAGAATCACTATAGAGTGACCAGCTCCAGGTTCTTAACCATAGCTGGTGCTCATCTTTCTTTTACCTCCCAGGAAGGTAGTTATTCTCTTCATGTTGTTCTGTCTGAAGATGGCAGAGGAATAGTATGAGAAGTCCTATGGCTACTAACACTGCAATGCTATTTCACATGCTGAGGTCACAGCTAACACTAAGGAAGGACCTAGACTGATACTGCAATGAATTGTGGACTGCCAAGGTGGATTCATGGCCTACAACTGCTCCAACCAGCCACAGGGCATCTGGCTGGAATAAAGGTCCAATAGACTGGGGCCATGTGGGGCACTGGTCTGGGAACAGGTACTGTTAGAATCTGCCCAGTATTGGATTTTACCTGTCTGGCACTGAGTTCTAAGGCAAAGAACTTGCACTTAGTATGCTTCCCTACACCCATAAAATGGAGGCTGGCTCAACATTCTGCTGCCCCAGTACTAGTGTAGTGTTGGTGAAGGCAGTTCTTTGACCACCAAGGTTAACACTAAGCTGGATCCCATCTGAGTTTCACAGCCACAAGTACTTGTACAATCTCAGGTGTGTATCCAGGAGCTCCCTATGATTTGTTCTGATGTAGGCCAAAACATGGATCCATCCTATTGATGAGTAAAGATCTACCCCAAGCTCTGTTAGGTCTTGAAGCTCTGTATGTGAGCTCTGGCCTGAGTATAGGGACACTTGGGTTCTCCTTGGTGCTGTGTGTCACCATGCTGAGCCCAAAACTAAGCTCCAAGTCAAGTCCTGTGCTAGCTTTTCTACCCTGCTTCCCAGAGGGTGGAGTCTTACTCGCTTCTCTGGTGCCCAAGTTTGGGGAAAGAGTGGTGAAGCACTATTGGCTAAGGCAGTTCAAGAGAATCAGTTCCTGCAATACAGGGGACTTGGGGTGTGGCCAGGCACTGGAGTTCACTGTGGCACACTTGGTCTTGAAGTATAAGGTTCAGCCTTTATTCCTTCTCCCTCCCTATGTAGGAGGCATCTCTCTTCAGGCTGCATTACTTGATTAGAGGGAGGGGCAACATGAGTAACTCCTTCCAGCCTTATCCAATGCATCTTTTTTTATTGTTATAATACAACCAAGCAATCTATTTCCTTGCCTGGCTTACTTAACTCTTGTGAAAGTACTTTGGAGCATGAATAGCTAACTAAATTGATGTGTATGGTGAGATAATCACTGAAAGGTCTATGACACCATTTTGTTTCACCTCTTTGGTACTGATTTTTTTAATTCTTTTTTGTCACAATTTTAGAAAATTATATCTTTCTATAAATGTATTCATTTTATATAAGTTGTCTAAAAAATTAACATGAACTGGATTACAGCATTCTCTTATCATCCTCTTGGTAATTGTTTGAAATGGAGTGATATCCTCTCCTTCATTCATGATACTGGTAATTTGTGCCTTCTCTATTTTTTCCTTGATCAGTCCAACTAGGTATTCTTCAATTTTATTGCTATTTTAGAAGAACAGCAGAACTGCTGTTGCAGGATAATGTAGGAGTCTTAGGTACTGCCATTGTATTGTCCAGTGTCTGAGAGAATGAAAGTTCTAGATTAGAAGGTTTCTGATTTCTGGGTATATAGGAGGTGGGTGGCCTAGAAAGGACTCAGAGGTCTATCTGTAGACCAACACTGCTCAGTTGCTGATTGTGATGAGCTTCATTTACTTTCCTCTTGTCAGTCTCAACTAGTTTTTCCTTCTCCAGTTGTCTATCTTAAATATATAATTTATTTTAATATCATCTCAATTAAAATTAACTTTGTAATTTTTATAATTTTGTTCTTATAAGTTTATTGTAATCCAAACCATCTGCAAATCAACACATATATCTCCTTAGAGACAGTGAGCCTATCAGAAGAAAGGACTAGAATGAGGTTGTACTTTTCTCAGTTGAACTGTAGCTTGAGACACTGTTTTGCACTAGGTTAGTAGGTGTATAGGCACAGAGGATATCATTAAACAAATCACGGAGGAATTTATGGATTACTACAAAGTCACAATTCTCTTGCAAATTCAGAGAAAAAAAGCACATAGCTTTTGATGAGAGAGATGAAAGAATTACAGATGGAAAGCTCTGAGTTGTGGATTCTCCTTTCATCTTTACTACAATCAATTCTTCTCATTTTATTTAACATCTTTATAAACTCAAATTGGAAGGGACACTCAGCCATGTGTTTGCAAGTCAATATTGCATTCAATAAAGAGTCATTATGTATGTATTTTGGTAAGAGTTGACAGTTGTTACCTGTTGCATTCTGTGATAGAAGCACATTTGGGGTTATTTGATAAGAATGGGAGTATAGAGACAGTGGACTTTTGGGAAAAGAGGCTTATAGTAAGTACCAGGGTTTGTCAATGAGAGCTGACAAAAGTATTTAAGGATTCTCTGAGCAGTGCTCAAGACCCAGTTGTAATTTGGAGAATTTCCTGTGTATATTTATGTGAATTCTGCAGGGCTGTTGTAGGAAAGAGAAGAATAAGTTATAAGAGTAACTCAAGTTTGAGGTACCAAGGAGATCAAAATGTTGAAAGAAGAGGTCTCAGCGATGAGATTTCATTAAGAATCTTGCCTAAGCCGGGTGCGGTAGCTCAAGCCTGTAATCCCAGCACTTAGGAAGGCTGAGACAGGAGAATCGTGAGTTCAAAGCCAGCCTCAGCAATGGCGAGATGCTAAGCAACTCAGAGAGACCCTGTCTCTACATAAAACACAAAAAAGGGCTGGGGATGTGGCTCAGTGGTCGAGTGCCCCTGAGTTCAATCCCCAGTACCAAAAAAAAAAAAAGAATCTTGCCTAAGGTCCAAGTGTATCTGTATAGAAAGAGATGAAACAGAAATATATATGACTGAAATCTTCATTTTGCCTTTGGTTAAATTGGTTCATATGAATCAGTAGTTCTCTTTAGGGGCAATTTCTCTTTCTTCGTCCACCAAGGTCCTTCATAAACTTTTCAAATGACTTGAAACTGTTTACTTCTGTTTCTTTCTACTAGAAGTAAGGAATCCCAAAAGCTAACACCACTGTTTTCTTGGGATTTATATTCTCAACAACTACCAACATTCTTGCAACATGGAAAAATCTAGAATTTTGAATAAAACAACATGAGGTGAACTCTCAATATTGCCTTTGAATACCCATATCCAACATAAATAACCGACCTGAACAGAAAGTTTACATATACCTCTTTGAAGCCTCCCTTTCTCCCCCATTTTCATCATGTCCTAATCAGAGGCTATCCTGGCTATTTCTCAGCATTTAGTGACAACTCTTTCTGACCCTTCTTTGCCTTGATTGGAAGATTATGCAGCCACCTCTGCTTTAAAAGGTAAAAAGCAAGCTTTGTCTTCAAGAAACATACTTCAATCTTTGTGGATCTGAAGTGGCCAAATACTACATCCAATAAAGACATTCCCAGTACTCAAGCAACACAGTGCTCTGTCCCAAGAGAAAGTAGGAGCCTGGAGTGAAGGATGAAGAGACAGATAGATAGAGGTGAGGATATTGCCACAGGCCCTGAGAGTTGGTTGAATGCAGATTGAGTCACAGCTACAGGCAGGATAAAGAAGGCAACCCTGGACATAGAGAAAGAAATATAAGCACAGTCTTGTTGAAGACCAACCTTGTCATCCTAGCTTTTAGATTTCCTGTATAAAATTGAGACCTAAAGCTCTAATCATAAGAGGAGGTAAGAGGAGACAATTCCTATGGCCAAAAGAGCCCTGAAGAAAGCGTAAATGTGGAGAATTGAGGATCCCCCAGGCTCAAGCACAGGTACAGAGGAGCAATTTTCTAGTCTAGCCATAGAGATTCTCCTATCATTCAGGTTGGTGTCTCTCTTGCAAGTGCGTTAAGTATGAGAAATGGAGGACAACTGTCCAAGACGAAAGTGGGAAGAATGTGCCAGGAGACTGACGTGCAACATGTATGTTACATTCAGCCAAGGGAGAAGGACATGCGCAGTCACCTGGCATGTGAAGTGGTCATTGGGAAGAATAAAACAAGGGCATGAGAGGATATAGGTCAGGATGCCAACTATATTCCCTAAATTTTTAACTTCGTACAAACCATGGTCAGTAGCTTGGTCCACCATCTCTGCCAAAATATAAGGAAATAGTGCTTTAAAATCCTCGATATTATTTTCAGGTTAATGATCTTTAATCTTAGCACTGAAAGAAGTCACTATCAGAAGATACTTAGAATATTTAATATGTAAGACACTAAAAGATGATTCTAGGAAGCAAAAGTGAAACTGAGAGTAGTTTTATGCAACAAAACCAAAGGGACATAGTACTTTTTTTGCTTAGAAATGAAATATCCCCCAAATCTGAACTGTGCACCAACCACCTTTTTGTCATTGCAAGAGTAGCCACCAGAGATATCTTTTGCTGTTCTGTGCCAAACACATATCTTCAGTCATTTATAGGTCAATACTCCAAGTCTCATAGGCCACTAAGAATTATACTTCGCATAGTCTGGACCTGGGTTCTTTCTTCTTTGATGCACTGATGTGTCTCTTTTTCTTCTAATTAATGATTAAAAACAAAAACAAAAAAACTGAGTATAGTTCTTTACAATGCAAGACATAGAATTTAAAATTTATAGTTTTCTTTACTTTTAATTTTTGCCCTCTTGGTTCTATAGTATTTCTGTAGAAGTACATTAAACATATTATTTCTAACCACAGTGACCATTGGTAAAATTGTTCCTCTCTAGCTACATCCTTTCCAAAAAGGCAATGAGTGCTATAGTTCGAATCTTAAAAGCATCCCCAAAGGCCCATGCTAAACGCTTAATCTCCAACATGGTTCTGTTGGGAGGTGATAGAACCCTTAAGAGTTGGGCAATAGTGGGAAGTCATTAAGTCATTAAGGGCCTGCTCTTGATGGAGATTATAGAACCATGGCCTCCTCTTAACTCTCTTCCCAAACACAAGGTGAACAATTATTCTATAATTAGGGACTATGTCACCAAAAATTTAGCCCAAGCAAATACTAACTGTAACTTCTTAAATTCTGAATGAAATTAAACCTTTTCTCTTCATGAGATGTGTCTCTTGTGACAAAGAGTTCACTAACACACTAACCTGGTTGACAGTTTTAGTTACAATGTTTATCTTCATGTAAGACATAAAATTCCATTTTCTAATTCAAATTTTTAAAATGTCCTTACCAAATCAATGGCCAATGAAAAGATTTATGTTATATCCCAGAAATGAAGAATTTTAGTCAATATGGAAATGTGGAGTCATTTTCATGACAGGCTGAAAATTTTAGGTTAGTTGGAAAGTGCTCAAATATGTCTTCTTTACAATGAATTTGGATATTATTGGATATATACATGTGTGTGTATGTGTTTTGTCTCTATGCATTATGAATGACTTTTACATGTGCTTATTTAACCACTAAAAAGTTTATTTTAGGGCACAATAAAAAGTAGTAGTCAAATACTATTATTTTTAAAACCAATACTTAAATTTTCAACAATATAGAAATATATATGTCCTAATGATTTAAGGTGTTACCATTTAAATACTAACTTTCTAAACATATAATTGTCTTTTGTCTATATTTATATTCTGCTTCATTGCACTCTCATAAGAACTTAGTTCGTTTTAATATTTTTAAAATCTTATGAATATTTTTATAGCAGCTTTTAATTTCACAAATTTCCTTTCTATATTCACATTTATTTTTACTTATGAACTTCACAAATCTTATAGAAAACATCCATCAAATTAGTAACAATTTAGATGTTGAACTGTGTTCTATCAAATATTTGCATCCACTAAAGAAAATAGTATAAAAATTATTTATATTTTTACTTAAAAAGTAAGATATTTAAAACCTTCAAAAACAGTTTGGTTGCTTTTACAAAGGTCCTACATATTTCCTGTTAGATTTATTCTCATAGATTAGTGGATGCATCCCAATTTGCATCAAATATCTCTTCCTTTGGTGCACCATTGCTCTTGATCAACCCTGTGCTAATGGCACTCTCATTCATACTAATCCAGTATCCTTGATAGATTAGTAACTACTCTCTCCCATAACACAGGAGAGTCAGTAGGTGTCACTGCTCTATGTTTACCATATTCTTGTGGATCAAAGATACATGCTGGGGTCCACAGTCTCAGTTGTGTGGGAAGGGCATGTCTGAAGAGCAAAGCTAAACAGAAAGAATCAGCAATTGTGAAGGAAATGTGGAAGAAATGGTCTAGAAGCATCAGGTCCTCATTCTTCATGCTTTCTCTTTAGAAGCTCATCTGTTCTGTGATCTCCACAGTTTTATTTATCAAACCACTTTGAGTTGAGTGCCTATCATTTGTAATGAAAATTTACACTGAGACCCAGCATCAGATATTTTGTTTAATGCCTATGTCTCAACAAAAGCCTCAGGAAGTAGGCTTACTATGTTTCAAAACCCCAAGCAGTAATTTCCAATATAATGTTGTTTACAAATCAGAGGGAAAAATGCCAATTGCTTCAGTAAACCATGGAATGTGGCCATTACAAGTAAATGTTGACCACTGGAGGCCTTTCAATCATGCTCAAACTATGACATAGCCCACTCTCAGTATTCAAGATGAGCTACTCTGAACATATATTTTATCATTTTGTATCCATATTATAGAGGTCTAGATGAACCAATCATAATATTCCAATGACTGTTTTTTCATGATTGTAGTTTGTGCAGACTGAGCAATACATACAGTATGACACCTAACTTCATTCACGAATATATTCTTGCATAAAAAAGAAAGGTGTGAGAAGGACATCTTCTAAAATGGTGTTATTTTTAGCTCAGCCATCTGGAAATGGAAAAGAAATGGGAAATTTTTCACCTTAAGATTCCTTTCAACCACCGAAATATTACAAAAGGAATCTGTACTTTTGAAAGTAAAACCAAGTACTGTACTTAAACCATTGTAATATAAGGAATACCTTTCTAATCGAAGGCCTGCATATAGACCATAGTAATACCAGTCTTTTAGAATCAAGTGATCTTAGTTTGTACAGCGGTGCACAGCTGCATCTGAGCCACACCCTGACTATGCACTGTTTACATCTCATCATTTGCAAAGGTCCATCAATCCCTGAGAACTACAGGTGAGATCACCTGTCTGTGTAGAGTTGATAGCAGACTGAGATTTCTAAGTCATATATTATTCAAAACATCTCCTAGTTCTTCTGGGTGAATGAAATTTCATAATATAATGCTAGAACATAATAAATAATCCATAAGTCCTTGAGGATTTGTTTAAAGATGAGAAAAGAATGACCAGTTTTCACTGATGCTGCAGCTTGAGTCTCTTCAGGATCTCTTTCAATAGTAGTCTGATATTCCACCGAAGTTGCAAGAATGTTCAGTGAATGCATTTTACTCTTTTCATGACCTCATCAGACTATAGGAGGATTAGGTCTCATTGCTCTGTGAAGAATAAAACTCTGAAACTGATTACTGCACTGGGTGATATATTTTTTTTTTATCAGAAATGCCTCCAATTTCATCAGTGGGAATTATGAAAAAGTTCATTAAAGGATTGTACTGGAAGACAGCATCTAAACACAGATACCATTAACAGGCTAACTAGAAGGAACTACAATGAGATATTCCAGTGGATTCTCTCAGGTAGACTTTAGCAAAGATGTATCTGAATCAGTCCATTCTGCAAGTCTTTTGGGGAGCTAGTAATGAATCATTAACAATAAAATATTAAAAGGAAATAGTGACACTGAAGACAAATTTGAGTATCAAATCAAACTAGACTCTGTGATTAAGTCATGCACAATTGTGGCCCTCACCAGTGGTGTTGGAGTAACCCCTAACATGGTGGTGGAACTGAGGGGAAACCAGAGTGTACTGGGGAGGAGACACGGTGGTAATCACAGACAGAACCTATACATTTTCAGGGTTTCTTGACTGGCTTGAGGTAGGGAGAATAATCACTATTGTCTGTGACCCTGGCCAACAATATTGATGGCCTGTTTTTATACCAATGCATTTCTCATACTCTTTAAAGCCATAATGCCCTAAAGATTAGTCATTTCAGTTTGGAATTTTTGTACAAATAATTATGCATCCTAACTTGATCTAAATTGAAATAATTATGCATCCTAACTTGATCTAAATTGAAATGACCTCAGAATCACTTCATGACTCCAGACTTCATTGTAATACATTAGCATCAGTAAGAAATAGGATCACAACTAATAAGAATGTCTGAAGGAACCATATTAAGAAAGTTGCTAGAGGACTTCCGGCAAGATGGCGGCTTAGAGGGACGCAGCTACCAGTCTCCTCAAACAAAAGACCAGAAACTGCGGTACAACCTTCTCCCACCCGGCTTTTGGACAGCACGGAAGGAAATTTCACTCACACGGGTAAGCAGAGCCAGCAGC
>CM053403.1:90890170-90914049 GCA_028644305.1 Xerus rutilus
ATTGGAGAACATTATGCTTAGTGAAGTAAGCCAATCCCAAAAAACCAAATGCCGAATGTTCTCTCTCATTAGTGGATGAGGATACATAAGGGGGATGGGAACGGGAAACACAGGAGAAATGCAGGAACTCTGGATGCAGCAGGGGGGAGGGGGGAGGAAGGAAAGGGAAACGGGAATAGTAATGATGATTGATCGAATGAGTCATTACTACCCCTGGTGCATGTATGAAGACACAAATAGTGTGACTCTTTATGATTTGCAACCAGAGAAATGGAAAAACTGAGCTCTGTTTATGTACTATGACTTGAAATGCATTTAAATAAAAATAAATAAATTTAAAAAAAAAAAAAGAAAGTTGCTAAATGCTTTTGCTGTTCATCCCATTTTATGGCTCACTTTGAAAAGAAAACATTAATGATCATGTTTTTCTCTTGAGAGAGGTGATTTTTGCTGCACTTTTTCATAACAAATATTATTCAATAACAATTCCATATCTGTAGCCAAATGGTTGCCAAGATTCTGAACCCATACTTAAAATCCCTTTGTGACCCTCTTCTATAGATAGATGTCTCATGTTTTCTTCAAATTCTACTCATCAGTAACAAAATAATTCCTCAAACAAAACAAAAGAAAAAAAAGAAACGAAATTCTACTCATCAGTAACAAAATAATCGCTCAAACAAAAGGAAAAAAAAGCCAGTGAATACCTTTGAATATTTTTAATCACTTCTGATCCAGCTCTGAAACATTCTGTCTTCTATAATGGGAAGAAGTTTGATTATTTTTGTCATAAAACTTGGTTTCTTTCTCAGCCTCACATTTCCTGATGTGTGTTTTCTCATGTTTAAATGTAAGTAATTAAAAATTGTGTGAGTAATTAAAAAAAACTAGTCCTACTGAGTTCATATTCAGTGGACAAATATAGAACATATAAAAGGAGGAATATAGGCAAATAGAATGATATGTAGGATAATAAACACAGTGGCAGGTGGATAGATAAACGGATGATAGATAGGTAGCATTTTAGTACATAAAAGAATGATTCAATGAAAGCTAATTCATTTAACTTTCATGCCTTGAATTCAGCCACTCTAAACTGACCCTGCAAATTGCTCCAAAAATTTTTTTTAAATATTTATTTTTTAGTTGTAGGCAGACAGAATATCTTTATTTTATTTTTACATGGTGCTGAGGATCGAACCCAGTGCCTCACGCATGCTAGGCGAGCACGCTACCACTGCGCCACAACCCCAGCCCCTATTGCTCCAAAATTTGATTCCAGAAACTTGCTCATGAAATTCCCATCCTAACACCTTCAAACCACTCCACATACCCCATATCTGGAAAAGAAAAGTCTTTCATACCGTAGCCTGTGACAAGTCAAGTCCAAATTCAGGACACAGTCAGGAACATTTGTTGTGTTTATATATTTCTCCCTTAAGATTTGTGTGCCTGGTTGGAGCAGGTGGACCCTGCTCAGGTCTTGTGGAAGTGAATTCTGGAGGAGAATGGACTCTGTGTCTGATGTAAACTTCACATTCCCCACAGCCCAGGTCATCTGTGCAGAACTGGGTGTGGTAAAGCAGTTTCCTTACAAGGCAATAATACATCAAAAACAGTTAAAGGACAAGTCTGGGCTGAAGAGTTCCAGTCTTTGGGCCAGAAATCCTTTTCAATTTTAGAGGACACAGGTGTAAGGATGTCGTTAGATTGGGCACATCCTATCCAGGTTTATCCAGGATAATCTCACAATGAACGCATCCTTTTGTATGGTTTAGTTTTTTAAATTTATTCATTTTTTATTTTCATACTGGTATTGAACCCAGGGGGCTCATCCACTGAGCTATAGCCACAGCCCTTTTATTTATTTTGTATTCTGAGATGGGGTCAAGTTAACTTGCTTAGAGCCTCACTGAGTTGCTGAGGCTGGCTTTGAACATGGGATGCTCCTGCCAAGGAATGGGATTACAGGTATATCCCACCATGGCTAAAGAAAGAATCCTTTTCTTAGTATTGTCTGAAATGCTTTTTTGTAATATGAGGTAAAATATTCACAGGCTCCCAGGATCAGGGAGTGGACATATTTGAAGCTCCATTATTCTGCCAGCCCTCTGTCCATGCTCCATTTCTAGGATCTGTCATATGGTCACTCAGATAAAGAGTTTACTTCTTCCAGTGCCCTCACATCAGTGTCCCTGCCTATGAATTGGCTAATAATTACATTTGTGTAGAAACAGAAAGAGAGGTACAAGTTAGGAAAACAGGTTAAAGGGACAAAACTTCCAGTCTTCCACCTTGTGGGCAGTTCTTCAGCAGAGTCGGCAATAGGCACTCACTAATTAGGAATAAAGAAAAAACAGCGGCAAGAGTTCAATGCTCACTGAGCCCTAATGTCCCCCTCTTCATTTTAGAGTTCCTGGCCCTCAGGTTGGTGAGTGAGGACCAGGAGTGTGCTAGGTGGCTGGAGGTTTCTACAACACCTGAGGCAGTGTCTGCCGCAGCCCCATGGATGCTGTGACCTTGTCCGTGATCTGCAGACAGCTTGGCGGTAGGGACACTGGGACTCTAGATTTCTTGGTTTCTTCCAGGGAAGGTTCTAGACCCCACTGGGTAGATGGAATCCACTGACAGGAAACTGATACCTCTCTCTGGCAGTGTCCCTCTGACCCCTGGAAACACCAATCTTGCTCTCCAAAGGATGAAGCTCATATCACATGTACAGGTGACCTACTATCTATTTCTATGTGTTTGTCCTATGCCTGCAGGTTGTTGTTAGGAAAGTTTTATATGTTCAAACATAGTAGATGCACTGAAATAAGTTCACAAAATGAATACTGGATAGAGATTGCTTGATCCACCTCTTGCAATCCTGTTTCAAAGGCAGATGTAAGAAAACATGCAATGATAACAATTTATGTGAAAAGTACCAGAGACTGAACTGAGCATATAGGAGCATGAAGTTATAATCTGATAAACATTCTTAGCAATTAGCTAATGCAGTCTTACCTTATATTAATTAACCTGAATTTCTTTAGTTGAGAGGGTGAATAATTGGACCTCAGTAATACACATTGCTGGCTATGGGCTATCACTTTGTTTCCCCACTCCCACCCAACACAGGTAATGTGGCTTAATCATCATAATCAACTTTTGATAGGTATCATGGTGATCATTTATTTCAGATGAGGAAACTGAGATTAGAAGTAAACACTTCATCTCCCTCACACTTTCAAGTGAGTGGGGGGCAATTTGGGGAATCAAATATATTGGGCTGTTTAACTCTAAAATTTATCCACATCAGACAGACAACCTTTCAGATCATTTTGTTGATGGAAAATATTCAAGTGACTTGTAGGTAGAAACTTAATTCCAAACAGAAGGACAGACACAAAAAGAAAACATCGCCCGTGTCCAACCTGACTACACAACCATGCATAAATGTGAGTGTCATGAAGGTGCTGTGGGAATACGTGATTTGGAAAAAAGAGAAATCATTTTTAGTTCAATAACTAAAGGAGGAGTAGAGGTCCAAGGAAAGAAGAAAGTAGAGTATCAGTGTAAATACTGAGATGGAAAGAGAATGGTGACCTTGAGGTACTGATAAAATCCCATCATGAGAAGAGCAGGAAGAGGGTGGAGAGAGATGCATGATTACCTGGGTCAGTAAGAAGAGCTAAAGGCCTCTCCAAAGCACGTACCCAATGAAAATCCTGTTGAAAAACTATTTGTCTTCTCATCTCTACATTATGGGGAATTGCTGTGAGATAAGGAACCTAGTCTCCCCTTATTTTCTTCTTGAATTCATCTCCTCATTGTTCCAGTGGTCTTGCTTGATACTACCTCCTCTGAGCCTTTATCCATATCTTATTGGAAACTAATATACCCACTTCATCCCTCTCCCAGAAAACATTCCATGGGGCCTGTTGGAAATTGTAGACTATCATGTTCTAAATTTTTAAGACCTATAATATCTGCTTCAGTTTCTTGTTGTGATAAAAAAAAAAAAAAAACAACTGGCTGGCCTCTGAAAACAATAACGTCCTTATCATTTGGAGGCATTATGCTTCCCTTTCAATATGCTTTTTTATAAGGTCAAATCTTAGAATAAGATTATAATTATGCATCTTATTCTTAGAATATTTCGGCTATGCCTTGAAATTTTCTACAATTTCTCCCCTTGAAGCACTCTCTCACGCCCCTTCTCCATGTATGGCCACACTATTGACCATCGCTAACTGTCCAGCTTGAGATCTTGATTGCATTGTTCCTTCTCTGACTGTTGCTTCTTCTCCTTATGACACATATTCTTGATGCTCCTTTTCCAGATATTTCATATTCATGCAGATTCCAAATGTTTTCCCTTATCAGTTTTTCAGTTTTCCACTCTCCTCATGACTGCACATGTTCTTCTTACCCTGATTAGACAATATGATGCCCCATTATCATCCTCCTACTTTAAGCACACTCAACTCCCTGGACCCTTCTTTATCTATCAATGACAAGAATGGTTGTGTCAACTACCTAACTCTTCCATGCCTGCACTAGACTAAGCAAGTACTGCTGAAGCATGGGCAAGTACTGTGTCTTGTTATAATGTGAAATTATCCTGCTTGACTCTTGAATTTGAGGTTCCAATGTCTGACAGACCGTCCACACTGGCCCGAATTCTAGTGGGCTCCTCTGACATGTGCTCTTGCTCTCTCTAACATATTATTTTACAAATTCTCAGATCTCCCCCATGCTGATATTTTAACCTCACCATACACTTAAATGATGATCTTGCCTCAAATATCCCTGGAAGTAGAAATCCTCAGCTGTCTACTTCGTTCTTCCCTCATTTGGTTACTCTACCTTATTGGTTGTTCTTATTCTGTCTTATAGGTTTGTAATTTCTCTGTTCAACTTATAGGTTTTAGACACATTCTTGGTTGAACCTCAGACTTTCTACTCTTACTTAACTATTTTTCATCCCCAGATGTGTATTCCAAAGATGTTGGATGGCATATTCTGTAGATATCTGCTAACTCCACTTGATTTATAATGTTAGTGTAACTATGATGTGTGCTTGTTGATATTTTCTCTGCATGCCAAATCTATTAGTGAGATGGGATATTAAAATACCACTAGTATTGTATGAAAGTTCTTTTTCCCATTATATCTTATAAGTGTCTTTTTAAAATAAAATTCTGTGTTCATTTCTTTGGTGTATGTTCATTTGTAATTATTACATCTTCTCAATGATTTATTCCTCTTACTAATATGTACTGATCGTCTTTCTCTGTACTGGCTAATTCTGGAGTGTGTTTTCCATATATGAATACAGCCACTTTTGTTTGCTCTCAGGTTCCATTTGCTTGCAATATCATTTTCAATCTTTTTCTTCTTAGTCTATATATATATATCTTTGCCTATGTGGTGAATTTTTTGCATTCAGCAAGTTGTTGGCTCTTGATTTTTAATACAGTTAACCAGTCCACGTCTTTTAATTAGAGAATCAGACCACTTACACTCAGAGTTATTATTGAAAGTCTTGTCATTTTGTTGTGCTTTTCTTTCTGGACAGTTTGAATAATCTATGGTCACATCTTCCTTCTTTATTCATCTTGGAGTTTTGATGATTTACTGAATTGATAATGTTGATTTCTTCCTCCTTCTCACTTGTTTATCTGCTCTTCTAGTGAGATTTATTCTTTCCCATGCTAGGGAAAGTCTAGGTTGTCTTGCTTCCTACTATGTGTGTAAGATTTCTTCATTATCTTCTACAGTGCAGGTTCAGTGGTTCAAAATTTCTTCAACTGATGTTTATCTTCAAAGGACTTATTTTCCTTTGAGTCTGAAGGATAACTTTACTGAACATAGTCATGTAGGTGGCAAGTATTTTCTTTCAAGGTCTTAAGTACATCATTTTATGCCCTCCTGGCCTTTAGTGTTTCTGCTTAAAAATCTGTTATATGAAGGTCTTCTAGTAAGCAGCCTTCTCTTAATGATGTGCTTTGGGGTGTGAGTGTCCTCTAGTGTTGAGATTAATTCCAAGTGGACATTGTAGGTTGTTTTTCCATGGCTTCTTTGGCTGGTAATAATGGGTTTTGAAACTCCAGGTATTGTGTCAGAGCACATCTTTCTCTGTTGTTCTCATATAAATGACTAGTAGTTCAAGCATGTTGTTATAGACAGCACAGAATGTAGGGTATTTTCTCTATGGTTATTTTTCCAGTGTTATTTTTAGTGTTTGGTCTGAGGGGATATGGTAGCAACCTGTGTTGAGATCCGTGAAGGCACTTTTTCCACAACATTTGAAATATTTCTCTCTGGTGTTCTTAAGTTGAGGATAGTCCAGAGCAGGAGCTATGTCTACTTGTGGCTGGCTTATCAGCTGTGGATTTCTCTCTTCCCTATTCATTAAGTTGAAATATTCACCAATGCTTCAGCATGACTAAGTTATGGCTTCAGTAAAGTGCAACTTCCCTGTATTGGCTGGAGTTATAGCTCAGTGGCCAAGCACACACCCATCATGTTCAAGGTTCTTCACTTGATCACCAGCATAACTCAGAAAGAAGAAAACAACAGCAGTAACCACAACATAAAAATAAACCAGGGGGGCATGGTGGCACCTGCCTATAATCCCAGCCATTCAGGAGGCTGAGGTAGGAGGACTGTGAGTTCAAAGCCATCCTCAGCAACTTAGCAAGGCCCTAAGCAACTCAGACAGACCCTGTCTCAAAATACAAAAAAAGGGCTGGGGATGTGGCTCAGTGCAGTGGTTGAGTTCCCCTGGGTTCAATCCGGGTATCAATAAATAAATAAATGAGCTATAGAAATAGAGTAATAATCAATTACACTGGACAACAACTAAAACAGCAGTAACAATAAAGGGAAGAACAAATATAGAATGAACAAGAAAGTAAAAAATTAAAAAGGGTAAATTAATTCAAAAAATATTGAAGATTGAAAATAAAAGGGAAGTAACAAGGGGAATTAAAAAGAGGAGGAAAATATTTGTAACATAAAAGGAAAATATTAATCAGGCAGAGGGGCTCTGGAGGCTAAGGCAGGAGGATTACAAATTCAGTACCAGCCTTAGCAACTTAAGGAGGCCCTGAACAATATAGTGATACTATGTCTCAAAAATAAATGAGCAAATAAGTAAATAAATAAATAGGGCTGGGGATGCTGTTCAGAGGCAAAGTGCCTCTGGGTTCAATCACCAGTACAATAAAAAGAAAGAGAGAGACAGATATACACATGCACAGAGAGAGAGAGAGAGAGAGAGAGAGAGAAATGAGAAAGGAGAGAGAAAATAATCCATCTGGAGAAAAAAAATAATTAAATAATAGTAAGGAAAATATAATAAGACATAAGGAAAAAAGAAAAATATATGTCAAAATTTCCCCCAGCCAAAGTGTTTACAATGGAGACACCTTTTCTAGGTCATCTAACATTTGAATCCACCCGGTATGTGGAGGATCAGTTGACTGCAAAAGTAACCAGTTGCAGTTCCTCTCTTTTTCCACCAAACATACTGAGATTGAGGGCAATAGATTGGTTATACTGTGCTCTTCATTTCCTGTCAAGGAGGTTAAGGGGGTGTTGACAAGGCAGGCCATAATATCCCTGCAGAGATTTTTTTCTGGAAATCTGGAGGCATGTCAATGGTTCAGTGGTTTGCAGACCCAACAGTTAGGCACACACTTGCTCCAGAGGTTTCTAGCAGGTACCCATTGGGGTGTGCCATGTGTCCTAGCCATGGTGAATCCCTGCAAAGGTGACATGGGAATGCTGTGAATTGCCAGACATTGTCTCTGAGCTCTCATACCTGGTCCCTATGTGCAACCACATGTGATTGGAATTGCTCTTCCTCGCAGAGAGTGGGACCACTTACCAATGAGACCTCCATTCCTTCCCTACAATTCAGTGCTCTCAGAACGTTTGTGACAGTCACTCTTCTTATCTGAAAATGTACATTAATTTCCATCCAATCACTGTGGCAGGGTGGCCCAGGGACCTAAAATTGTGATTACCCCATATTGTCTAAACCCCAGAGCAGTTTAGTCCCTAGCAGTGGCCACTTCTTAAGATAGCTCCTGATTATATCACTCTGACAGCTTGTTGAGCAAGGTGACGAAATTTTTCTCTAAAGCTTATTTGTTGTACAAGGATACTCTCTCTCAGAACAATGCCCCAAATTTGATCTAAATCTTGTAAGAACCATGTGTTTCTCTCACAGGTAAGACTGCTGGTCTGCTGACACCATCTGGGTTGTCTGCACTCTCCAGCTTACCTTATGCTTGCAGGTTGCCTCTCTCACCCAGGCGGCTGGAGATGAAGTTGGAAATTGCTTTATACTTTTCTCTGGGCTGCCTTTCTGCTTCTCCTTATTGTTTAGATTAATCATGAATTCTCTATTAGTTCTTCTCTTTCTCTTCTCAAAATACAATTATCCCTTTGTACCCTAACATTTTTCACTCAGTCACAACAAAGCTACCACTTTTCTGCCATTTACCTCCTTACCAATACTCCTATATTTACATAATAACAATTCCGGAAAGGAAATTCAAACATATATTAGATTTGTTTGGGGAAAAAAAGTAACATTTTATGATTCTTAATGGAGTTGAACAATGTTGATATCTGACATCATCTTTTTTGGGAACTTGCTCAATCTATCTAAAGTGAGACAAGTTTTGACATTACATATTCAATCTGAACTCTGAAGCCTACAGTCATTACTGAAATATTTTGAGGCAAACCACAGTCCATTCACTTTTCAGTCTTAATGACCATATGATTATGATTTCTCCTGGATTCAGGGCTGTCACCTGAGGTTTCTGATGATCTCATCCCAGTTCCTTACTCTATCCCCTGTACTCTGATCCTTCCACATCTCAGGCCTTGCCACTCAAGTGTGTATTCTCTATAAGAACCAATCAGATGCTGGTCCACAGACTTTTAGAAATCATTCAGAAAAAGACACTTTTAACTACTCAAGGTGGGAAATCTGACATTTCTAGAATTGTGTTTTATCAGATCCTATGATGAACTCTGCAAATAGTAAATTTAACTCTGATAGCAACTACGTAATAACTTCTGCCTGAGACATCTAACTAAATTATGTTCTGTTTAATCTCATTTCTTGATTTTTATACAATTAGTTCTCCTACCTGTTTTGGTAGGAATTGAAACTTAGCTGCTGCCCTCCATGGAAGACTCTATGTCTTACAGAACAAGCTCTGCAATCTGAAAGTGGATTCTGCCAACTGATTGGTTGAGGGAGGGAGTACCGTAGGACAGGAATATCCTTCTCATTTTCCTTGTATACAACCATTGACATGATTATTTCCTCCTCAGAGACTCCACAGCTCCGCCTGGTGAATGGGGGCAGTCGCTGTGCAGGCAGAGTGCAGATCCTTCACCGGCATTCCTGGGGCACTGTCTGTAGTTACAACTGGGACCTAAATGAGGCTCACGTGGTGTGCAGACAGCTGGGCTGTGGAGTGGCCCTGGAGGCCACCATTTCTGCTCACTTTGGAAAAGGCTCAGGGCCCATCTGGCTGGACAATCTGAGATGCACAGGAAAGGAGGACAAAGTGTGGAAGTGCCCATCTCGTGGTTTGGGGAAGCATTACTGCATACATAGTGCGGATGCAGGTGTCATCTGCTCAGGTATGGTCTGCTCATTCTCTGCTGCCTAAGAGAATGGAAAGGACCAAAAGTGTTTATTTTATCTGGTCTTGGGGAAATAAGAGACAGATGAGCCAGAGAAGACTAAGAGGTCCCCATGAACATGGGTGCTCAAAATAGCAGTGGATGATGGGCTTTATTTAATTCTTTTTGTTAAACTCAAATATTGCCCTTTCCCTTCTCTGTAGTTATACTTGACAAGATAGGTTTTTTTGTAGAGTAATTCCACTTAAAATCATCTTCATAATTTTGGTTCTATAATTTACTATTTATAGAGTTACCTATAAATTACCATATGTATCCTCTTTTCAAAAGACAGACAATGAGGCTTACTTTTTAAGCCGAATGAGTGTTTATATATGTATAGTCAGAGATGGTTTTGCACTGGGTTAGTAGGTGAATGGGCACAGGGATGGGATTAAACACATCACAGAGGAATTTATGGATTACTGGAAAGTTGCACTTCTCCTTTCCAGATTCAGACATCAGAATTCTCAGATCATTGGCAGAAAGGGCCAGAGAACTGTGTGTGAAATGTTCTGGATCACAAATTTTCCTTCCATCATTACTACAATATATTTTCTCTATATTTCTTTTTCAAAGCAACATTTGTATAAATTCATTTTGGAAGATGAATTTATCCCTGTGCTGGCAGATTAATGTTAGAATCAATAAAATATTAATGCATACTTATTATGGTAAGATGTTATATAGATTAGGACTCAGACCGGCATGTTTGTTCAGTGCTCTCCCACAAATACACCACATTAAATGTAATTCACACACACAACTGGCTTCATAAGAGACAATAAACTAAGTGAGTGTCTGCTTTTACTATGATAAAAATAAAAGACACATTGAAAGAGAAAGGAAGATAAGACTTGCCCTTTCCCTATCCTCAATCAGCCCAGCATGGAGCAATGCATTCTTCTTTTTTTTTTTTTTAATATGTTTTTAGTTGTTGATGGATCTTTATTTTATTCATTTATTATTTATATGTGGTGCTGAGAACCAAACCCAGTGCCTCATGCGTGCTAGGCAAGCGCTCTGCCACTGAGCTACAGCCCCAGCCCCCAATGCATTCTTCTTGGTGAATGGAAAGGGAATTAATTAATCCCAGACCTTAGACTTGAAACCCAGGACTAGGCCTACCATAGTGAAAATTGGTGCCAGAGCCTAATAATCCTGTCCCAATGCCAGTACCCTCAGACTATTGGGCAGCAAAGAGACTGTCTCCACCACAACTCCTCCAACCTCTAGCAGAAGAAGGAAAAGCAAGACTCTCTAAGGATCAGGGCACAGTGCTGGCACAGAATTTTGTCTTGGAATTCAGTGCCACGCACACCATGATCATACACAGCACTGAGTAGGAATTAGAGGCCTCAAATGTACAACAGAGATAACAGAGCAGGACCTGTGTGCCAGTGGGACAGACTCCAGAAGAACTTGCAGCACCTGTGGCTGGTTGCAGGAGTCTGGAGCCTTGAGTCCACCTCAGCAGTAGGCAGCTCATAGCATTGAGGGTCTTGGTCCCTCCCCAGTTCTGTGTTGCCTTGGCAGGCTGTCACTTCAGGGTGTGATATAGCATTGCACCATTGCTGGCCACAGGACTACCCACCTCACTCCTCCTCAACCCCTGGCAGCATAATATGAAGAGGGTTAAGTCTCTGCTTGAGAGTGAAAAGTTAGTTTAGCAGTTTTGACTGGAAGCTTCAGGTTCTTATCTCCATATTATAATACAGCTCTCAAAGATGACAGATAAAGGCTCTCAAGCATCAAGAGAAAAAAAAAAAGAAATAACATATAAGGATGTCCCAATTCACCTGATGGCAGAATTCTCAATGGTAATCATAAAGGCCAGAAATGAGTGCCATGAGATTTTCATAGAACTGAAGAAAACCCTGCCAATCAAGAATACAGAATCCAGCAAATCTATCCTTTAGAAATAAAGGAGGTATAAAGACATTATCATGCATCCTGCCCTCCCCCATTACAATATGATACAGCAATTCCAATGCTGAACATGTGTCCAGAGGAAGTGAAATCTGTATGTTGAAGAGACTTCTATACTCCCATACTTATGGAAACACTATAATAGTAGCTAAGAAATGGAAATAATCTAAATGACCATCACTTGATAAATGGATAAAAATTGAAATACAGTGGGGTACTATTTAGCCATAAAAATGAATTAAATTCTTTCATTTGACATAACATGCCTGGGTCAGGAGATCATTAGGTTAAATGAAATAAGTCAGGCAAAGAAAGAAAAGTATCTTATAATCTCACTGAATGTCAAATATGAAAGAGTTGACCTCACAGATGTTGAGAAGAGAGTTGTGGTTACCACAGACTAGAGAGTGAGGTGATGGGAATGGAAGGCAGCAGACTGATCAATAAATAATGGGTTTTACTTAAATACAATCAAGAAGTTCTGGTGCACCATGGCATGGTAGGAAGACTATAGAAAACCATAATGAACTACATTTCAAATAGCTAGAAGGTAGTGTATTGGAAGCTTTCTCCAAAAACAAATTAAAAGTGTTTGAGGAGACAAAGAAATGCAATGTACACATGCATCAGTACATGAATTTACTCCATTTGTGTGTGCACTATGTTATTAGATGTCAATTAAAATAAATTTACTTAGATGAAAACAAAGGAAAATATAAAGGTAATAAGATATAGGGAAAAATTATATAGTTTATATCTGATGGAATCAATGATACAAGAAGAGTATATTGGCAGGTAAATTTGATAAGAATGGGACAAGGAGGCAAATAGAATTTTCTGGAGAAGGTAGAAGCAGCTTACAGTATCTGGGTGATAGCCTTGGAGAGTTGACAAAAAGCACATAAGGATTATCTCAAAAAGCACATAAGGATTATGACTTACTTTGAAAAGAAAAATTACTGAACATGTTATTTTTTCAGAGAAAGAATTCCTTTCTTCAGAATATAAACTTACTATTACAGTAGTTTCATATCTGTAGCCAGATGCCTCCCCAAAGTTCTGAACCCATACTCAAAATCACTTCCTGATCAACTTCAATAGATGTCTAATGGCTTCTTCCAACTCTACTCACTAGTAACAAAATGATCCCTCAAAAGAAGACAAAAAGGCAAATAATCATGCTCAAATGTCTTGATAACTTCTGATACTACTACTTTGAGTGGGAGCAGTACTGGGAATTGAATTCAGTTTGATTTCCTTTAATACTGAGTAATATCCCATTGTGTATCTATAGCACAATATAATATTCCATTGTGTATCAAGGGCACTCAACCACTGAGCTACATCCCCAGCCCTTTTCTGTATTTTATTTCTACAGGGTCTCACTGAGTTGTTTAGCGTTTTGCCATTGCTGAGACTGGCTTTGAATTCACGATCCTCCTGCCTCAGCCGCCCAAGCCGCTGAGATTACAGGCTTGTGCCACCATGCCTGGCTGATCCTACTTCTAAATTCTCTTTCTGTCTTCTTTAATGGGAAGGGTGATGTAAAGAACCCAAATTGTCTTAGTCACAATAACCTAATTTTCATCTCTGTCTCACACTATTTAGTGGGCTCTCTTCTGATCTCTGAATAGGAAATTAATATAAATTGTCATTTTTTAATACATATCGAATTTTTTTCATTCTATAACAAATGTTAACTTAGTTGGAATTATAATCTGTGACCTGAAATTTTCTAAGTATAAAATAATAACAAATTAATCTTAGTCATTTTCTACACTGAGTTCAAATTCAAGGGATACATATGGAGCTTATTAAAAATGAGGTAGAATGGGTATAGTAAAGATGGTTGATAAAAAAAAAATATATATATATATACTGTTCATTGAAAGCGCATATAAAGGTGTTTAATATGAAGAATTTAATCTGCTTATAATTTTGTGCAAAGTTAGAAAAATAATGATTGGAACAATTTTTTTCTATTTGCCTCAACAAATGTTTTCAGTGAAGAGTGTGTACAGCTTCTGAAAATTTGTTTTTTTCTGTTATGTTTGATAACATGTATTAAAATGCAATTTTTGAGAAAAAATTTAAAAAAAATAAGAGCTTTAAACCTAAAAAAAAAATGAGGTAGACTCCTTGGTCTATACCCAAAGTACTTAAAATTGGCATACTATAGTGATGCAGCCACATCAATGTTCATATATAGCAGCTCAATTCACAATAGCTAAACTGTGGAATCAACAAATGCATAAAGAAACTGTGCTATAGATACATAATGGAATATTTCTCAGCATTAAAGGGAATCAAATTATGGCATTTGCAGATAAATGAGTGAAGTTGGAGAATATCACGCTATGCGAAGTAAGCCAATCCCAAAATACCAAAGGCAGAATGTTCTCTCTGATAACTGGATGCTGATCCATAATGTCAGGGGAGAGATGGGAAGAATGGAGGAATTTTGATTGGACAAAGGGGAAGTGGGGAGGGTATGGCCATGGAGACAGGAAAGATGGTGGAATAGGGTCAGCATAATTACCCTAGGTACATGTATGACTGCACATATGATGCAGCTCTACATCACATACACACTGAGAAATGAAAAGTTGTGCTGCATTAGTGTACAATATACTGAAATGCATTCTTCCATAGGATTTGTGCGTTTGGTTGGAGGAGGTGGACCCTGCTCTGGGCAAGTGGAAGTGAATTCTGGAGGAGGATGGATTCCAGTATCTGATGGGAATTTCACATTGCCCACTGCCCACGTTATCTGTGCAGAGCTGGGGTGTGGCAAGGCAGGATCTTTTCTCTTGGACCTGCCATTCAGAGAGACCAGAGAACAAGTCTGGACTGAAGAGTTCCAGTGTAAGGGATGGGAGCCTGGGCTCTGGTTCTGCCCCAGAGTGTCCTGTCCTGGAGGCAGTTGCCAACACTGTGGAGCTGTTCAAGTTGTCTGCTCAGGTGAGAATCATAGCAGGACTTGAACCTTTCTGTGCACTCTGTTGTGGTAACAAATGTAAGATGTTGTGTCTTCTCCTGCCAGAGTATACAGAAGTCAGGCTCATGAAAAATGGTAGCTCTCAGTGTGAAGGTCAAGTGGAGATGAAGATTTCTGGAGGCTGGAGAACACTCTGTGCCTCCTACTGGAATATGGCCAATGCCAATGTTGTTTGCCGTCAGCTGGGCTGTGGAGTGGCCATCTCCACCCCAAAGGGAGAGTACTTTATGGGAGGAAGTGATGAGATCTGGAGAGACCGATTTCACTGCTCAGGGTCTGAATCCTTCTTGTGGAATTGTCCTGTGAGTGCCCTGGGTGTTCCTGCATGTGCCCATGGAAACACAGCTGCTGTGATCTGCTCAGGTAAGAAAGGTCAGGGCTGACTGGTACTCAGGATGCTCCTTGAGTGACTTGTCTGTAAGAACAGACAGTATGGAGTGCAGATTAGAAAAATGAGACATTCCTTGGTGAAATATGGATCTTCTCGATGATCTTTCAGTCCCTGTTAAGGGTCATTTAGAGGAATTTGGTTGACAAAGGCTATAGGTTTATTATTACCTATAGAACTTAAGCATACAGAAAAACAGAGTAAGGTAAGGAACACCCAAATACCTTCTGCAAAGTGTCCTCAAATCTTAAACTTTTGCTACCATATTTGCTTCAGACATTTTTATTGAATATTATTTGTTTTTACTAGCTATACATGAGAGTAGAATGTGTTTTGATATATTATACATATATGGTATATAAATTCTCATTCTTCTGGTTGTACATGACGTAGACTTATACTAGTCATGTAATCGCATATGCACATAGGGTAATAATGTCCAAATTCTACTATTCTTCCTACCCTCAAACCTCCTTCCCTCCCTCACTCCCTTCTATATAATCTGAAGTTTACCTATTCTTCCCTAGCCCCCTACCTCTTATTGTGAATTATCATCTGCCTGTGAGAGAAAACATTCAGCCTTTGGTTTTAGGGAATTGGCTTATTTCACTTAGCATGATAGTCTCCAATTCAATCCATTTACTGGGAAACACCATAATTTCATTTTTCTTTAAGGCTGAGTGATATTTCAATGTGTATTTATACCATATTTTCTTCATCCATTCATCTGTTGAAGGGCATCTAGTTTGGTTCCATAGCTTAGCTATTGTGAATTGAGCTGCTATCAACATCAATGTGCCACTTAACTATAGAATGCTGATTTTAAGTCCTTCAAGTATATTGTGAGGAGTGGGATAACTTGGTCAAATGGTGGTTCCATTCCAAGTTTTGTGAGGAATCTCCATACTACTTTCCATAGTGGTTGCACCAATTTGCAGTCCCACCAGCAATGAATGAATGTACATTTTTCCCCACATCCTTGCCAACGTTTATTGTTACTCATATTCTCAATGATGCTATTCTGACTAGAGTGAGAAGAAATCTCAGCAGAGTTTTAATTTGCATTTCTCTAACAACTAGAGATGTTGAATATTTTTTCATATATTTTTTGACTGATCCTATTTTTTTCTTCTGCGATGTGTCTGTTCAGTTCCTTTGCCCATGTATTGATTGGGTTATTTGGTATTTTGGTGTTAAATTTTTGAGTTCTTTATATATCCTGGAGATTAGTGCTCTATCTGAAGTTAATGTGGTAAAAATTTTCTCCCATTCTGCAGGTTCTCTCTTCACACTCTTGATTGTTTTCTTTGCTGTGGTGAAACTTTTTATTTTGAATCCATCCCATTTAGCAGTTCTTGATTTTACTTCTTGCACTTTAGGAGTCTTGTTAAGAAAGTCAGTTCCTAAAGTGGCATGGTGGAGGACTGGATCTACTTTTTCTTCTATTAGGCTCAAGGTCTCTGGTCTAATGTCTAAGTCCTTGATGCACTTTGATTTGATTTTTGTGCAGGGTGAGAGAGTATATTTTGCTACATATGGATTTCCAGTTTTCCCAGCACCAGTCATTGAAGGGGGTATCTTTTCTCCAATGTATGTTTTTGGCACCTATGTTCAGTATGAGATAACTCTATTTATGTGGGTTTGTCTCTGTGTCTTCTATTCAGTACCAATGGTTTTCATTTTGGTTTTGGTGCTAATACCATGCTGTTTTGCAACTATTGCTCTATAGTATAATTGAAGGTCTGGTATTGTAATGTCTCCTGTTTAACTTTCCTTGCTAAGGATTGCTTTGGCTATTCTGGGTCTCTTATTTTTCCAAATGAATTTCATGACTTTTTTTTAATTTCTATCAAAATGTCATTTGAATTTTAATGGTAAGTACATTACAGCTGTATAGCACTATTGAGAGTGTGGCCATTTTGACAATGTTGATTCTGCCTATCCAAGAGCATGGGAGATCTTTCCATCTTCTAAGGTCTTCTTCAATTTCTTTATTTAGTGTTCTGTAGTTTTCGTTTTAGAGGTCTTTCACCTCTTTTGTTAAATTGATTCTCAAATATTTTAATTTTTTAAGGCTATTGTGAATTGGGTAATTTTCCTAATTTCTTTCAGTAGATTCATCACTAATGTGTAGGAATGCAATTTATTTATGGGTGTTAATTTTATATCTTGCTACTTTTTTGATTCATTTTTGAAGAATTTATTTATTAGTTCTAGAAGTTTTCTCATGGAATTTTTTGGATCCTCTAAATATAGAATCATGTTGTCAGCAAATAGTGATAGTTTGAGTTTTTCTTTTCCTATTTGATCCCTTTAATTCCTTTTGTCTAATTGCTCTGGCTAGTCTCAAGGGCCATATTGAGTAGAAGTGATGGAAGAGGGCATCCCTGTCTTGTTCCAGTTTTTAGAGGGAATGCTTTCAATTTCTCTCCATTTAGAATGATGTTAGCCTTGGGTTTAACATAGATAACTTTTACAATGTTGAGGTATGTTCCCACTACCCCTAGTTTTTCTAGTGTTTTGTACATGAAAGTGTGCTATATTTTGTCAAATACTTTTTCTGTATCTATTGAGATGATCATATAATTCTTGTCTTTAAGTCCACTGATGTGATGAATTACATTTTTTGATTTTCATATGTTGAACCAACCTTGCATTCTTGGGATTAACCCCACTTGATTATAGTGCACTATCATTTTAAGTATATTTTTGTATGTGATTTGCCAGAATTTTATTGAGAATTTTTGCCTGTATGTTCATCAGGGATATTGGTCTGAAGTTTTTTTTTCCTTGATGGTTCTTTTCTGGTTTTGGTATCAGGGTGATAGTAGCTTCATAGAATATGTTTGGAAGGGTTTCTTCCTTTTCTATTTCATAGAATAATTTGAGGAATATTGGTGTTAATTCTTTGAAGATCTTGTAGAATGGCTCAGAATCTATCTGATCCTGATCTTTTCTGATTGGTAGGCTTTCGATAGTGTCTTCTATTTCATTGCTTGAAATTGATCTGTTTAAATTGTGTATGTTCTCCTAATTCAGTTTGAGTAGGTCATATGTCTCTAGAAATTTGTCGATGTCTTCAAGATTTTCTATTTTATCAAAGTATAAATTTTCAAAATAGTTCTTGATTATCATTTGTATTTTAATAGTGTCCACTGTGATTTTTCCTTTTTCATCAAAAATTTTATTAATTTGAGTTTTCTCTTTCTTTGTATTAGTTAGCATTCCTTGGGTTTACCAATTTTCTTGATTTTTTTAAAGAACCAACTTTTTGTTTTGTCAATTTTTTGAATTATTTCTTTTGTCTCAATTCCATTGGTTGCAGCTCTGATTTTAGTTTTTTCTTTATTCTACTGTATTTGGTGTTGATTTGCTCTTCTTTTTCTAGGGCTTTGAAATGTAATGTTAGGTTACTTATTTATTGACTTCCTATTCTTTTAGTGAATGAACTCAATGCAATAAACTTTCCTCTTAGCACTGTCTTCATAATGTCCCAGACATTTTGATATGTTGTGTCACTATTTTCATTTACCCCTAAATATTTTTTTGTTTCATTTTTGATTTCTTCTGCTATACATTAGTTATTCAGTAGTGTATTTTCTTTTAGTCTCCAGGTGTTAGAGTAACTTATATTTTTATTTTATCATTGATTTCTATTTTCATTCCATTATAACTGGATAGAATGCAAGGCATTATCTCTATTGTTGTGTATTTGCTAAGAGGTACTTTGTGGCATAAGATATGATCTATTTTAGAGAAGGATTTGTGTGCTGCTGAGAAGAATGTGTATTCAATCATTGATGGATGAAATACTCTCTATATGTCTGTTAAGTCTAAATTATTCACTGTATTATTTGGTTCTATAGTTTCTTTAATTAGTTTTTGTTTGAAGGATCTAGCCTGTTAAAGTAACCCAGTATTATTGTGTTGTGGACTATTTGATTCTTGAAATTGAGAAGAGTTTGTTTGAGTATGATCTATATACATTTATGCTTCATTGTTTGGGGCATATTTACCATTGCTATGTCTTGCATAGCAGTATGAAATGTCCTTCTTTGTCCTTTCCATTTAACTTTGTCTAGAAATTCACTTTATCTGATATGAGAATAGAAATCTCTGCTTGTTTACATAATCCATGTGAGTGATCTTTTTTTTCCCCACATTTCACCTTCACTCTGTGAATGTCTTTGCCTATGATGTATGTCCCTTGGAGATGACATATTGTTGGGTCTTATTTTTTTAACCCAATCTGCCAATCTGTGTCTTTTGATTGATGAGTTTAGGCCATTTACTTTCAAAATTATTAAGATATGATTTGTATTCCTGGTCAATTTGGCTTATTTCTGGTTTAATTTGAATTATTTAATCCTTTGATTGGCTCTTTAGGATTATTAAATAGAGTTTAACAACCTTTATGTTTTTCCTCCCTTTGCTGGTTTTCACTTTTATTTTTTATTTCTTCTTCATGTAATATTTTGTTGAGCATATTCTGTAGTGCATGGTTTCTAGTTGTGAATTTTTTAACTTTGTTTATTATGAAAGGTTTTTATTTCATATTCAAATCTGAAGCTTAATTTTGCTTAGTATAGTATTCTTGGCTGACATCCATTTTCTTTCAGAGCTTGGTATATACTATTCTAAGACCTCCTAGATTTTGGGGTGTGGGTTAAGAAATCATCTGAAATACAAATTGGTTTCCTGCTAAATGTAATCTCATATTTTTCTATAGCAGCTTTTAAAATTCTATCCTTATTATGTATGTTAGGCAGTTTCATTATAATGTGCCTTTGTGGGAGTCTGTTGTAATTTTGTACATTTAAGATCCTGTAAGCCTCCTGCATTTTATTTCCCATTTTGTTCTTTAGGTTTAAGAAGTTTTCTGATATCATTTTATTGAAAAGATTGTGCATTCCTTTGGTTTGTATCTCCGTGCCTCCATCTATCCCAATAAATCTTAAATTTGGTCTTTTCATGTTATCCCATATTTCTTGGAAGTTCTGTTCATGGTTTCCTAACATCTTTTCTCCATGGTCAACTTTATTTTTAAGATTATATATTTTGTCTCCACTTCCTGAAACTCTGTCTTCCAAGTAGTCTAGTCTGTTGGTCATACTTTCCATTGAATTTTTAATTTAGCTTATTTATTCCTTCATTTCCAGATTTTCTGCTTAATTTCTTTTCAGAATTTCTATCTCTTTATTGAAGTGATCTTTCACCTTCTGGATTTTTTCTGTTTTCACTTGTCCTCCACCTTGCAGATTAATTTAACTATGTACATTCTAAACTTCTCTGACATTTCTACTGTGGTGTCAAGGGACTCTATTATTGGGACATCTTGGTTTGTTTGGGATGATTTGTTCCCTTGTTTTTTATGTTGTTTATGTGTCTACTCATCTAGCAGTGTGGATCTGATGCAGTACAGTTTCTATCTTGTAGACTTGTAGTGTCCCTGAAGGCTTCCAGTACCTTGCTGTTAAGGGGGAAACAAATAATAATAATAGCAACCAATACAAGCAATGTACAGCCTTAAACCAAATAGTTTCTACTAAACATTTACAGTTTTATCACAATAAACAGAAATTATATGTCAAGTTATTACCTACAATAAAAACAGTAAGTTTAAAAAGGGATTTAAATTTTCAAATGGTAAACAAAGAGAGAACACAAGTGGTGTAGGATGTGATGATTGTGAAGATGAAGGAGAGATGACTGAAGTAATAAATTGAAGAGTGAAAGAGGAAATAATAGAGGTTGGCTGTTAGGAGAAAAGAGAGAAAGAGAATCAAGGAAAACAGATAAGTGAGCGAATATATATACACACATATATATACACATATATGTATATATATAATTATTTTTAAATTAAAATAGAAAAAATTACAAATAAAGAAATCAAAACAAAGCTGAAATATTCTCATCAGACATCTTAGTCCTCAATAAACTGATATATGAAAAATAATCAGTTCAAAATGGTAGAAATGTGAGAGAGAAAAAGAAAAAGAGTGGTCTTTATGAACAGTTGAATAGTTGTTCCATTGGAGCTCAAAAGATTCTCAGCTTCCCTTCTCAGCTGTTAGGTGAAGTTGTCTGGAGTATGATGCTTGTTCCACCCTCAGGGTAGGGTTGCTAGGGTGAGAAGATTAAACTTAGAGATGGAACTCCTGGAGGCATGGGTATGTTTATGGGCTTAGGTATGTTCCAGTCTCTTTGCAGAATGCAAATTGGTCTGGGGATTTAAAATCAGCACATCTCTGAGACCCAGCAATTGCCAGTCCATGCTAGAAGACTGCACCCCAGCAATCTCCTTTGGATTCCACTGGTGTGATGTAGGAGCCAGTTCTTAGCCCACTACTTAGCCTGCAGACACCATGATTCCTGGGTATTTCCAATCTCTCCCACTCCTGCTCTATCAAATGCTCAGTCAGGCACTTCTCTCCCTGCCAGTCCTAGTCCTGCAAGCAGCTCAATTGTAAAAGGAAGGGGGAAGCTTAATGGGTTTCTACAACCAGTACTCCACTGTGTAAACCTCTCTCCATGCTTAATTTTCTCCTGATCACTTAGGTACACTCTCTTATGCAGCGTGGGTTTGCCAAGTTTGTTGTGTTGTTTTGTTTTTGTTTTTGTTTTTTGGTACCAGGGATTGAACTCAGGGGTACTCAACCACTGAGCCACATTCTCAACTCTATTTTGTGTTTTATGTAGAGACAGGGTTTCACTGAGTTGCTTAGTACCTCACTGTTGTTGAGGCTGGCTTTGAACTCACAATTCTCTTGTCTCAGCCTCTGAAAGTGCTAGGATTACAGGCATGCACCACCACGTCTGGCTCTGGCTTGTTTTTTTGAGCCAGACTCTGTCTTCCAGAAATTAGCTCCCCAGCTGCTGGTCCCTGCTCTGCAACTGCAAAATGGTTCTTTCTGCCCTATTCCACAGGCTGCCGCCAGAGACAAGCAGTTTCTTTCCCATATAAGGATATTGTGTAAGAGTCCCTGACTGTTTAGTCAGGCAGTGACTTTGATCTCTAAATTCTCTGAACTCTGACACAATTTGGCCCTTTCAGTAATGGAGGTTCCTTTAATTCCCCCTTATTGCTTTACTGCATTCATGGAGACACTGTTCTGGTTTGTGCCTCCAGCCACTACCCTGTCTGTGGAACTGGAGATTTCTTCATTATTTTATTATATATGATCTCCTGAGTCCCTGGTCTGTTTTAAGTGCCCAGTATTAAATTCTAGTAAATTCCTCCCTAAATTTTGTTCATTTACCCACCTTGCTGAAAAGCTGCATGTCTGCATTTCTTGGTTTCATACCACAGGGATGCCAGGGAAGCAACCTATTTTGCCATTATCCTAGTGTTCTCTCAGAGGAATATTTTTAATTGTTATTATTTATTGCAATTCATAGAGAACAGTGTATAGCAATGAATGTTAGCTCTGTCAAGTACTTCAACCTGGAACATCAAAGAGCATCGACAGCTCCCAGAAGTGATGTGCATATCTCTCCAGTCACTGTGACCTCCTCCTCTCTAAAGAAGATGACTCTAACTTCTGCTGCCCAAGAAAATTTTTGTTGGGTTTTGACCTTTATGTAAAATCATGCAGTATGTTCTCTTTTTGTGTCTATTTGGACACAACATAATGCTTATAATTAACCCATGTTATTTGTAGTCGAGTTTCATATAATTTCACTGGTGTAGAGTTTTTTGCCAAATGACAACATGACAATGTATTTATTCTTCCACTTGTGGAAATTTGACACTGCTTGACTTCCCAAATAATAATCCTACAAATTACCATGACAGTAGCTTTTGGCTCAGATATGTATATGTTTGTATTAGGTTTTTAATGCTTATCTTTTCACTTTTATGCTATTAACATGGTATTCTTTCAGGGATCAAATACTCATTCTTAATGAAGCACAGATTATGAACCATTACTGTAGACTTAGTATTCTTATGTCCTTTTAAAAAGAACTTTGCTACCATATAATCATAAACATATTCTCCAAGAGCACCTTATACATATTTAATTACTTTTCTTTTACATATATTTGCAATATTTCTGGGACTGTATATGCTGTGTGTGTGAAAAGAGTTTCACATTATTCTTTTAGACATCCAATTGATAAAGAATCATTACTGAAAAGACCACAGTTACAGTAGCCAATACTGCTGGGTCACCTTGGAAATAAACATCATGCAGATATTTCTTAATCTTGTTCTATACTCTGTTCTGTTCCATTCTGTCATTTTCTAACCTTGCAGCTATGCTTACCTACTTAATTATTATAACTTTATACTATGTCGGAGTAATTTTCCTTAAAGATTACTTTAAAGTAATTCCTCTAATTGTGTTAATTTTCTTGTCTAATGTGTTGGTCTTATATGCTTCACAGGAATTTTAGAAACAATTTGATATATTTAACAAAAAAATTATGATGGCTTTTTTTTGTTTTGTTTTATTTAGGCTTACATGTTAACAATGCAAGTTGATTCATTGTACATAGATAGAGGATAATATATCAATTCTCTAATTGTAAGTTGTATAGAGTCACCACATATATGCAGTCATACATAAAGTTAGGGTTATTATGACCATCATATTCCACCACCTTTGCTATCCCCATGCCCCCTCCCCCCTTACACCCCTGTGCACAGAGATCCACCATTGTTCCCATGTCCTTCCCCACATTTTGGATCAGCATCCACTTATCAAGGAGTACATTTGGCATTTGGTTTTCTGAGATTGGCTTACTTCATTTAGCATGATATTCTCCAACTCCATCCATTTACCTGCAAATGCCACAATTTTATTCTCTCTTATTGCTGAGTAATATTCCATTGTGTATATATACCACAGTTTCTTT
>CM053403.1:90914549-90952295 GCA_028644305.1 Xerus rutilus
AACCCAGTGGAAGGATCTACTGATAGGCAGGTTGCCATCACTGGATCTGCTGCCAGCATTAGTCTGGCTCAGTATCTAATCAACTTCAGGCTTTCCTCGGAGACGGGTGCCATGGGGAGCAGCTAGAACAACGCACATTCATCTATAACCACTTTCTGCTGTTCACCCCCACCTATGATCCGTCTGTGTAGTTTCTGAAGAGTCAGCGATTCCAGGTTTTAAATAGTTTGTAAATTTTCAGTTTCTACACACTTTATCATCCACTCATGGTTTTTTCATTAAATTAATTCCTTTTTCTCTTCATCTGTTAATGCTGAGATCCATATTTAGTTTTATAAACATCCCCCTCCCCACCTTTTTTTTTGTTATTTTTATTTGTTTGGCTCATGAATTTTTATGTTTGTCATGGAAATGTAAGAGTGGACTATTAATACATTTCAGTTCAGTTCTGTAATATCAAGATTTTTCAAAAAAATTAAAAGATGGACTAGAAATAAAAAGGATTGTGGTAAGAGATGCTCTCCCATAATCCCTCTACCCAAAACTGTAGAAATAAATGTGAGCCTGCGTGAATGATTAAGGAAGGTACATGAAGCCATTTACTTGTTCCAGAGTATGCCCACAGCTAGGCTGCCTACCAGGGTTCTGCAGGTTGATTAGATTACTGTTTTTAGACCATGACTGAGGAACTGCTTCATGATGTGGTACTTCTCGAGGAGCTCAGACAACAGGCGGGCCATGGCCAGGGTATTATCAGTGACCCAGGATGAGCAAACACCCTTAGTGGCTTGCTCCTGGCTCACTCCAGCATGCTGGATTCTCACACTTGCAGGCTCCACCACCACACGCCATGGCACTTGCCATGTGTGCCAGGATGGCGTGCCACATGCTCTCCCACTTTTGTGTACTTCAGTGTCGGACTTTCTGAATTTCCTTTCATGTTTGCACCATACCCACTATGATTCACCAATGTGGAATATGGTGGTTCATTTGGAGGCAAGACTCCTGCAGCCAGGGTAGTCTCTTGGCGCTTCATTGTCAGGTGGTGGAGGCCTTTTAGCCTGTGGTCTTACTAGTCATCCAGGCTGGTGTCCTTTCTGTGGCTTGGCCTTTGTCACTCCGATATTAATTTAATTTAAACAAAGTATGCCTTCAAGTGCCTGCAGGAAATGTTTAGCAGTCACCTTTTCTCATCTGAAGCCAGTTAGGGTGAATGCAACATGGAGGCTCAAGTGGATGGGCAGGGCTGGCCTCAGGTGCTACCTAGGAGAATCTGCAGGCACCAGACCTCAAAGGCTGCACCAGCCCCCACACTCCCCACCACAGGCAGGGTGAGCAATGGAGTCCAGCACAGCACAGAGACAACGTCCTCCTTGGTGGGCCAAACGCCTGCAAATCTGTGTTTTCTACATGTCTCTGGAGTGGCCCTCTAGAATCTAGTCCTTTTGTATCTGTTGTGTCTAGGTCAGGTTTCTCAGAAGGTACAGCCAAGGGGCCACTTAGTGTGTGGTCATCTCAAGCTTCAGCTGTGGGGGAGGATCCACTGTGAGCTTGCTCGCCTTGTTCTTGGTGGTGTTCACTTCCTCCTTTGTGGCCTATGAACTGACAGAGAAACACTGGTATCAGTTGTGAGAATGGGCTGGAATTTTTGTGTTACCATCCCCTTAGTATGTAATTGTTATAATCTGGAAGATGCAAACTTTATTAGAAGATTAAAAGGGCAAAGGTTGAGGAATAGTAACAGATATATAGTTACCAGAGGTCTTAAAGTGGCTATAACCAAATGTTCAGCAAGTAGGCTTTAATGTTTTTATTTGCCTGTGCACATCTCAGGATTTGGATTTTTTAAAAAATCATGATCAGACAAATTAATTTAGGGAAATATGATTTTAGCAAAGTTTCTTTTGATAGTAATTTTCAGACACTCATGCATCAGACATCTTTCTCTATAGCCTCTCTACTTACTTTTTGGAGGGCTGACACAAGTGTGCATCTCACATTATATTAAGAGTATATTAAAAGAACATTTTCTTAAAGAATATTCTTTCCTTTGATATGTCCATGTATGGTTGTATTTTGGTTATACTTTCCTGACAGATGTTTAAGAGCAAACTGGTCAAAAAATTGACCTTGTTCCTATCTACCTACCATTCAAGTCACCTGAGATTCCTCAGAGCTCCCTCTTGGGAACTTGTGAAAAGCCTCTTGGCTTCTTTATCTCTTCTGTATTAGTTGTGCTCTCTGCCAGGATGGGCCAGGGTCTTGCAGATCATACCTGGCTTCCCTTGGAAGCATCAAGGACATTTCCCTCTTCAGCAATCCTCCTCTTTGTGAAATGTACACTGATTGACTTCCTGTTGTGCAGGATCCTCATGATCACCCTGATCAGGTCATTGGGTGACTCACCAGATTTGCTCAACCTTTAGAAGGGTTCCATTATTCCTGAGATCCTGGATGACTTTAGAATGCAAGAGGATAAATATTGGTGGCTCTTTCCTTAGTCTTTTTACTTCCATGGCTTTGGTCTCCAAGATTTGGTTCAAAACTTCCAGCAGGTCACTTTCACCACTCTTGAAGTGGAAGTAATAGGTTTAAACTTTAATGTCTATAATTTTTACAGTTACCCTCGTCCATTATTTGGGGTCAATATTACTACTGATGGTCAGCATTATATTCTATCTATATTGTAAGGGATGGTTTTTTATCTCAAATTAATCCAGGTTGTTTTGTTAGTAGTAGTACCTCTACAAAACACCAACAGGCAAACGTAATGTTTTACAAGGCAAGTACAAAGCAAAATCACTATAAGCAAAGCAAATCCAGTTTGTCTAATAGTTTTGAAAATCAGATGGAATACATAAACCACCAGTTAAATTTGACCTGTTTGCAGATTATTGTTATTATCATTTTAGGTTATCAATGTTCAGTCTTTTAATCAGAGCAGCATGGTTTGGAAAGCCAAATCTTTGGACATATTTAATTAGTTTTGTCTTAAAAATGATGGTCATAATGCAATCAGGATCACAGAAATATAAATCTGGAAAATTGCCCATAAATTTTGTTTGAAGGACACCAGTTTGGTAGTGTGTTTTGTTAAGCTTTTGCATTATAGTAGGCACGAATATATATGTAGTATATGTTTTAATAAGTAGAAGGAATACACTTTAATATAATCATGAAGTATAGTATAGTAAATACATAAATAAGTAGCATAGTCACTTGTTATCATTATCAAGAATTATGTACTAGACATAATTTAATATGCTATGTTTTTATAAGACTGATAGGACACTAGGTTTGTTTGCATCATTCCCACCACAGACATATGAGTAATGTGCTACACTGTGATGTTGTGCCCACTCTACTGTCACTAGGCAAGAGTACTTTTTTAGCTCCATTTTAATCTTATGGGACTGTCATCATGTATACCATCCAGTGTTGATCAAAACATCATGTGTTGCATGAATGTATATGCATTAGAATTTATTTCTCTTTTTTAAAATTATCACATCATTATTCATACTTTTCCATGTTAGTATTCTTAAAATACCTCTAATAATTTCACACTATTATGTTAAGTGAATAGATCATAATTTTGAAAATAATTTCCTTACTGTTGAATATTTGCAATTATTCCTTCATTTAACAACTATCAACTGCCTGCTTGTGCCAAGTAGGGTTCTTGGACCTGAAGATATTGTACTGAATAAAGTAGGCAAACTCCTGGGGCTTAAATTCAAGTGGTGCTAGAAGGGACTGATAATAACCAAATGTCAGGTGATAATAAATTCCATAAATTAACAGGACAAAGAGTTTAGAGGACAACAGTGTTGCTGTTTTGTATAGTAGGGCTAACACAAATAAGGTAGCAATGAGTAGATTGGCTCATAATGCTTTTTGCTTTTCCAAATTACTTTTATCAAGATAGTTTCTCGGAGGAAAAGACTACAAAGAATGTGAATTTATTTTTGTATTCTTAATATATATATATTGGTAATTACATTCCAAAGGGTTACACCTATTGTATTACCACATTTGAGGTAAGATTGTTTAGTACTTGTGCTATTTTATAAACTTTGCTTACTTGAATTTTTTATTATTTTGAATGAGTTTTTTTATCTTTTAAAAACCTTGTTCTAATTAGTTATGTAACCAAGAGCCAGTCCTTGTCCCCGATGCCAATCCAATAAAAAGGACACAGTTTTGAGAAAAAGGAAAAAGGTTTATTTCTTTGCTAGCAAAGGAGAAACACAGGGGACTCCAGTCCCAAAGACTGTGTTATCTCCAGATCATGAGGGACAGGGGGATTTTAAAGGGACTTCAAGACTACATTCCAGGTGTGCTCTGGTAGGGGTTCCAGGGGCTCTGATGGCTTGTTAGGATTCACTCATTTACTTGGGAGATATTCACCTTCCAGATCCTCAGCAGGGCATCTCCTTGCTGTAGTGGGTGTGTTCCAAAACAATTAACTAGGAGAAGGAAGGATAACCTTGTCCTCCTAATCTTGTTAGGGAGGGGGAGAGGGGAGAAAAGAAAAAACACATTGAAAAAAAAAATAAGCCTAAGAGCATGAGGGCTACAATTAGAAGATAAAAAGATCACTATTACAGTTATACATTGCAGAATGCATTTTGACACATCATACATAAATCTAGTATAACTTTTCATTCTTCTGATGTTTCCTCTTAGAACTGCCTTCATAGTGTCCCAGAAATTTATATATGTTATACTGGTATTCTCATTTACCTCTAAGTATTTTATACTTTCATCCCTGATTTCTTCTGCTACCCATTGGTCATTCAATAGTGTATTAATTAGCATCCAGGTGTTAGATTAGCTTCTATAATTTTGTCTTATCTTTGATTTCTAATGTCATTTCATTATGCTCTGACAGAGTACAGGGTATTATCTCTACTTTTTTTTTTTTTTGCTAAGAGTTGCTTTGTGGCCTAAGATATGGTCTGTTTTAGGGAAGGATCAATGTGCTGCTTAGAAGAATATATATTCAGTCATGGATGGATGAAATATTCTATATATGTCCACTAAGTCTAAATTATTAATTGTATTATATTTAATTAATTGTATTATATTATTAATTGTATTATATTAATTGTTCTATTTTTTTTTTTTAGTTTTTGTTTTGAAGATGTATCCAGTAGTAAGGGAAGTGTATTAAAGTCACCCAGTATTGCCGGGTACAGTGGCACACACCTGTAATCCCAGCAGCTTCGGAGACTGAGAAAGGAGGCTTGGGAGTTCAAAGCCAGGCTCAGCAAGAGCAAGGGGCTAAGCAACCCAGTGAGACCCTGTTTCTAAATAAAATACACAATGGGGCTGGGGATGTGGCTCAGTGGTTAAGTGGCCCTGAGTTCAACCCCTAGTATCAAAAATAAAAATAAACAGAAAAGCAAAAGTCACCAAGTATTACTGTGTTGTGATCTATTTGATTCTTAAAATTGAGAATGGTTTGTTTGATGTATGTAGATGCTTCATTGTTTGGGGCATAAATATTTATGATTGCTATGTCTTATTGATGTATAATTTCCTTAAGCAATACGAAATGTCCTTCTTTGTCCTTTCTCATTAACTTAGGCTTGAGGTCCACTTTATCTGATATGATATGATCTGCTTTTTTACACAATCCATGTGAGTGTTGTTTTTGCCATTTTTTCACCTTCAGTGTATGTATGTCTTTTCCTATGAGGTATGTCCATTGGAGATAGGATACTGTTGGGTCTTGTTTGTTATTCTGATCTGCTACTCTATGTCTTATGATTGATGTGTTTATGCCATCAGCTTTTGAGTTTATTATAAAGATATGATTTGTATTCCTGGGCATTTTGGTTTATTACTGGTTCTAATTTCAATTAGGTTTTCTTTTGATTAGCTACTCCTTCAATGTAGTTTCTTCATGTGCTGATTTTCACTGTTTTATTTTATCTTTATGGAATATTTTCTTGAGAATATTCTGTAATGCAGGCTTTCTAGTTGTGAATTTTTTTAACTTTTGTTTATCATGAAGGTTATCATTTCATCTTCAAATCTGCAGCTTAATTTTTTTGGATATAGGATTCTTGGTTGGCATCCATTTTCTTTCAGTGCATGGTATGTATTACCCTAGCACTTCTTAGGCTTAAGGGTCTAGATTGAGAAATCAACTGAGATTCAAATTGTTTTCACCCTATATGTAATCTGACATTTTTTTCTTGTAGCCTTTAAGATTCTATCCTTATTTTGTATGTTAGGCAATTTCATTATAATGTGCCTTGGTGGGGTCTGTTGTAATTTTGTACCTTTGGGGTGTTATAAGGCTCTTATATTTGAGTTTCCATTTTATTATTTAGGTTTGGGAAATTTTCTGATATTATTTCATTAAAAAGATGGTGCATTCCTTTGGTTTGTATCTCCATGCCTTCATCTATCCTGATAAATCTTAAATTTGGTCTTTTCATGTTATCCCATAATTCTTGGAAATTCTTTTTGTGATTTCTTACCATCTTCTCTGCAAGGTCAACTTTATTTTCAACATTATATATTTTGTCCTCATTGTCTAAAACTTTGTCTTCCCTGTGATATATTCTGTTGGTGATGCATTGAATTGAATTTTTAATTTAGTTTATTGATTCCTTCATTTTGAGTATTTCCGCTTTATTTCATTTCAGAATGTCTCTTTATTGATGTGACTTTTCACCTCCTGAAATTTACCTCTGATTTCACTCCTTACATCATACTTTAGGTCACAGATTAGCTTAACTATGCACATTCTAAACTCCTCCTCTGACATTTCTTCTACTGTGTTGTCAATGAAATCTATTATTGGAATGTATTGGTTTGTTTGGGGCGTTCCCTTATTTCTTCTTGTTGTTCATGTGTCTGACATCTAGAATTGTGGGTATCTGAGTCAATAAAGTTTCTACTCTATAAACTTATAGCCTTCCTGAAGGTTTCCAGTACCTTGCTTTTAAAGGGGGAGACCAAAATTAACAACACCCAATGGAAACAATATACAGCCTTAAGCCAAATAGTTCCTATTAAGACATCTACAATTTTGTCACAATAAATAGAAATTATGTGTTCAATTGTTGTCTACAATATAAACAGTAAATTTGCAAAAGGTTTGATAATTTCAAATAGTGGACAAAGAAAGAAGAGAATTGTTATAGGATGATATGATTATGAGGTAGAAGGAGTAAAGATAGATGTAAAATATATAAAGAGAGTGAAAGAGGAATTAATAGAGGTTAGTAGTTAGCAGGAGAAAAGATAGAGTATCTAGGGAAAAGATAAGTGAGAATAAATATATATATAAAGTAAAATTTTTTAAAAAAAATTAAAAAGAAAAAGAAAATATAAAAATAAAAGAATACACAAAAAATTGTAATGTACTACTCAGACTCCCTGACCTCAATAAACTGATGCATTGAAAAATACTTGGTTTCAATAATACTAGAAATGTGATAGCAAAAAGAAAAAAAAGTATCTTGATGAAAAACTAAACTGTTGTTTCTACTGGCATTCAAAAGTTTCTCAGCTTCCCTTTTCAGCAGTTAGGTCTGGAGTTTGATTCTAGTACCAACCTCAGGATGGTTGGAGTTGGTAGGTCCAACTCCAGGGTGAGAGGGTTATTCCCGAAATAAGATCTTCAGGAAGTGGGGTGTAGTCTAGGTATGTTCTAGTCTCCTCATTGAATGCCAGTTGGTCTGGAGATGTTGTATCAGCACACATTCAGGGCCCAGTAATTTCCAGTCCACATTGGAAGACTGTACCTCAGGAATCTCCTTTGGGTTCCACTCATGTGGTATAGGATCCCCTGTTCTTAGCCCCTTATGTCACCTGAAAACCCCACAACTCCTAGTTCTGATTTAGTCTTCCAGCTCAATCTCTCCTGCCCCTGCCAGGCTTGATTTCTGGGTGCACACATTGCAGAGCTATGTGTGGACCTGGTGGCAAAAAGATAAGTGGGGCCCAGCTGTTCTTAGATCAGGCACTGAGACCTGCAGCCAGCTGTGAAGCTGTGAGTGATAGGACAGACTGAGGGTTAGGGAGGGGTTGGGAGACTGGGCACTGGGAATCTGGAGGGCCCTGTTGGGTGCTGGACTGATGCCAGACCTGGTGGAACCAGGGGACTAGTGGGTGCCAGACTAGGAAAGGAGTGAAGGACTGAGCTGGTGCCAGGACCCAGGGAGTGCCAACTTGAGTGGGCTCCAGGAACCTAGTGAATGCTGGACCAGCCTCTGGACTCATGGAGCTGGGGAAAGCCTGGTTCTCTCCAACCTCTCTAACCAGTGTTCCCCTGTGCAAAATGTTCCCAGGCTCTTACTTTCCACAGAATTGATAGGCTCAGACATGCCCACAATGATCTAATTGCACACTCACAAATCTGGCTTTCAGTTTCTGTAGACACTGCCACATTACAGTCCCAAGATTACTTCTGGAACATGGATGATTGATAAACTCTTCTGGTGGAGAGGATTTTCTTTGTTAAATCTGATTAATGGGTCATGCAGTCTCTGGTTTGGCTAGGGCAGAATGCCCTTCCAGTCTCAGGATTTTTCACTCTAAGTCTTGGGGAGACTTGGTGTTCCCTCAGTTTGAGTTTTAGGTAGCCAAACTAAGAGAATTGCTGCATCATGCTAATCTGCCCTCTTCCATCAACTCAATTCATTTTTGCTAAGTTTCAAGTAGGTTATTTGTCCCTTTATTGTTGAGTGATAATAGGTTTTATGTATTTTGCATACTAGTCTCTTATAAAATGTATGATTAGAAAATCCTCTCCCATAATGTAGATTGTTTTTTCCAGTTTTTGGTTATAACATTTGGGAGTATTGTCATTTGAAATAAAAAACATTTTAATTTTCATGAACTTGAATTGATCTACTTTTTCTTTTCTGGCTTCAGTTTTAGTTCTTGTTTCAGACTGCCAAAACCAAGCCTGTGAATATTCATACTCACATTTTCACCAAGGGTTCTTATAGTCATGGCTTGACTATCTAAATCATATTGGGTTAATTTTGTATAAAATGTATAGTATCATAGTATCAATCAACTTTATACTTTTGCTCATGAAATACCTATTGTCCCAGCAATATTAAAATAAAATCAAACTACTCCTTCTCCATAGCAGTAAAGTGATACCTTGTCAAAAATCAAAAGACTATAAATGAAAGGATATATTTTCCTTTAATCAATTGATATTGTATGTCACATTGATTTTTCTTTTTTAAGAAAAATGTATTTATTTATTCTAATTATGTATATATGACAGCAGGATGTATTTTGAGTCATTGTACATAAATGCACCAAAAATGTTCATTTCTCTGGTTGTACATGATGTAGAATTGCACCATATGTGCAGTCATACATGTACTTAGGGTAACAATATCAATCTCATTCCACCATCTTCGCTTAGCATGATATTCTCCAACTCCATCCATTTACCTGCAAATGCCATAATTTTATTCTCTTTTAATATGGAGTAATATTCCATTGTGTATATATACCACAGTTTCTATTCCCATTCATCTATTGAAGGGCATCTAGCTTGGTCTGACAGTTTAGCTATTGTGAATTGAGCTGCTATAAACATTGAAATGGCTCCATCACTGTAGTATGCTGTCTTAATGTCCTTTGGTATAAACTGAGTAGTGGGAAAGCTGAGTCAAAAGAGGACATCAAAATGGACATAGAGATTCTGTATGTCACATTAATTTTTAAACCTTATATTCTTGAGATTAATCTAAAATGGTCATGATGCATACAATTATTTATGTATACAAGTATATCAGTTTCCTTGTATTTTTTCAAGGGTATTACATATATATACATATATTATTACATATATATGTATATATATGTATATATATAAAATAACATATAAATATATTCTTCAGGGGTATTTGTCATTCTTATTTCTTCTACTGTGTCATATTTTTGCATTGGACAATAGTGTCATCAGTAAAGTGTAGATAAACTACAAAATCATACCTTTTTCTATTTTCAGGTGAATTTTCCTAACTGAAGTTATGTGCCATTTGAGTGAGTAATCCACCTCCAAGATGGACAATCTAGTCCACAAATGGGACATAAGATAAAAGTTCTAATGAATTGTTCAAGATAAAGCCTGGACTGCCTTGTCAGTTTGGAATAGTTGAGGGACATTACACAAGGGTACTTCACAATTATCCACAATATCTTCCTCCTGGGGCTTTACTGAGAACTCATCACAAGGAGCAGCACAGGAAACAACACAAAGACTTTCTGATGTCACAGAGTGCAAGTGGCGATCAACAACTGCTGGGGGAGAACAGCAAAGTCCTGTCCTCTCTGAAACTTTCTCTTATAAGAAGAAAAACTTCTATGTCATTAAATGAAGATCAGCAAACCTTCACTTTTGGGTACAGACAAGCTCAGTGCTTTTGATGAAGAAGTAGAAGCAAAACAAGTCTGCTTCTTGCTACATTTCTCCTGTTAAAAGGTGAAGCAAAAACTCTCTACCCAGGAGTTGCTACAGAAAAACAGCTTAGATCTGGGAAACAAAACTAATACAAACCAGAGGTCTGCTCACCACTGAGCAAGTACCATAAAACTGCTACCAAAGACAAACTACAGGTACATTTCAGTTGGCTGCTGTGGGGAAAAGCAGCAGAAATGCTGAGAAGATCCACCCTGTAAATTCAAACACTAAAGGTATTTGCTCCCACAATGACCTTAACACAACGTAATAAGAATGAGGTATGAGGGAAGAGAAAAGCCTTAGTTTGCTAAAGGTATGTTAAAATACCATAGAACAGGTGGTTTAACTATAGACTTTTTTCCCCTCGCAATTCTTAATCCATAAAATAAAAAGAGAGAAATAAATGCTAACTAATTCTATTAGGCCGGCATTACTCTAATACCAAAACCAGAAAAAGACATTGCAGGAAAATAATACTACAGATTAAAATTTCTCAGGAATATAGATACAAAATCCTCAACAAACTATTAGTAAATGAAGTGCAATGTTTTAAAATGTGTTAATAAAGAACATGACTAAGTGGGATTTATCCCAGGTTTACAAGGCTAGTTCAACATTTTAAAAAATCAAGTAATCCATCAGTTCAAAGAGATAGAGAAGAAAAAATCCCACAATGATGGCATTATGTGCAGACAAGGCATTTGTCAAAATCTGACATTCATTCTTGATAACAACCAAACTTTCAGGCAAAAAGAGTGGGAAATTCCTCAACTTGATGGTAAAAAATCTCAAAGCTTTCTCACTAAGAGGAAAAGACAAGGAAGTCCCCTTTCATCATGCCTATCAAACACCATCATGGAAGTCTTTGGAGATGCCATAACAAGTAAAGGGAATTAAAAGTATACAGATATGGAAGAAAAATAATTCAAATTGTCTTTGTCTACAGATGAAATGATTATCTGTGTAGAAAAATATCAAAGAAATTAACAACAAAAACAATAATTTCTGGAAATAAAGAGTGATTACAACAAGGTTGCAGGATGCAAAGTCATTACATTAAAGCCAATTACTTTTCTATTTGCCAGGAAAGAACATGTGGAATCGAAAATTAAAAACACATTACCATTTACATAAGCAACCACAGAATGAAGGCTTAGATACAGATCTAATACATAGTAGATGTATAAAAGGAAAACTATACAATTTTCATTAATGATAGCAAAGTACTAAATGACAGAGATACTCCATATTCATGAGTAATAAGTCTGAAAAATATTTTTAAAAAATTTAAAAATTTTTCTAAGTTTTAAATAAAGGACAATTCTGACTAATATGACAAATTTTTAAACCATTCCAATTCATCCTACCAGAACGTGAATCTTCCCTTTCTCCAGTGCAACATACAAGATATTTTGAGAGAAAGACCACATTCACATAAATTATATTAAACTATATTGTTATAGTATTCTATTTGATTATTAGTGATTGTTGTTAATTTTTCATTGTGCCTCATTTATATATTAAACTTAATAATAAGCATGTACATATAGGAAAATATAGCACATGTATAGTTTGGCACTATCCAGTTTGGCATCCACTGAGGCTCCAGGAATATGGCCCCACAGATAAAGGAGGACTATCATATCTCCTCCAGCAAAAATAGGATCAAGTGAGAAATCAATAACAGAAATAACAATAGAAAATGCACAAATTTGTGAATTTTGTGAAAATTTATCAACACACTATATCAATGGATGAAAGAAGAAAGCAGAAGGAAAATTATAAAATACTCAGAGATGAAGGAAAGTGAAAACACAACATGCCACAATGATGGAATCAGTAAGAGCAGAGCTAAGGCAGAAATTTACAACTATAAGTACATGAAAATAAAAAAAAAAACAAATATGATCTTGAATCAACAACTTAATTTTACAGCATGAGGCCCTAGAAGTAGAACAAACTAAACCCAAATCTAGCAAAAGGATGAATTAGAGCAAAGATAAATAAAATAAAGACTAGAAAGGTAAGATAAAACTAATGAAACAAAAGTAAGCACTTTGAAAAGATCAACAAAACTGACCTGACTTTAACAACATGAAGTAAGGAAAAAAGAGAAAACATCAAATACTAAAATCTTAATTGAAAATGAGGCACTATTGCTAATTCTATATAAATAAAGTGTGAGCGTATTATAAAAAGCTGATACCCAAAAAATGAATAATCTAGGTAAAATGGATAAATTTCTAGAAACACAAAAGCTACCAAGATGAGATAAGTTGAAACCATTTCTCTATTTTCCTTTCTTTTTTCTTTTCTTATGTAAAATAGTACTTATTCCTTGCTAGCTTGATGAAACAGAATCATAAAACAGTCTACACATAAGTTTTCCTAAAGGTTAAACTTAGAAAAACATTTTAATTCCCTAAGTCTTATTGTTGAATTAAGTTCATTGTATCTTTTATATTAAAAGCAGCATTATATATATTTTATAAAATGGTGAACTTATTTAATTGATAATATACTTCTATCACTTAGGAATGACATTTTAGCTGTACATATAATTCTAAGTTCAAAGTTATTGTTTTTAAAATTTTATAAGGCTTTCTCTATTATCTTCTTAGAATCACTTTTGCTGTTTAGAGTCAATCTGACTCCTTCTTCCAAACAGATAACATTCCCTTTCACTGCAATTTTAATTGGGTACTTTCTCGATGTCTCTACAACTTGGCCAGGTATGATTGTTTTTAATTATGGCAATGTACTAGTGTTTCAAATTGAGATTCCTCTCTTTTTATTTTTCTTTCTGTGAAATTCAATTTGTTACTTCTTAAAATAGTTCTTTTTCACCAGCTTTGTTTCATTACTTCTGGGATTTTGTATAAGTAGATGCTGTTTCTGTCCTTCAACATTTCAGTGATATTTTCTGTCATTTTTTGTCTTGCCTTCTTGGTAAAATTTATTCCAAGTCACTAATTTTTTACTTTTTTATTTTTTATTATGTAATTTCTTATCTTAGTTACATTGGTACTTCCCTGATATGAGTCATAGACACAGCAATTAGATTGCTATGAGTGTTCTGCGAATATAGGACAAGAAATAAATGAGGAAATGCAAAGTCACAAGATTCACTATTTGGGCAGCAATAGGGATCCATGATATAGAACACAAGTTGTCTCATTTAAGAAAAAATATTTAGAGAACATAATACAAGTACTCATAAGTTTTGAGCCAAACTCAATGAAATAACATCAATTAATAAATCAAATTTAAATGTCTAAAACTAAATGCCCCTTTATCTCTGTGATTGATCAATGGTGAGGCTGCTACTTTAGGAGATTCTAAACATTACCGATATTTCAGAGTGATCCAAAAACACACAAACCACACCACAATCTTCTGCCAAGTGGTGATCATCAAGGCTTGTCACTTTGCTGTTAATCAGATATGACCAAAAGTGCAGGATATGTTTCTGTTTGTCATTACAATCATTTGCATTTGTGACCATAGTGGTATATAACAGGAAGGAAAATTTCGTTCTAACAAGAAAAACCAGAAGTTGCTTTTGCACTCAGGAAATGGGGGTAGGTTGTTGATAACAGTAAGAGTTAACACTATGTGTGTTGTACTATAGGAGGTCAGCCAGTACCTGATTATTATAACTGGATTCATATTTCTAACAGTAATCCTGCTGTGTACAAAGTTCTCATTAGTAAAGTCTTTTACAATGACTATGAATGGAAGTATATAAAATTGTTTTACTTGGACTTTTTTGGAGGAATAATATTCTATTAGCTTACTCTCCCACTAACCCTTTATACCCAAACCTAGAAGGGTCCATTTCAAGAAGACTTTTGGGAGCCAATTCAAACCTTGTAAAAGAAACCAGGAAAGATCAGTAGAAGAGGAGGAAATCTATACAAAGTTATGGACACAATTAGGGTGAAAATGGAAAGAAAGACCAGGAGGAAGGAATACGGAAGAACAGAGATGGATGATTAAAATTAGGTCCAAATGCTAAGAGTTACTTTGCACTTTCCTTTTAAGAGTAAATATTTATTAGTGTCACTATGTAAAATGAATTTCCAAGAATAATGTTTTGAAAAATGAAAAACCACAAAATGTTCACACATTAAGTAAAATCAGGCTGAAAGAAAATGGGAAGCATGGGTATGAAAATAGAAATAAAATCTGAGAATTCAGCCAGAAAACACTTACAGGTTGAGGTAGTTAAACGCATCACAGCTGGGGTGTACCCAGGAGCCTTAGAAATACTCCAGAGCATACACAGAGCTAATGCTTCAACCACTTTATTTCTCATAGAAATAATGGGATAATTTGTACCTGTTACCAGCAGATGTTATGTTTATGCCCTGCAAACATGAATTCTAATGATTTTCCCACAAAGCTCAGAGGTCAGCAAGTCTGACTAATCTGTACAGTGTGTGATCTTCTAGAAACTACCACAGCAGGTCATAAATAAACAACCTTATTTTCCTTCTCTTCCACTGAGAGGCACATGTTGAGAATTAATCGGGGATAAAAGTAAGCACTTTCAGTTCTTAAGAGTTGATCATTTGAACTTACTGCACACACAGCTTGAACCTAGAAAGTTACTTCATTTCTTCAAAACATATAATTTAAACAGGAATAGAGAATAATTTAGACACAGTATAACTTTTTACAAGAGAACTACTTTCCAAGAACTCATACATCAGTATTTTCCAGGATATGAGTTGAGAAGAATATCCACATTCATCATGGTTACATGATAAATGAGGGAACATGAATAGTCTAGAACCCAAAAAAATATCACTCATCCCAGGCCTAATCCACTTCTAGCACTATTTTTTATTATTTATTTATTTATTTTGGTATCAGTGATGATCGACCCTTGGGGCAATTAACCACTAAGCTGCATCCCCAGCCAGTCTTTTAAAAATTTATTTATTTGTTTGTTTATTATATTTCTAGACAGGGTCTTTCTAAGTTGCTTAGGGCATCTCTAAATTGCTGAGGCTGGCTTTGAACTTGCAATCTTCCTGCTTTAACCTCTCAAGGGGATTGGATTATAGCCATGCACTATCATACCTGACTCTTGCACTATTGTTACCCACTAAATGACAGAGTCCATGGTCCTTTCCCATAGAGGAAATGATGAGGAGAAATCAAAGATTGTTGCCTCAAATGAAACCTATCTGTCTTATGAGGTTAATTGAATTTGTTTACATCATAAAATTACTGTAGGTCTAAGGGTGCAGCTCAGTGTCAGAATGCTTGCATACAATAGCTGAAGTTTCATTCCCAGCAAAGCAAAAATAAAATGTGTTTTCACTACTAATTAGCACATATGAGGTGTCAAACACCAGGTGGTTAGACCTAAAAGACAGAATTGGTCTCAGAAATTAATTGAAGTCTGAAATCTCCACAGTCAATGTTTCAAAGTTAAGAATTTAAATATCTGCTAATTTCAAATGACTTCTGCAGCTTCTTATTCCATTTAAGAAAGTTTTTTTTGTTCTATTGTTTTGGAGTTAATGGTTTTCACTTAATTCTATTAAAACTGCATCTGTTTCCATATAACCAAACTCCATTTATTATGAGAGGCCCCCAAAAGATGTTAAAAACAGAATATGTAATTAGCACAGACATTTCTGTAATATTCAAATATTTTAACTGTGAGATCATCTGTGGGGAGTAAAACCCCAGCTTCAGAACTGGACCCACTGTGTGCCTCAGTCTGACCAAAAGTCACTCATCTAGAGTTTTACCCTAGAAAAAAAATATTTCTGTGGACTAAAATACCCAGGTTATGAATGTTGTAAAAGCAATTTGTTTGACATCACTGGATGTTCACAAACATTTCTCAATTACAAAAAAACAGTCGAGAATTTTCAAAGTATGGATGACATCTAAAAATGAAACAAAGCCTGCATTCTATCTGGATACAATTAGAATCAGTTATGTACCTCTAGTTTGGACCAAAATTTAGCTTGTTTCAATATAAACATGCTGATTCTTTGTGTAATATTCCAGACTCCTTGAGCTCAGTATCTTCACTTCCTCATTCACAACTTTCTCCTCTCCCAGATATTCCTCCTTCAAACAATGTAAAAGTAACCAGAAATAGCAAATTTAGAGTCAAATTACACTTAAGAGCCAGAGACAAAGCAGAACCCTCTAAAGGAATCAGAATCATGGGCAAGGTAAAAACACAAAATATAGAGGGACCCAAATAAAGATAATTTCTAAGCAACATCAAACACCTAGCAAACAAAAACTACTCACCTCAGATCATTATCTTGGAAATATCTCTCAAGGAAATTATTGACCCACTAAAGAACACTGTAAAGAGTGATTTCTCAGTCTGTATAATCAGCCACATGAAATCTGAGACAGTAAATATAAATATCCCATTTTTTTCTGTGAAAAGTCTCAATTAATTGGTGGCAGGAAAATACAGCTCTGTTACTGTCTATTCCATGAACACACTTAGGGACCAGATCCTGATTTCTCAAATGCCCACAGAAGTAATTCCAGCTTTTTCTAAAAGTCCTCAAAGGAGTGCAGCTGCCATTTTTCTCCACCTTCACACAGGCTGTGGTTTACTGAGCCAATGGGCTCTGGAATGCCGTGGATCACGGACAGCTTCTTGGGCATATGGCCTATAGAACTGCACAGTGCCCAGAATCAGAAGGGCCTATGCTTTGCTGAAAGTCCTAGATCCATTTTGAATATGTTAATGGTTTTTAAACAAGAAATTCTACATTTTCAACTTGCGTTATATCCTGAAAATAATGTAACCAGTCCTGCTGTGAGACTTAAATAATTATGAAGTAATTACTTTCCTTACCAAATCCTCCCTAGTGAAAATGAATGCTTGGCTAAGAAATCCTAACATACTAGTAACTATAAAGTATTAAAATATTGTATCAGTGTTATGTCTTTTTCTACTATATTTCTCACTTTGTTTTACATACCAAATTAATCCAAAAGTCTTTTCATAATCCATGTCATTGTGACTGGAAAGATAAGGTCACAGCCTTGTGAAACACATATGTGACTGTAACTGTAGGAGGGAGCCTCTCAAAAGCTCCAAACTCTTCCTATCTCCATAAAGATGCCTAGAAATCAGAAAAAATGATTTGAGATAATGATTCTCATTGAGAATAAAAATTATAAGCCCACTCAGGTTTTGTCTTTGCAGAAAGACTTGGCAGTACAAATAGTCTTCATGTTCTCCGTGCACTGAAACACTAAAAAAGAACATCCATTTCTGGACCATCTTAAATAGGTTCCTGGTCCCATGTACCCATCCCGACTGTTATCATACATTGTACCATGTTTCCTTGGCACTTTTAGTTCAAGGCCTCACTAAGGCTTAGAGATTAGAGAAATACAACTATCATTTTCCAAAAAAATTAATGAGGACAAGATTTAGATTTAATAATCCACATCACACAGGGCCCCTTTTCATCCACTTCCCAAAACATTTCATCATTCCAGGATCTTGGTATTCTCTAAAGTTCTCCTTGACATGTTATTTTCTTTCTGCACTGATAAAGCAACAGGAAAATGAGAATTCAAGGAGCAAAATCACAGTTAAAGCCAACTGAGGATACTTTATACATAGAAGATCCTAGAACCAGCATTTGAATGGACCCCTGAGAAATACATATCTTGAGTATAGAAAGGATGTGAGGGAGGTCCTGCCCCTTACTGGTGAAGTTACATCTTCTGGAGCAATGCTAAACTGGGAGAGCCTGGCAGGGACCTCAACCCATGCTTTTCTAGATGTTAAGTAAGAAAATACTCGTAAATACCTGGAGGCTTCATAGCTGCCACAGACTTACATGTTTAGAAACACAAAATACAGCTCCTTTCCACATCTAAGTGACCCACATCTAAGCAGGGAGAGAGAAAGCTCAGAGCACTGTATTTGCTGAGTGATCTCTTTCTCCAAATGTTCTGTTCTAAATCAATAAAAGGAAACAAACTTTTCCTGAAGAGACTCCTGATCCTTCTTTGAAGGACTAAGGGTTCCTCAGGGCATATTCATTCCTGTCTGAAATGTGTGCTCCAGAGGGAATCTTTGATTAATCTCCCTTCTCACATGGGAAAAAATGGAGGGAATCCATGAAACAAGTATTCCCTATACCCTAAGTGGAGTGAGAATCTGGGTTTGTCTAGCTATCCTCAAGACATTGACCCTGGATTTCTTGCCTCTATATTGCTAGTAAGTGCCTGCCCTTGTCCTCTAAAAGGGCCTGAAGAATCCAGGTATTTAGCCACAGCTTCACCTACAGTAAGAAGAGCATTACTCCATGGAAACACTTTTTGAAAAGACATTTTTACATTCTGATGTAGTCTGGATCTCTAATGTTCCCTCAGCACTCAGATGGCAGAGGAAATTTCAAGGTAGCACTTCATTCAGGATGTGGCATGACTGTGTCTGGTTGCATGCAGCTAGGATTACATTTAAAATCAGAACCAAGAAGTAGAGTGAAAAGATAAGGGAAATCTGCAGTTTGGCCAGAAAAGCACTTGGGAAATTGAGGCTCAAGAAGCTCTGAAGAGATTAGTGCTAAAAGAACCCAAGCATCTTGTACCCTTATACATTGAAGGCATCTTGGGTATTGGCAAGATCCTAACCACAGCAGGCTCAAGAGTGTACAGGTGAAAACTTGTTCCAAAGACATTTCTCTGAGAAGAGAGCCCTGCTCCCACAGGGCTACCCAAGAATTTTTTTTCCATCATACACATTACACTATGCTCCACTTTCTCAACTCTCAGAGGCCACTAGAGCTGTGGTGTAAGTGAGCCACACTACTGCTGAAATTGGTGCAGAATCTGGCATCATCCATTCGGTGTTGGTTTTGTATGCTTGAAGAATGTAAGAGTTACAGGGACTTGGAGGCTTCTACCAAGATTTCAGAAGAAAGCCTGGGAGGCCAGACACTGTGACAGGGCTGGAATTCCTGTGAGCAGCCCATGAGAAGGGAATGGATGAGGCTTTGACAGTGAAGCCAAAACCACAGTGGACACTCCAGGAAGTTAGAGGTGCCAGTACTGTAGAATGTCTGCTGAGGAAAGCTGCAAGAAGTGAGTAGAGCCAGCCCAGAAGAGGTCATGAGGGTGGCAACTGTAAAGCTCACAGAGGCAGGAACGCCCAAACCCTATGGAGCACATAATCCACCACCATGTTCCCCAGATGCCAGACACAGAGCTATGAGATTTAAAAAGTTTGTCCTCCTGAGTGTCAGTCTTACTTTGATCCAATCCTTCCTTTATACTCATTTCTTCCTCTCTTTCTAGACTAGGAATGTTCACCTGCCCCACCATTGTACTTGGGCATATGTGACTTGTTATTTTTCAATTTTAGCATCTCAGAGCTGCCTTGAGTCTCAGAGGAGACTTTGGACTTGGGCTTTTAAGAAACAGTGAGAATTTAAGACTATGAAGATTCCTGAAGATTAACTGAATGCATTTTGCATTGTGAGATGTCCATGAGCCTAGGAGAACCAGGGACAGAATATGATGGTTTGGATCTGAAGAGGCTCATATATTGAAGACTTCATGCCCAATACAGCACTGTTCAGAGGTGGAGCTTTGTGGAAGTTATTAAATCATAGGGACTCTAACCTCACCAGTAGATTAATTTTGGATAGATTCATAATTTGAACGAATTGCTCAGAGTTGGTAGAAACTGGGAGCTAGATGAAGGACATGGTCCTTGGGAGTGTGCTCTTGAGGACTATATTTTGTCTCCAACTCTACCCCACATCCCCCTTCCCTCTCCTCTTCTTCCTGGCAGCCATGAATTGAGCAGATTTCCTCTGCCATGCCTTTCCAACATGACCCAAAGAAATGGCACCAACCAAACATATTGAAATTTCTGAAGTGATGAGCCATAAAAAATTTTTCCATCTTCAATTTGTTTTTCTCAGGTCTTTTGTCACAGTGAAGAAAATTTGACTAACATTCCTAATATTTTCTTGGCCTATAAGTGGGAAGGTGGGTGTGGTAGCACACGCATATAATCTCAGAGGCTCAGGAGGCTGAGACAGGAGAATCACAAGTACAAAGCTAGCCACAGCAAATTTGCAGGAGCCTAAGCAACTTAGCAAGATGCTGTCTCAATATGAATCATTTTTCTCTAAAGGGCTTGATATGTTGCTCTGTGGTTAAGCATCTCTGGGCTTTTGATCCCTGGCATCAAAATAAACAAACAAACTAGAAACAAAAGGAAGAAGACATTACTAAAGGATATTTCATAATGTGTTCTATAGTAGAATAGAATACCATGCATCCCTATAAGGATGAAAATCCTGTGCTAGCTACCACATGGGTTAAGCTTAAAGACTGACTATACAGTTAAAAATGGTATTTAGATAATAAATTTTACATGTTCTCCCAAAATGAACAAATAAATGGAAATTCTATATAGTAGCATTAACCAAAAATAAAAAATTGAAACATAATAAAAATGTCATTTGCAATAATGAAAAAGCACAGATTTACATACAAAAAGATATATCTGAGATTTATATGCAGAAAGTCTAAAAAAGTATAAAAGGAATTTAAAAAGACAAGTGGAGAGACATACTCCATTCATGGATTAGAAAATCATTAGTTTTAAGTCAATTGCTATTTAAAGTCTGTCAAAAAGTTTTGTACATATAAACAAGCTTTCTTTAAAATTTATTCAAAAAGAAAAATGAATGAGAATAACTAAAAATGGGGAGGAAATAATAGCATGGGAGGAGTTAGTATATGCACTGTCAAGACATTTACAGCTACGATAATGAAGACCGCCTGGCAAAAGTGAAGGGTCTGACGTGCAAGTAGATGGAACAAAACAAAACACAGAAACAGACATACACAAACAGTCAACTGAATTTTTACAAAGATGCAAAAGCAGTTCAGTGGAGAAAACCTAGCCTTCCAACAAGTGGTGGTGATGCAATTAGGCATCCGTGAGCAAAGAAAAACGCTGAACCTTATCCTAAATTTCATTCCCTTTACAAAAATTAACTGAAAATGTAACCTAGGTTTAAGTATAAAATATATAACCACAAAACTTTCAAAATATACTTAGAGAAAATATTTGGGATTGAAGTCTGGGCAAAGAGCTATTAGATGACACCAAAATCATGCTCCATAAAGGGAAAAACCGATGTTAGACTTAATCATAATTAAAATTTTTTATCTATAAAATGCCATGTAAAGAAGATGGAAATACAAGCCTCAGATGGAGAGAAAAAATATTTGCAATACAAATGTCTGATAAAGAAGTTATATTTATAATATATAAAAATTTCTCAAAACTCAACCCTAAAAAATCCAACTAGATAATTGGCAATAGGCATCAATAAACAGTTCAACAAAGGATACATAAATGTCAAATAAGGACATGAAAAACATTCAGCAAAACTAGCCATTAAAGAAACAATTTAAAACTATGACATTATATCACTATAACTTATTAGAATAGATAAAATAAAAAATGCCAACTACTAAATGTAAGAGTGGATGCAAAAACATCAGATTTCTCATGCATTGCTGATGACAGGGTCAAGTTGCTTGTTTTGATACTGTGCTATTATTTTGCAACATGTAACTTTTGGGTGAAATTGAATGAAGGGTATGCGGATCATCTCTAGTTATACAAATACCTTAAATCTATAAACATATCAGAGTGAAAAATTTTTAAAACCAGTATGTAACTATGTTTTCTATAAGCAATAAGTTGTATATATAGTCACTGAAAAAGGCAAAGGAAAAGGATGGGAAGAGATATAACATGTAAAAATTACTTGTAATAAAATTGATAACTATACTCATATAAGAAAAAACAGACCCCAAGACAAACAATATGACAATAAATTAAGGACATTTCATGATGATAAGATGAAAACTTTGTGATAAAACAAACCACCATAAATACTCGTTGAAATAATGGCAGAGCAACAGAATCCATGAAGCCTGGATGATATCAGCAAATGGAGAAATAGACAAAGCTACTATCTTAAGAGGTATGTTTTAATATCCCTGTATCAGTAATTGATCAAGTAAGCACAAAATATATCAGGAGATGTGCCATACTGTTTAGGGGTTGAGTAGAGGTCAGAAGAGAATGTGAAAGTGGAATAACTGGTTTATATAAGAATGAAGGGAAGAAAAGAAGGTAAAGAAATACTGAAAAGGAGGACCAAGAGCAGATGTTCACCCAATCAATTCAATAAAGACTAGAGTGTCAGAGAGAGTAGAGTTAAATTTTAAATGGGAAGTGACCTTGTAACTAATTTTTAATCTGTGATCCCACCATGTCCCAGGGAGGTACAGTTTATTCCCATGTGAAATCAGTAAAACTTCTCTGAGACATGACTGAAGGAGAGGAAGAGTCTTTAAAAATTTGGACTGTCATCAGTACAGTTATGGACAGGCTTCACTTATGACCTAGAAATGAAAGGGGAGGGCAGCCTAGCTTACAAGATCAACACTCATATCCTTGTGTTATCCAACTCTCCTTTGTTCATTCCCCAAAGCCTTTTTATCTTTCTAATCTCAATTTGCAACTCCCCTTCCTTTTTCTTCTTACTGTTAGGGACATCTTGATTCCTTGCCACCACAACACACTGGTCCTATGACATTGGAATCCTAGGTCTCACTAAACAAAGTTTCACTGGGTGATGAAACTGTCTCCAAACCTTGAACCTGACTAATCCCAGCAACTCGGTAGAACCTGTCATTGACCCAAACACCTGAGGTAAAAATTTGCTTTTATGTATCAGCCTTGAGGACAGAAAAAAAATCTAATTTCAAAAGACCCCTATTTTATATAAGGAGATAATTAAGATTAAGTAGCTAATTGATGTTTTAACTTCAGAAAGTTTCCTTTCTCTACAGTCTCTGAGGGCAGGGAAGATATTAAGCAGAGTTTCTATTGGCTCCCAGAAGATGGCCATGTCAGTGGATGGCGCTATATAATCCCCTTCCTGCTGTAGAAGCCCCATTAAGGGCTGGAAGGACTCCCTAGATTGTTTGGAGAAGCCGATGTTGTGACCTCAGGACCCAAGGAGCAGAGGGATCATGCAGGGACACTGTCTTCTCCAGGGACTTGCTTTTCTCCTCCTAACTGTCATAGCGGATATTCAAGGTAAACCTAACCCCACTTTTTGAGAGCAGGGTGGTGCTAGATTAGCTCCAAAGCTCCGGGAAATGGTGTTGGGATCTTAAAGACCATGCTTCTTTATAGATCATTTGGTTTTGACATACTATGATCCTAAGTGACAGTGAATGCTGATTTTTCTCCTGTGGGTAGTCCTAGTTGTTCAAGTACAGCAGTGTGATATTGGAAAGATATACAGTTTGTTCCCAGATTGACCAGAAACTATGTTTTTGATTTCCACAATGACATGTAAAAACTCACTTCCTAGGTTTCCCATAATAGTTAAAGACTGAGGGAATACCTCAGGCTGGGCCTCTTATCTGTTCCTCCTGTACTCTGCCTTATGCTTACTCACTGTATTGGTATTTCTGCCCTTTCAGCCAGTGAACTAGTGTGTTTGCATGTGTGAGAGACAGACAGAGACAGACAGGGAGGGAAGGAGGGAGATAGAGGGCCATAGAGAGAGTGATGCACAGAAAGGGAGAAGGGGGAGTGAGAAACAGAAAGAGAAATACAGGGAGAAAGAAGAGGGGAGAGAAAGATGAGAGTGAAGGGGGGAAAGACTGAAAATAGAACAGAGACAGAGATACAGGGGGAAAGAGAGATGGAGGGAGGAGGAGCAGGAGGAGAGAGAGAGAAATGAGTGAGGAACTTTGAAGGTAAACATGCCAGCAGGAGCATGCCTGCCCACTGGAAGCCAGCTGTTCAGACAGGAGTCCAGAGAAATCACTCTGAGCCATGCTGTTGGGTTGATGGTGAAGATGATGGTTGTGGTGATATGTGTGCATGCGTACATGATGAGGGCAGATGTAAACCTTGGTGTCTATAAAAAAAAAGCCCCCCCAACATGAACTGTAATTATACCACAGATAACCCTGCACCTGCAGTCTGAGCCTGACATTGAGATTCTTTTTCTTCCTCACAAACCCACATCTCAGGCGTTTTCTCTCTCACTATAGTGTTTTCCCAGCCCTGGGTTCTTGGCACAACTTTGTCTTTCTGCAGGTGTTTTTCTCTCCCTACCACTTGGATAATGGTCTTCTCATCCCATTGTGCAGGAAAAAAAAATTCTATAGCAGACTTAAAAAGTCATGGATGAATAGATGTTAGCACTGTAGGCAGAGCAGGGACTGGGCCTTAGAGACTTCAGGACAAGCCTCTCCTGGTCCATTTTTCCCTCGGCTGTGGGTACTTGAATTTTTTCTCTCACATGCAGAGAATTTGCTGCTTAGAAGAACCCTGTGTTTGGGAAAGTCTGCATGGTGAATTTTTCCCCTTGTGGTTTCCTCAGACCCTACATGAAATCTGGTCTCCACTGGGCCTGTGGCTCAGTGGAGTTCAGGTTACCTGTGTTTGAGCTCCTAAAACGGCAATGATCTAGCCACATCCCTGGAGAGCCAGCTTTCTAGTTGTGGTGTTGGTCCTCCTACTTCAACAATGTTCCTCACTTCTCTGTCTCCTCTCTATTCAATTTTCTTCCCTTTTTCTACCACTTTGTTCAGGAAGCCCTGTCCCTCTTCTTTGAGAAACTCTGCCCCTCCCAACAAGAACAAGAAATTCTGCTCCTCACTTTCTTACTATATGTCTAGGAAAATCCAGTTCCTTAGGTTCTAGCCATATGCCCATGATGGTTTCCTGTCTGCAAAGCTGTGCTGTTTCTTGGAGGTGGCAGTGAACTCTCAAAATGAAATGTAAAATTGATGTTCTATTCCATTTTGATCTCCATCAGCAAGATCAGTGAATGAATTTCTCATCAGGCTGAGAAGAAATTATACCTTGTTCTAACAAGCACAATTTTTCCTCAGAATATTTTCCTTAGAGGATCAAATTATCAAAACACATGTTCACATATTAAAGCACTTGGTTCAAATGAATTTGTCCCATTTTCTTGCAAAATTTCAACCTTAAAATTATGCTGCCAGAGCATTAAAAATTCCTCCATCCTGAAACAAGTTACAAGGGCCTTTACTGCCAGTAGTCCAGGTGACGACAGCAGCCTGTCAGATCACACTTGACCCTTTCTGTATCACAGATGTAATGGGCATATCCATGATAGCTCCCACATTGCCCGTCAATACGGTTCCAAGGCATAGCATCCTCAGAAGCGCTCCCCTCAGAATTCATCCTAGAGCTACTCAGTTTCTCCCATTTGCTTATATCTCATATATTATGGCCAGGCTGGTCTCAGGACCTGTTGCGTAGTTGTCCTGGGGAGTCTTTTCTCTGTACACTGGAGGGTTCCCCAGAGAATCTAGTACACTGCATTGCTAAATGTAATTGCTCTTCATTGTGCCTTATTAGGCACCAGTGCTGCCACAGTGAATGCCCTTCTCATTGACACAGCACAGTAGGGGAGGACAACTGACCAGTAACAATGATAAACTGTGATATACACAATAATTAAGAAAGCAAAGCCTTCTTTAGGTACTTAATAAGAAGTCAGCTACCCTGTTCAGAAGAGGTCAAGAAAGGCTTCCTGAAAGAAACAGAAATGTAAAGAAAGGGTCATAGTATATTTTAGAATTGAAATACACACCCACATCTTCTATATAATACTACAAGAGAGGTCTCCACATGTATGTTTACACATACATTCATTAATATAAATCATAACTTTCATATTATTATTTTTTTCTATTTTGGTCAAATGCTAAACACTAAGCAGGTAAATACATATATATATTTAATATGTGTATATTATGTATATATATATGCATATATATTCTGTTGTTCCTAGAGTTCTGTTAACTTCTCCTAGATTCAAAGTTTATAATTTTTATCTTATACCATTTGTGACCAGTAAAGTCTCATGAAGGTTATATTGCTGAGATAGTTTAGCATTAAGAATAGAGAGTTTAACTTCTGAAATCAGATGGCCTGGCTTTGAATCTTTATTTAAAATTTTCATGGAAATATAAAATATAGAATAGTTCAAAGTCCCAAGCTCTAGGAATTTTCATGATGTGAATACACACAAACAACACAGAAATCAAGAAATAGAATATTACCAAGAAGAAGAAAACTTCATGCCTCATTTCAGGCAAAGTCAGCCAGTTCCCTGACTTCCAACACCACCATTATTTGGCCTACATTGATGCATTCATACAGTATGTGACACTTTGTTCCTTATTTTGTTTGTTCAACTTTATAAGTGTGAAAATATGTATTACTGAAATTTGTTTTACTTCATTCTTTATCATTGCTATATAACATTCCATTGTGTAACAATGTCACAGAATATCTATCCATTCGCTCCTTAGCAGTTTCCATTTAGAAGCTATTATAAGTAATACTGCTATGGGCATTCTTTACATGTCTTCTGATGAACACAAGGATACAAATCTGTTGTTGTTTTCATAGTACTATTTCTGAGTCACATGTTGTTATTATGTTAAGCTATAGCAAATATTGCCAAATAATAGCTGCATAAATATATCCTCCTAATAACATCTAAGAACTCCAGTTACTGAACACTTTCTCCAACACCAAATATTGCTAGTATTTTTTCATTTTAGCCATCTGCTAGTGTAGTTGTACTGCTTCCCAGTTTTAATTTGTACATCCATAAAGGTTAGGTGGTACTCATATTTATTGGCAATATGGGTTCTCTTGTATGAAATTCTTGATTTCTTTTGCCCACTTTTCTTTATTCACAATCATAGAGGTAGATTTTAATATATTATGTAGTAATGAATAGGATATGCAGTAAAGTATCAATTTAAAATAATGGAATTTGGACAGACATTTAAGTATTTTAATTTAATTAATATATATGGAATTCTCCCCTTTTTTCAGAATACACATTAATTTCATGAGCAGTTTTGTTTTATTTTGGTTTGTTTTTTGGTGTTGGTTTTGTATATGTTTAAGGAATACAACAGGATGTTTTTATACATGTGTACATAGTGAAATGACTGCGACACTTGAGCAACCTACAACAAATTAACTCCTACATCTCCTCACATTGTTAAATCATATGTGTGCCTCTGAGTGTATGTATGATAACAACTGCTAAAATCTATTCTGTTAGCAAATTTCAGTACACAATGTTATCAACTAAAGTCAAGATGTAGTCTGTCTCTGTATTTCTCTATATTTCTTCATTCCATTTTGCAGCTAATTCTCCTCACTGTTAGCTCCAGTATCCATCCCACACAACAGCAACTGTAGGCACATTGGCCTTTTTTTCTACTGAGTTCTTTTCCTTACAAATTTACAGGCATCTTTACATCTAAAATACAACCTAAATTCTTGCATTAGTTGTCAGACGTATGTATTATGAATTTTTCTGCCAGTATATGGGGGTTTTGCATTCCTTAATGATATCTTTTGATAAAAATATGCTGTTATACATATTATTATCTGATATTGCTCTTATCCACTATGGTTAGACATTTATAGAAACTATTTATAAAATATTCACCAATATGAAGCCATTAAAATATTTTATTTTACTTTCTTTTCAGAAATTTTGTATTCTATTTTTCATATTTGTAGTTGCAATCCATATTAGATTGATAATTGTTTGTGGTATGAATTGGACCTCTTAATTTTACCTCCATAACTTAGAATTGCTCGTTAAATTAAAAGATTATTTTTCCCTCATATGAAATGCAGTGAAGCCTAAGTAATAAATTAGATATTTCTACTGTTATGGGTCAGGTCCAATGCTCTGTATTCTGTGTGATAACATTATGTATCTCTTCTTGCACCCAAACCATTTCATCTTAGTCACTGTAACTTCATGAAAATTAAATGTTTGTCTCATAACATAAATCATCTAATTTTGTTCCTGTTCATTAGAAATGCTTGGATATTCTTGGCCTTTTCAAAGGAACTTTAGAATAAGTTAGATAATTTTCCCGCCAAATATATGACTTTTCGTCGGTTGTGGTGGCACATGCCTGTAATCCCAGTGATGGGAGGCTGAGCCGCAGGATTGCGAGTTCAAAGCCAGCCTCAGCAACTCAGCTATGTCCTGAGCAACTTAGCAAGACTCTGTCTCAAAATAAAATATACAAAAGTGCTGATGATGTGGCTCAGTGGTTAAGTGCCTCTGGGTTCAATCTTGAGTACAAAAACAAAACAAAACAAAAAACAACAATGTGACTTTTTATTGGAACTGTGTTCAATAATCAGTTAACTATTTCACCATATCTGTCTGGGGATAATTTTAACAGCTTAGCAACTCTGAATCTTTCAATTCACAAATTTATATGTCTCCTGGTTTTCATTTTCCTAATTTCCCTTAATAGTGGTTGTCTTGCATATTTTCCCTTTGATTATTTCTATGTGCTTGAAGATTTTGATGTAAATGGTATTACTTTGTGTGCAAATAAGTTATTAATTTGACAAATCAATATTATTAGATATAATTACAAAACAGCATATTAAGTCCATTTTAAGCATACATTTTAACTAGAATTGACACATTGTAAGTACTACAATGAAGTCACAAAACATTTCTATTATCAAAAATTTTCTTCATTCCATTTTGCAGCTAATCTCCCTCACTGTTAGCTCCAATATTCAACATATCACTTATTGGACTTATATAATTATTAATAAATATTATAAATAAAAATGTTAAGAACATACAATGACTTTGTCTATTGTAAAATTTCATATAAATAGAACTAAACAGTTTGTACATTTACCATCTGTTCCTGAACAAGATTTTTTTTTAAGATTAACTATGTCATTGCATGTGTCAATATTTTATTTCTTCTTATGTTATTCAGTCCCAAAAAAGGATGAGATATTGTCATTTGTCACAACATGGATGAGATCCAAGGACATTAGGCTAAGTGAAATAAGCCAGACAGAGCAAGAAAAAAATTGCATGATCTCTCCAATATGTGGAATCTACAAAAAAAATCAAATACACATAGATAAGGATCAATATAGTATTTATGGACTGGAAGGTGAAGGAGGAATGTTGAAATGTAGGTGAGAGGACACAAAGTAGCAGATATGTACCATAAACAAGTCTAGAGCTCTAGCATACAGCATGAGGACAACAGATAAGAAAATTGTGCTGTTTCACGGATTCATGCTAAATAATAGATTTTAGCTGCTCTTGTCAGAGAAATTAAAAAAACAAAACTAAATTTGGGTGAGTGTGTGCTTTGTTGGTTATGATATTTTGCTTCACTTTAGTTAATATATTTGTGTGTATACATATCTATATTTACATATAATTTACCATGGCATCATGTTATATACATTAAATATGCACAATAACATTGATTTAAAAATATTTTATTCTTTTTATTACATAATAATTTTTCATTGTATGGACATATCTCAATTTTTTTATCCATTCATCTATTATGGAACAGCTGAGTGACATCCTAGTGTCCTTATTATAAATAAAAATGTTAAGAACATTCATGTCATACCTTTTTCATTGCTTTGGAGTATTATCGAAATTGTGACATAGTGTCAGTATATTTTTTTAAGTAACAAAGGTTTACAACGTTAATATTTCCATTCCCATTACTATAAATCCTCTCTAACACTTGCTATTTACCCTTTTAGAAATTCTTGTGAATAAGTTTAATTCTCTGTGGATCTAACTTGCTCTCCCCTATTTACTAATGGTTTAGAGTATCTTTTGTGTCTTCATTGGTCCTTCTCATTTTTCACTCAGGAAGGGAGGCATAACATGGGAGTTTGATTCTAGGCTCCTGTTAGGTTCCAGTGACCTATATGTTTATCCTTAGGCCAATACCATACTGTTTCAATATGGTAGATTTATAGCAGATCTTAAGATAAGAGGTCTGATGTACTTCTTTCAAAAAAGACTATTAAGCTTTCTGATTTTTGTTGCTATAATAAGATGATTTAATTTTTATACTGTGCTTATGCCTTACAGTTTTATGAGTACTAGCAGATATTTGCAGATTCCTATTTTCACATACACAATTATATTATCTGAGAACAAACACAGTTTTACCTCTTATTTCATAAGTTATATGCCTTTTCCTTCTTTTTCTTGTCTCTTTTGGGGCCTACAACACAAAGAAGCGATTTTTAAAGACAGAATGTTGTTATAGTTTAATGAGATTCTCTTATTCCTACATGCCTGAGAATTTTTATTATAAAGGGGTATTGCATTTTGTCAAATGTTTTCTCTCCATCTATTGAAACAATCATGCATTTTTCTCATTTATTCTACTAATATAGTGAATTATTTTCAATTACTTTTCATTTACTTTTTGCATTCCCCATTTGATCCTGGTGCATTATGCTATTCATGTATTGTTAGTATGACTTGCTGTGTTCTGCTGAAGATTCTTGTGTCTATATTCATGAAGAATATTGTTTTCCAGTTAATTTATTTTCTTCTAATGCCTTGATTTTGACATTATATCTTATTGACACCATAAAATAAATTATAAAGTGCTTCCTTTTCTTTTCTGAAAAGCAAAACAAAATCTAGAAGTCATATAATTTTCCTATGAGGTATAATTCACTACTGGGCCTGGAGATTTTTTGTGTGGGGGGGAGGGGTTAAATAATAATTCAATTTGGTTATAAATTTGGTATCATAGTGATTTTTGACAGATATATAAAATCATAAAATGTACACATAATTATGGGATACCAGGTGTTTTATTCTACATATATATATACAATGTTTAAATCAGGTTAAACATACCTATATGCTCAAATATTTATAGTTTCTTTGTGGTGAAAATTTTCAAAATCCATACTTTGAGCTTTTTGAAATATGCAGCACATTAACATTATTAATAGTCACCCTACTGTTCAAGAGCACAACAGAACTTCTTTCTCCTATCTAGCTACATAATCTGGAGCCCCTCCATCAGCCTCTGCCCATCATCCTCTCTCCAGCTGCTTCTAATCTACTCTTCACTTCAATGAGATTGACTTTTTCATAGTGCACACATAGGGAGCTCTCATGACACCTATCCTTCTGTACTCTGCCTGTTTCACTAAAGCAAGATGTCTAGTTGTATCCATTGTTTTGCAAATGGCAGGATTTCATGCTTTTTGGTGCTAAATAGTATTCTATTGTGCATATACAACACGGTTTCCTTATTTTCCACATCCTCATACTTGTTCATTTTTGTATTTTTAATAATTGCTATTCTTACTACAGTAAGGCAATATTCCATTGTGATTTTTAAAATATGTTTTTAGTTGTTGATATAATTTTATTTTATTTATTTATTTATATGTGGTGCTGAGAATCAAACCCAGGGCAAGTGCTCTGTCACTGAGCCACAACCCAGCGCCCCCCCATTGTGATTTTGTTTCCTTTCCCTTGAAAATGAGTGATGTTGAACATATTTTCATATGCCTGGTTATCCATTGTATATATTTTGAGAAGTATCTGCTGAGCTCTACCACCCATATTTTATCAGGTTATTTTTTAAATATTTTTTTAAGGTTTAAAAAATATGTTCTGGATATTAACCCCTTTTCATATGTATGGTTTACAAATATTTTCTTCCATTATGTAGATTGTCTCTTCACTATATTGAGTGTTTCCTTTGCTATGTGGAAGACTTGAACTTTTTTTAAAATCTCGTATGTCTCTTTTGTTGTTGTTGTTGTTGTTGTTTTGTTTTCTTGCCCATTTCCAGTATCCTGAAGAATTTCTCCTATTTTTTGTAGTAGTTTCATATCTTGCATTTAAGTCTTTAATCCACTATAAAATGATTTTTGTATCTGGTTAGGATAAGGATCTAGTTTTATTCTTTTGAATGAGGATATCCAGTATTCCCATCATCCTTTATTGAAAAGACTGTCCTTCTTCCAGTGCATGTTCTTAGCACCTGTATCCAAAGTCAGTTGACTGTGGATGTATGAATTTACTTCTGGGCTATGTATTCTATTCTGTTGCTCTGTGTTTTCGTTTTTATGCCAATATCATGCTTTTTTGATTACAGTCACTTAATAGTACATTTAGATGTTCGGTAATGTAATGAGTACTGTTTTGCTCTTTTTGCTCAAAATGGTCTTGCCTATTCAATATTTTTACATAATTCTGTATACATTTTAATATTGTTTTTTCTAGATCTATGAATAATACCATTGGTATTTTGACAGGGCTTGGCTTGAATCTATTGATTGCTTCAGATTGCATGAACATTTTAGCAATGTTGACTCTTGATCTATAAACATGGCATGACTTTCCACTTTGTGTTTTTGTATATGTCCTCTTCAAAATCTTTCATTAATGTCTTATAGTTTCACTATTTGCAAACCATAAGATGATGAATTTTTGTATGTTGATTGTGTGTCCCGAAAATTTGCTGAATTCATTTTCTAGTTTTAATTGTTGTTGCTATTTGTTAGAGTCTTTGGGTTTTCTGTATTAAAAAAATTTGTATTCTGCAAACAGTAACAATTAGACATCCTTTTTTGCTATTTGGATTCCCTTTATTGTTTTCTCTTACCTGGTTGCTTCAGCTAGGATTTCAGTGCTAATTTGAATGAAAGTGATAAAGGTGGACAGTATTGTTTTTTCCAGATCTTAGCAAGAAAGATGTTGAGTTCTCCCATTCAGTAACATTTTACCTATTGGCATATTATGAATGAATAGCTTTTATTATGTTGAAGGATGTTTCTTCTATTCCTAATTTATTCAGAATTTTTATTGTAAAGGGATGCTGAATTTTATTCAAGGCCTTTTGTGAATTTCTTATTATGTAATTTTATTATCATATTATTTTTGTCCTTTATCCTGTTGATGTGTTGTATTGTGTTTACAGTCTTGGTTTTGCTGAACCATATTTGCATTATCAAGATAAATCCCATTTGATCATAGTGCTAATCTTTTTAATGTGCTGTTAGGCATGCTAGTATTTTGTTGAGGATTTTAACATCTATAATCGTCAAAGGTATGGGACCTATAGCTTTTCTCTTGTTGTGTGTGTCCTTGTCTAATGTTGATATGAGGGAATTCTGGCCTCTGAGAATGAGTTTGGAAGAATTCTCTTTATTTTCTGAAATGTTTTTAACAGCATTGGTATTAATTCTTCTTTAAACATTTGAGGGTAACTCAGTATTGAAGTCATATGCCCCTGAGATTTTCTTTAGCAGGAGTTTTTTTGTTGTTTTTTTTTTATTAATAGTTAACTCATTACTCATTGGGTATCTTTGTGTTTTCTATTTCTTCATGATTCAGTATTGGTAAGGTGTATGTGTTGAAGAATTTGTTCATTTCTTCTAGGTTATCAAATTTGTTAACATATAGTTTTTATAATAATCTCTAATGATCCTTTGTATTTCTTTGGTGTCAGTTGTAATGTCTTTTAGTCTTTGATTTTATTTGACTTTCTCTCTGTGTCTGGCTGTCAATTTTTTGAGTATTTATAAAAAACCAGCTCCTATTTGTGTTGATATTTTAATCTCTACTTCATTTATTTCACCTTTTGTCTTTGTTCTTTGTTTGCTAATATTGACTTACCTTGATTTTATTTTCTTCTACTTCTTTAAGACACAATTATAACATATTTAATATCTTTCTAATTTTGTTTTTTATTTTTGATGTAGATATTGATTAATATAATCATCTCTCTTTGAGGTACCTTGCTGTATCTCATCCGTTTTGGCATGTTGTGTCTCCATTTTGATTTGTTTTAAGAAAATATTGAAGTTCCTTTATGATTTCTTCCTCAATCCATTAGTTCAAAGTAAGTTATTTTCTTTCCATGTATTTGTATACATAAAATACCCCATATGTTCTTTATTTTCTTTCTTTCTTTTCTTCTTCTTCTTCTTCTTCTTCTTCTTCTTCTTCTGTACCAAGGATAAACTCAGGGGTACTCAACCACTGAGCCACATCTTCAGCCCCATTTTGTGTTTTATGTAGAGACAGAGTCTCACTGAGTTGCTTAGCAACTTGCCATTGCTGAGGCTGGCTTTGAACTCACAATTCTCCTGTCTCAGCCTCTCAAAGTGCTGGGATTACAGGTGTGCACCACCTCTCCAGGCTCTTTATCTTCTTTTGATGCCTTGAAAAACTTATCTTTAATCTTTTAATCCTCTTCCAAATTTCCCTTAAGCTTTCTTGCTTCCTTTTCATTATCTTTTCTTTCTCTCCTCCATCTGTGTTTTCAAATAATCTGTCTTTGAGCTCACTAACTCTTGGTTTTTTGTGTGTATTCTGCCATCTCTCATGGTTTTAAATTCACTTAGTTTATTTTTTCATCTCAAGGATTTCTGTTGGCTTTTTTAAAAAATTGCTTACATCTCTTCAAATTTTCTGTTGACATATTAACTTATTTCTCTATCTTTCTGAAAGCTCATTGAGTTTCATTAAAACAGTTATTTACATTTTCATTCAAGAGTTTGTAAATGATTAGTATAAGGTCATTTTCTGGCACTTATTTTGACCATTAGGTGAGGTCATGCTTCCTGGGAAATTCTTGATCCTTAGTGGTATGTGACATCACTTGCATATTGAAGGATTAGGTATTTATTTAAGTCTTTCCAATCTTGATTTTTAAAAAATTTCATTAATATACATATTAATTATACCTATTAATGTTGTTCAATGTGACATTACCATACATACATGTAGTATACACAAATACTAACTAAGCAGAGTGGATGTTTCCTCTGAGCCTGTGGACAATTCTGTTATTTTAGTAATGGGTAGTAACTTAGCCCATACTTTCTTTATTTAATAATGAACAAAGAAAATTATAGAACAATGCTTGGTTTTTTCCAATTCCACAGTAGTTGTTTTTTTCAACATGAACTGGGTAACTGGGGGAGAACCTAAAAGAGTAGTCCATCCCCTGAAAGTCTCTGAGACTGTGGTAGGTACAAATGCCTCATCCAGGGTCACTGTCCTGCCTTCAGGTACTCTGATATTCTACCGGGACCTGGGCAGAATTACTGTGGAGTGACCAGTTCCAGGTTCTTACCATGGATGGTGCCATCTCCCTAATACTTCCCAAGAAGGTAGTTATGCTCTTCATGTTCTGTCTGAAGTTGAAGGAGGAATGGGGTGGGATGTCCTGTGGCCACTAACACTGCGATGCTATTTCACATGCTGAGGCCACAGTCAACACTGGGGAAGGACCTAGACCAATACTGCTATGAGTTGTGTACTACCAAGGTGGATTCATTGCCTACAACTGCTGCAACCAGCTGCAGGGGATGCTGGCTAGGATAAAAGTCCAATAGACTGGGGCCATGTGTCTCTTCTTCATTCAGGGGCACTAGCTTGAGAACAGGTACTGTTAAGATCTGCCCAGTATTAGATTTCCCCTGTCTGACACCAAGTTTCGAGGCAAAGTCCTATGCTTAACATGCTTCCCTACACTCAAAAAATGGAGGCTTGCTCAACATTCTGCTGCCCAGTACTGGTGGAGTGTTGGTGAAGGCAGTTCTTTGACCACCAAAGTTTGCACTACGCTAACCGTGTTGAGTCTCACAACCACAAGTACCTGCACAATCTCAGGGGTGTATCTAGAATCTCCCTATAAATTGTTTTCTTTGTAAGTTGATTACCTCATGTTTCTCTGTGACAAGGAGTTCACTAACACACTAACCTCACTGATAGTTTTGGTTACAGTGTTTATCATTCATGTAAGACATCAAATTCCAATTTTAGCTCAAATTTTTAAAAATATCCTTACCAAATCAATGGCCAATGAAAAGATTTCTGTTATGTCCCAGAAATAAAGGACTTTAGTCAATATGGAAATGTGGAACCATTTTCATGACAGGCTAAAAGTTTTAGGTTAGTAGGAAAGTACTCAAATATGTCTTCTTTACAATAAACTTGCATTATTGGATATATACATGTGTATGGGTTTTGTCTCTATGCATTATGAATGACTTTTACATGTGCTTATTTTACCACTGGAAAGTTTATTTTAGGGCACAATAAAAAGCAATGGTCTAATACTATTATTTTTATAAACAATACTTAAATTTTCAACAATATAAAAATATATATGTCCTAATTATTTAAGGTGTTACCTTTTAAATACTAACTTCCAAAACATATCATTGTCTTTTGTGTGTATTTATATTCTATTGCATTGTACTTTCATAAGAAATTAGTTCTTTTAAAATTTTTTTAATCTCACAAATATTTTTAATACCAGCTTCTATTTCACAAATTTTCTTCCTATATTCACATTTATTTTTACTTACGAACTTCAAAAATCCTAAAAAAAAATCAAATTAGTAACAATTTAGATGTTGAACTATATTCTATCAAATATTTGCATTCAATAAAGAAAAAAGTATAAAAATTATTTGTTCCCACTTATAAAGTAAGATCTTTAAGACCTTCAAAAATAGTTGATTTTATAAGAGTCCTACACATTTGGTTGATTTTACAAAGGTCCTACATATTTGCTGTTGGATTTACTCTCATAAAGTTAGCAGATGCATCCCAATTTGCTGCTAAACATCTCCTCCTTTGGTGCACCATCACTCTTGATCAACTGTGCTGATGATGTGTTCATTCATACTAATCCACTATCCCTGATGGATTAGTATCCACCCCCTCACATAACACAGGAGGGTTCAGTAGGCCTCACTGCCCTGTGTTTACCATACTCTTGTGGATCAAAGATACATGCTGGGGTCCACAGTCTCAGCCAAGTGGTTAGGGCATGTCTGAAGAGCAAAGCTAAATGAACATAATCAGAAATTGGGAAGGTAATGTGGAAGGAATGTTCTAGAAGTATCAGGTCCCCATTCCTCATGTTTTCTTTTTATTTCTTTTATTTTTATTTTTTTATTTTTTCTCAAAAATTGCATTTTAATACATGTTATCAAACATAACAGAAAAAAACAAATTTTCAGAAGCTGTACACACTGTTCACTGAAACAACGTCTCTAGCCATTAGAGAAATGCAAATTAAAACTACCCTCAGATTTCATCTCACCCCAGTCAGAATGGCAGCTATCCAAAATACCAGCAACAATAAGTGCTGGCGGGGATGTGGAGAAAAAGGTACACTTAAACATTGCTGGTGGGATTGCAAATTGGTGCAACCAATCTGGAAAGCAGTATGGAGACTGCTTAAAAAACTTGGAATGGAACCACCATTTGACCCAGCTATCCCACTCCTTGGCCTATACCCTAAAGACTTAAAAACAGCACACTACAGTAAAGCAG
>CM053403.1:90952395-90972527 GCA_028644305.1 Xerus rutilus
ATGTGGAAGCAACCCTCATGCTTTCTTTTTAGAAGCCCATCTGTTCTGTGATCTCCAGAGTTTTATTTATCAAACTACTTTGAATTGAGTGCCTATCATTTGTAATGAAAATTAACACTAAGAGACCCAGCACCAGATATTTTGTTTAATGTCCATGTCTCAATAAAAGCCTCAGGCAGTAGGCTTACTATATGTTTCAAAACTCCAAGCACTAACTTCCAATATGAGTGCTATTTACAAATCAGAGGAGGAAGATGCATGCCAATTGCTTTAGTAAACCATGGTAAATGTTGACCACTGGAGGCCTTTAAACCATGCTCAAGCTATGACATATTCCACTCCCCAGTATTCAAGATGGGCTATTGCGAACATACATTTTATCATTTTGTATCTAAATTATAGAGGTCTAGATGAACCAATCATACTATTTTGAAGTCTGCTTATTTATGATTGTAGATTGTGCAGACTAAGCAATAAATATGCTTATTCTGGCATCTAGCTTCTATGCATAAATATATTCTTGCATATATTCTTAGTCTGGCACCTAGCTTCTATGCATGAATATATTTTTGCATAAAAAAGCAGGTGTAAGGAGGGCAGCTCACTAATTTGGTGTTATTTTTACCTCAGCCATCTGGAAATGGAAAAAAAGATGGGAAATTTGCAACTCCAGATTCCTATCAACTACTGAAATATTACAAAAAGAATGTGTACTTTTGCAATTGAAATGAAGTACTATGTTTAAACCATTGTAATATAAGGAAAACCTTTTTAATTGAAGGCTTGGGTAGACCATGGTAATAACTGTCTTTTAGAATCAGGTGATCTTGGTTTGTAGAACAGTCCACACCTGCACCTGAGCCACACTGTGTGTGCTGTTTACATCTCATTATGTGCAAGAGTCCATCAGTCCCTGAGAACTACAGGTGAGATCACCTGTGTATGTAGAGTTGATAGAAGACTGAGATTTCTAAGTCATATATTATTCCAAACTTCTGTTCCATGGCTTCTGGATGAATGACATTTCACAACATGATGTTAGAACATAATAAATTATCCATAAGTACTTGATGATTTGTTTAAAGATGAGAAAAGAATGGTCAGTTTTCACCGATGCTGCTGCTTGGACCAATCAGGACCTCTTTCCACAGCAGTCTGATACTCAGCCAAAGCTCTAAGAATGTTCAGTGAATGAATTTGACTCTTTTCATCACCTAATCAGACTTTAGGAGGATTAGGTCTCATTGATATGTGAAGAGTAGAACTCTGAAGCTGAGTGCTGCAGTGGGTGATCTATTTCTTTATCAGAAATGCCTCCAATTTCATCAGTGGTAATTATGTAAAAGTTCATTAAAGAATTGTATAACATACTGGAAGACAACATCTAAGACACAGATACCATTAACAGGCTAACTAGAACGGATTATAATGAGATATTCCAGTGGAATCTCTCAGGTAGACTTTAGCAAAGACATCTGAATCATTCCATTCCACGAGTCTTTTGAGGAGCAAGTTATGAACTATTAACAATGAAAAGGAAATAGTGATACTAAAGAAAAATTTGAGTATCAAATCAAACCAGACTCTGTGATTCAGTCATGCACAATTGTGGCCCTTGCCAGTCGTGCTGTAGTAACCCCTAACATGGTGGTGGAACTGAGGGGAAACCAGAATGCACCAGGAAAGAGACACGGTGGTAACCACAGACAGAGTCTATAGACTTACAGGGTTTCTTGACTGGCTTGAAGTAGGGAGAATAATCACTATTGTATCTGACCCTGGCCAACAATATTGATGACTTGTTTTTATACCATTGCATTTCTCATGCTCTTTAAAGCTATAATACCCTAAAGATTAGTCATTTCAGCTGGGACTTTTTTTTTCAAATAATTATGCATCCTAACTTGACCTAAATTAAAATGACCCTGAGGAAACATTTCATGAATCCAGACTTCATTTGAATACATCAGCATCAGTAAGAAATAGGAGCACAACTAGTTAGAATGTCTGAAGAAGCAATTTTAAGGAAGTTGCTTAATGCTGTTGCTGTTCATCCCATTTTATGGTTTGCTTTGAAAAGGAAACATTAATGATAATGTTTTTCTCTTGAGAAAGGTGGTCCTTGCTGCATTTTTTCATAACAAATGTTATTCAATAAAATTTTCATATCTGTAGCCAGATGGCTGTATAGATAGTTAATAATTTGGGCCCGTCCTTGAGTGTGACTTAGGACAGGAGAGCTCGTTAGTGAGGAATTTGGAAAAACTTTGAGGAAGCACCCTCAAGGTTATTGTTCAGGGCCATCTGACTAATGAGCTCTTGGTGCCTCAAAACTTTCAGTCTTTGATCCTTTGAGTTTTGGAACCTGGCCAGTTCCCACCTTACAGAGATTTTACAGCCTAAGGCCAGCTGCATAATGCTGGACGGCATGTTGAGAGGGGTTGCTGTGTCTTTTTAAGCCCTCCAAAGGAGAGAGAAGCCAGAAGAAGGAGAAGGATTTCAACTGGACAGAAGAAGAAGGGACCCATCTGGATAGAAGAAAGAAGGTATCCAACTGGACCAGAGCAAGAGAGAAGAAATCCAACTCGACAGAAGAAGAAGGGGATCCATCTGGGAAGAAATTTCAACCGGGGAAGAATCTGATGTTTCGAGTAAGAAGAAGGAACCTGATGAGAAGAAGGAAACTGACTTGCGAGGTGGAAGGCAGATTCTCACCTGTGCTGTTTCACCCCACTCTTGGTGTTGCTGATTTTACCCAAGGCTGAGTGTTGAAGGTGATGATGATGCTTTAAGTGGAAAAGAAGGATTCACACCTGTGATGCTTACCTTACCCTCGTTGTTGCTGATTTTGCTGATTTTGCTGATTTTGCTGATTTTACCTGAGGATAGGTGTTGAAGGTGTTGATGCTGTTGTGAGTAAAGAAGAAAGATCTTGAATGGTGCTTTGAGGAGAAAGACTCTGAAGGTGATGATGGTGCTTTGAGGAGGAAGGCTCTTACCTATGTGTTTGTTTATTTTACCCAAGGCTGGGTGCTGGAGGTAGTGATGATGCTTTGAGTGTACCCGTGTTGTGTTATCCGATGTTGATTAATGAGTGCTTATTGGGCTGGAGCCGCTCTCTCTTCCTGTTTTTCTATATTATTGATTCATTATATACAAGATTCAATATTGCAAAGTATAACTGTTGCTTGCTTTGTTCTATTGTCTCATATTAAAGCTTATAAAACCCATCCTATTGTGAGACTAGTGATTCACCCCACGAATCTGCCTAGATAAATTAGTCTGAGCTCAGCAATTCTTGGTCATAGATCCAGACCAAGACAATGGCTTCCCAAGGTTCTGAACCCATACTTGAAATTCCTTCATGACCATCTTCTATAGATAGATGTCTCATGATTTCTTGAAATTCTACTCATCATTAACAAAATAATCCCTCAAACAAAACCAGAATAAAAGCCAGTGAATGTCCTTGAATATTTTAATCACTGCTGATTCAGCTCTGAAATATTCTTTCTGTCTTCTATAATGGTAAGAATCTTGATTATTTTTGTCATAAAACTTGGTTTCTTTGTCAGCTTCACATTACTTAGTGTGTGTTTCCCCATGTTTAAATGTAAATAATTAAAAATTGTGAGATTCTGGTAAAAAATGAATACTTTACCAATCATTAACAAATATTAACTTAGATGGAATTACTGCCCAGGAGCTGAAAGTATCTAAGAATTATGATAAAACAAATAAATCTTGTCCTATTGAGTTTATATTCAGTGGACAAATATAGAACTTATAAAAGCAGGAATATAGGTAAATAGAATGATATGCAGGATAATAAGCACATTGGCAGGTAGATAGATAAATGGATGATAGATAGATAGCCTTTTAGTACATAAAAGAATGACTCAATTGTAGCTCATTTAAGTTTTCATGCCTTGACTATAGCCACTATAAATTAACTTTGCAAATTGCTCCAAAATTTGACTCCAGAAACTTGCTCATGGGAGTCCCATTCTAACACCATCAAACCATTCCATATACCCCATATCCGGAAAAGAAAAGTCTTTCATACCATTGCCTGTGACACATCATATCCAAATTCAGGAGATAGTCAGGAACATTCATTGTGTTCATATATTTCTCCCTTAAGATTTGTGCACCTGATCAGAGCAGATGGACCCTGCTCAGGTCTCATGAAAGTGAATTCTGGAGGAGAATGGGCTCCTATGTCTGATGTGAACTTCACATTTCCCACAGCCTACGTCGTCTATGCAGAGCTGGGATGTTATATACCAGTTCCTTACAAGGCAATATGCCAAAAACAGCTAAAGGACAGGTCTGGACTGAAGAGTTCCAGTGTGAGGGACAGGAGCCTGACCTCTGGTTCTGCCCCAGGTGCCCTGTCTTGCAGACATCTGCAGCCACAGTAGGACTGTTGAAGTTGTCTACTCAGGTGAGACTCAGAGATGTACTTTAACCTCCCTGAACACTCTCAAGTATTTCTTCAGCGGTTCTGGTTTTTTTCCTCGTCTTCTTACGTGCATAATTCTCTTCTTTCCCGTCTTCTCCTCTTCCACCACCTTTTCTTTTCTCCTCCTCTGCCTTCTCCTGCTCTCTTTCTCCTTTCTTCTCTCTAATACACTGATTCTGTATGATATCCCATTTTATCATGTCCCAATTAGCTTTTATGCTGTATTTCATTATATTAATATATTTCATTCTGCACTTAGCTCTGGAATTTTCTGTAGTCTTTTGTTCAAAATCACTAATTTGTTTCTGCCAAATTTGTTTTAAACCTTTTCATTCAATTGTTTTTCTATTTTATTTTCAATTGGTAAAAGTTCCTTTGATGCTTTTCACATACTTACAATCTCTGCTAAAATTGTTTTTCTTTTTCCTATTTATTTTCCTTTTCCCTCTTTTTTTCCCCAAAATACCTTGATCATAGTTAAAGTCTTTATCTGCCAACTCCAATATCTTTATCATTGTTGCTTCTGCCCCTCTGATCTTGATTTTTTCATTCTGTTAATTTGTCATGTTATTACTCTTCTTTACATACCATATAATTTGTTTCATATTTTTATTGGTAAAATAAAAATTGTACATTATGTACATTATAATTGTACATAATGGTGGGAATTGTGGTTACCTACTTGTGTATGTATAACATATAAAATTTAACATGTCTGATATAATTTCCAAATATTTCCCTTTCCTTCCTTTTCTCCCTCCCCCTAGTTATATACGATGCAATTATCGACTGAATACAAGAAATTTTATTTATTTATTTATTCATTTGGGAGGTAACAGGGATCGAACTCAGGGGTACTTGACCACTGAACCACATCCATAGCCCTATTTTGTGTTTTATTTATTTAGAGACAGGGTCTCACTGAGTTGCTTAGTGCCTTGCTATTGATCTGAGGCTGGCTTTGAAATTGCGATTCTCCAGCCTCAGCTTTGCAAAGTGCTGGGATTACAGGCACGCACCACCGTGCCCAGCTAGAAATTTTATATGAAATTTAAGACATATTTTCTGATATCTAAAAAGATTCACATTCTTGACAGTGGAGATATTGCTGATAACCAAAACAACTAAGTGCAACCTAGAGCTGAGCTGGAAGACATCTTGGTTGCAATTGGAAAGTTCAGTCAGCCTCTGATTTGTCTGTGTTTGTGACATAGTTTCTCAGGGATTTCAATGGAGAGATGGAGTGATCTGTTCACTCAGCACCTAAGAGAATAAGGGAATATCCAGTCTGCTTTCCAATGTGTTTGATGTAGTTTTTTGGCTTCCTGCCCTTCACAGCTTCCAAATTGGGCAAATATTTCAGGAGAAAAATCTTCCATGTATAAGTGGCCTTCAAGTCTCCAATTTTATTGGTTCAGCTCCATGTAATACCCAAATTTGCCTAGTGGCTTGGGTACATGCTGAAATGATCCGTAGTCTTTGGATTTTTACCATATTTAGTCCATGTTGTGTCTATAAATGTCCATTATCTCCAAATACTTTTTTATGATTTCCAAATCTTTCTTAGTTTTACCTGGTAGGAGCACTGGCTTTCTGAAAGTCTAGTTTATTCTTTGTAGAAGGAGAAGTTCTAAGTTTTATACTCTGGTTTATCATTGTTTAAAGTGCAATGAATGGATGCCACTTAACCTCTCTTGTCAGGTTTCCATTGTGGTGACAAAATACCTGAAATAATTAACTTAAAAAGAAGAAAGGTTTATTATGACTCATGATTATACAGGTTTCACCCTGATGGTTTCCTGTCTTTGTTGCCTTGGGACTTGTATCAAGGCATACATCCTGGCAAGAGCCTGCAGTGGAGGAAACTGCTCACACCATGGTGGCCATAGAACAAAGAGAGAAATAGGAAAGGTCCATGGCCCCAAATCCCCTTCAATGGCACTCCCCAGTGATTGACATACTTCTACTACTAGACTCTACCTGCTAAAAGTCCACCTTTGAAAGTGCCACGACTGGTGACCAAGCCTTCACCATATGGACCTTTGGGGGTCATTCAAAATCCAAACCACTCTCTGTACACTTTTCACATGTGCAAAATAAAGAGGACACATTGTTTACAGATCCCAAAGAAAGAACTGGAAGGACTCAGAGAAGAAGTTCTGGGTAGCTTACTACTTACTCCTCAGTGGAGATGAGTGGAGATACAATGGAGGACCACACCATGCCTACAAGCAGGGGAAATAGGATAGGTTGCATGCCCACTGAGCAGGCAGATTTCCTCAGATGTTATATGAATAAGTTCCTTTACAACCAGGGTCTCTCTGTTTAGATCCCCTCCTAAAGACTGTGATAAGAAAAGTGGGCAGCTTGTGTCCTCCATTTCTTTCCTATCACATTTTTTAGGTAAGTCTCCCTTATCATTTTATCTGTCTTATTTCTTCTTGTCTTCTTATTTTTCTCATTCATTTAACTTAATTCCCTCAAGTGTATCTGCATTCATCTTGACAAAATCATGGAATTTACTTGACTTCATTTCAGATCATTCTGAGAAAATCATGGAATTTGATTTAGTTCATTTCAGTTCCTGTTCATAACCCCCACCCTTCCTTCACCCCATCTTTCCTGAACTCCACTGATCTTCCCTTTGCCCATCCATTAACTATCCTTGATTGGTGTTTTCACACAAAAAGGTGAAATTTATGTGTGCACATTATGTGGTTTTGTTAAATTCATCCTGCATTTCTTCCCCTTTCTCAACCTTCCTCCCTTCCTCTTGATCTCCTCTTTCTAATCCCCTGAACCTCCCTGTGTCTTTATGATATAGAGTAACTTATTTCACTCCAGCTTCCATGTATGAGAGAAAACATTTGTCCCTTGTTTTTCTGAGCATGTCTTATTAGACTTAACATAATGTTCTTCATTTCCATCCATTTACTGGTAAATGCCATAAATTAATTCTTCTTTAGGACTGATCAAAACTCCATTGTGTATATGTACCACATTTTCTTAATCCATTCTTCTGATGAACACCTGGGCTGATTCCATAATTTGGTTATTGGGAATTGTGCTGCTATAAACATTGAAGTGGCTGTGTCACTATATTATGCCAATTCATTTCTTCAAGGAATGGGATAGTCATATGATGGTTCCATTCCAAGTGTTTTGAGGAATCTCCATATTGCTTTCCAGAGGAGTTGTACTGTTTTGCAGCTGAAACAACAATGTCTGAGTGTACCATTTTCCACATCCTCTCCAGCGTTTATTATTATTTGTGCTCTTGATAATTGCCATACTGAATAGACTGAGATGAAATGTTAGTGTGGTTTTGATTTGCATTTCCCTGATTGCTAGAGATATTGAACATTGGTTCATATATTTGTTGGCCATCTGTTTCTTCTTTTGAGAAATTTCTGTTTTGTTCTTTTGCCCATTTATTAATTGAATTATTTCTTGGGGGTTTGGTTTTGTTTGTTGTGTTTGTTGTTGACTTTCTTTGGTGCTCTCTATATAACTTATCAGAATATAGATCAGACTTGGATTATACGAAAATATTGATTTATGGATGTTGATGTTGTATCCTGCTACTTTGCTGAATTCCTTTTTCAGCTTTAGAGTCCCTGCTGGAGTATTGTGGGTCTTCTAGATAAAGGATCATGTCATTAGAAAACAGATGATGTGACTTCCTCTTTTCCTATCTGTATTCTTTTAATTTCCTTCTTTTGCCCAAATACTATGGCTAGAATTTGAGATCTATATTAAATAGAAGTGGTGAGATTGGAAATCCTTGTCTTCTTCCTGATTTTAGAGGAAATGTTTTCAGGTTTTTTCTCCATTCAATGTGATATTGGCTTTGGGTTTGTCATATACAATCTCTGTAATGGTGAGGTAAGTTCCTTCTATTCCTAGCTTCCTCAGTGTTTTAAACATGAATGGGTATTGAATTTTGCCAAAGGCCATCTATTGAGATAATCATGTGGTTCTTGTCCTTAATTCTATTTAAGTGGTGAGTTACCTTTATTAATTTGTGTATGTCAAACCACATTGTATCCCTGAGATAAAACCCTCTTGATCATGGTGTATTATCTTCTTGATGTGTTTTTGCAAGTGATTTGCTAATATTTTATTAAATATTTTTGTGGCTATGTTTATTAGGCATATCAGCCTATAATTGTCTTTTCTTGATGCATCTTTGTCTAGTGTGGGTATCAGGGTTATACTGACTTCATAAAATGTGTTTGCAAGTGTTCTTGCCTTTTCGATTTCAATTTCAAAGGACTAATTTGAGAAAGGTTGGTGTTAGTTCATTTTTAAAGGGCTTGTGGAACTCAGCTGAGAATTCATCCAGTCATAGGCTTTCTTTGTTGGAAGGCTTTTAATTGATCTTTTGATTTCATTATTTGATATTGGACTGTTTAGGTTTTCTATATCTTCCTGTCTCAATTTAGGCAGGTCAAATTGTCTAGAAATTTTTCAGTGTCTTCTTCATTTCCCAGTTTATTAGAGTATAGATTTTCAAAATATTTCCTAATGACTCTCTGGATTTCAGAAGTGTCAATAGAAGCTTCTCCTTTTTCATCTATGATTTGGTTTATTTCAATCTTCTTTCCCTTTCTTTTGGTTAGTTTGGCTAAGGCTTTATCAATCTTATTTAATTTTTCAAAGAACTAACTCTTCATTGCAGTGAATTTGTATACTTTTTATTTTCAATTTCATTAGTTTCAGCTCAGATCTTAATTATTTCCTGTAATACACTGACTTGGGAATTAGTTTGTTCTTCTTTTTCTAAGGCCTTAAGGTGGAACATAAATGTATTTATTTGGGATCGCTCTATTTCTTTTAATGTAGACACAATGCTATCAATTTTCTCAGAACTGCTTTTATACTATCCAAGAAATTTTGATACTTTGTGTCTCTGTTCTCATTTGTTTCTAAGAAGCTCTTAATTTGTTCTCCTGTTTCTTCTTTGATACATTCTTCATTTAGAAGAGTATTGTTCAATTTCCAAGTGTTTATGTGGTTTGTACTATTTTTCTTGGTGTTGATTTCTAGTTTCATCCATTATGATCCAAGAAGATACATGGGATTATATCATTTTTTTTTTGTATTTGCTGAGACTCACATTGTGACCTAGAATATATCCTATTTGTGAAAAGGTTCTATGAGCTGCTGAGAAGAAGGTAAATTCAGCTGTTTGGGAGAAAAAATATTGTATAGATGTCTATTAGGTACATTTGATTTATAGTATTATTTAGGTTAGAAATATCTTTATTGGTTTTATGATCTGATAATCTATTAGTGATAAGGATATGTTCAAGTCAACCACCCAGTATTAATGTACTGAGATCTACTTGAGATTTAATGTCAAGTAGCATTTTTTTCTTATGTCATTTGGCATGCTGATATTTGGGGCATAAATATTTACTACCATTATATCTCCTCCTCCTTTTCCTTCTCCCCCTCCTCTTTCTCCTCCTCCTCCTCCTCTTCCTCCACCATTCTTCTTCTCATTTTATTTTTTATTCTGAGTCAAAGTCTTGCTAATTTTCTCAGGCTCTTGCTAAATTGCCAAGGCTGGCTTTGAACTTCTGATCCTCCTGTCTCAGCCTTCTGAATCACTGGGATTACAGGTATGTCCACTACACTGGGTTAATTATATCTTCTTGTTGAATTATTCACTTTTCCAGGATATAGTGGCTTTCTTTGTTTCTTTGATCAATTTTTCTTGAGATCTGCTTTTTGGATCTGAGAATTACTACTTCTGCCTGTTTTGGAACTCCATTTACATGAAATAGTTTTCCATCCTTTTACCTCAGCCTATAGATGTCTTTGCCTAACGTGAGTCTCTTATAAATAGCATGTATGTGGACCTTGTTTATGGATCCATTCACCTAATCTCTATATTTTGATTGGTGAGTTGAGTGTTATAATAGCTCTTTGTGATCTCCTGCCATATTTGTTAGATTTGTCATATTTGCCATATTTGTTACATCCAAATATTTGCTATATTTAATTGTGTTGATTTTCATTTAGTTGGTTGCTCTTCTTGTGTTTTTCATTTATTTGGGAGTGTTTTTGTTTGTTTGGAGGTTCCTCTGTATGCAGTTTCTCTTGGAGTATTAGTTTTAGTGCTGGCTCATTGGTCATGAATTCTCATTTAATTTCTCCTTGTCATGGAAGTTTATATTTCCCAACTGATTTTGAAAGAAAACTTTGCTGAATATACCAATTTTGACTAAAAATCATTTTCTTTTAGAGCTTGGAATATCTCATTCCAAGACCTCCTTGATTTTAGGATCTTAGCTGATAAGTCAGAGTGAGACATATTGGTTTGTCTTTAATTATAACCTGACATTTTTTTCTTTTGCATCATTTAATATTCTTTCCTTATTTTCTATGGTAGGCATTTTGATTATGATGTGTCTTGGAGAAGTTCTTTTCCGAACTTGTCTACTTGGGGTTCTATACACCTTTTGTATGTTGATGTCTATCTCACTTCTGATATGAGAAATTCTTTCTGTTACTATCTCATTGAAAATGTTCTTAATGTCTTTAGCCTGTATCTCTATTTTCTCTTCTATCTCAATGACTCTCAGGTTTGTTCTCTTGGTGCTGTCCCAGAATTCTTGTACATTCTGATCATGATCTTTTCCCCCTTCATTACATACTAAGTATTCAAGTTCATATGCCCCGTATTCAAAGCCTGAAGTTCTACTTTCAATGCCTCAAGTTCCATTTTCTATGCAATCCAATGATACTTTCAAGGGACTTTTTTATTTGATTCATTGAGACTTTAATTTCCATTTCTTATTTGTTTATTTTCATTATTTTTATTATGTTATTAAAATGGTCTTTCATCTCCTTTATTTACTTTCTTAATTCTTTCCTTAGATCCTCTTTTAATTCGCTGAACATATTAATATTAGCTAATAATAATATTTCTATAGTCTTTCTCTGGAATTTAATCCACTTCCATATCTGTAAGACCCTTTGTAGAGGTATTGCGAATTTTGGGGAGAGATTTGTTTGCCTGTTTCCTCACGTTTTCAGAGGTCTTAGACATTGATTCCCCTTCTTCTGTTATATGCATGCCCTTTTGTGTATGGTTATCTTTTTTATTCTTTAATTTTCTCTCTGTTTGGATATATGACTAGATGTCCAGGACCTGAAGTCCTCCTCTGGTTGTTCTTCCTTGGGAATGGTTATTGGTTTGGGGTTTTTGTCTCCCTGATCTAGTTATTGAGGTATTGTTGAGGCTCAGGTGGGGCTGGAATGTATGGAGTGTGAGATTTGCTGTTACTTGGCTGAGTTTTGAGTATTGCTGGGCAGAAGGATCTCTACTATGTGAACTTGAAGTGTCCTAGTTACTTTCCTTAGCTAGGAAAAGTAGTAATATTAGTAACAGGCATACAGTCTTAAGATAAATGTGTGACATCTATTCTGACATCCATAACACTAATGATGACTTATATAGGAGTCATGGGGTTAGCCTTTGACAACAGTAGCAACAATAGAAAACTGTGACTTAGATCAGGCATTAAACAACAGGTATCTATTGTGTCATCTGCTGTATGAATAATCACAATAAGATGAATGGGGTAGGAATTACATAAACTATATTAATCTATAAAACAGTAGGATTACAGTTTCTTAAATGAAGAGAAAATATGTTAGAAATGTGTTTTAGTCAGCTTTTTCACTTCTGTGACTAAAGGACCTGACCAGAACAACTGTAAGGGAGGAAAATTTTATTGGGGGTCTCACAATTTCAGAGGTCTCAATCCATAGATAGCAGATTCCACTCCTAGAGGCTCCGGGTGAGGCAGAACAACAAGATGATGGAAGAGTTTGGCAGATGGAAGTCGCTCACATAATGATCAGTGAGCAGAGAGAGAAACTTCACTCTCAGATACAAAACATATACCCCAAAGCCATGCCCCAGTGAACCACTTCCTCGAGTCACACCCCATCTGCCTCCAGTTACCACTACTTTATTCCCATCAGGTATTAATTCATTGATTAGGTTAAGGCTATGACCCAAACTTATTTCTCCTCCAAACTTTCTTGCATTGTCTCACATGTGAGTTTTTGGGGGACACCTCATCTAAACCACAAAATTCCACCACTTTTGGCCCCCAAAAGCTCACAATCATCTGACAATGCAAAATACCTTTAGTCCATCCCATGAGTCCCTGTGATCTCAAAGTTCTGAGATTGCTCAAAGTTCAGTCCTATGTCTTCTCTGGGGCTCAAGGCAATCTCACACTGTGAGTTCCTGTAAAATTAAAAGCGATTTACAAGTATCCAATATGTAATGGTACAGAGTAAACATTTCCTTTCACAAAATTATGGGCATAGAAGAAGGGATGAAACCAAAGCAAGACTGAAATTAGGCTGGACAAACTAGTCCTATGGCTCCATGTCTGCTATCTGGGGCACATGTCATTGTAATGTTCTCTCCAAGGGGCTTGTATAGAAAACAAGAGACAGTTTGAAATATTTATAAAAGTGAACACAGGAGATGCAGTAGATAGGTAGCAGACGTCTGCTTTAAGAAAGAGGAATAACAACTTAATTAAAAGCAATAAAAAATGAGAAGAGAAAACAGGAAAATATGGCTATTAGTGAGTGAAGAGAGTGATGGTGAAATAAGGACAAAAGCCAAGGTATGGACAGACAAAAGTGAAGATCAAAACAACTCAAATGCAAATGATATCCTGCCAAGGTTTAATAATAAACAGGTGAGGGGGGCTGGGGTTGTGGCTCAGTGGTAGAGCGCTTGCCTAGCATGTGTGAGGCACTGGGTTCGGTTCTCAGCATCACATATAAATGAATAAAATAAAGGTCCATCAACATCTAAAAAAAAAATTAAAAAAAATAATAATAATAAACAGGTAAAAAAGAAAACAAAATAAAGTAAAATTATATAAATTTTATATATATGTATGTGTGTGTGTATCTTATTCACACAGTGAAAACCACCCCCCCACACATGCACACACACAGAATATCTTGCAGAATGGAAAAAGATGAAAAATAATAAAATATAATGAAATAATAATTGAAAAACATCTATATTAATTTTTTGAATAAGTAAAAGATTTGGAGAATATAGAAAAAAAAGTAAGAAAACATTTTAAAAAAAGAAGAAATAAAGAGCTATTTCCACTGAGGTTATCATAACTGTTCTGAGGGATACATTTTCATTCTTTACATTTATTTTGGGGCTCTGCTGCCCTCAGATCAAGATAAGTTCAGGTCTTTGTGTTCCTCACGTAGCTGTCAGCCATTGCAGCTAAGAGCAAAGTTTGTTAGAATAGCTCTCCACTTCCCATCTTCTAGTATAAGGGGTGATATACCTGGGAGTGATGACAAATACATTCCTCTAGAGGGTGTGGTGGAGTTCTAAATTGGAAGTTCCAGTAGCTGGGGTGTAGTTTTGGTTGACCTTTGGAACTCTATGGTAGGTATTTGATATTTGATCCACATCCCCTATTGCTGGGGAGATAGTGGTCACTACTGGATGTCTGGGTCTCAGGGGCCTCCAGTAAAATCAACTTTTAGGGTATAACAACTGAAACCTCCACAGGTTTTATATTCACCACTATGAATATGAATCAGCGCTGAAGTGCAGATGCTCCTGTGTGGCTGTTACTGGAATCTTTCCAATAGCTCTTGGAGCCCCAGCAACAAAGGGAGATTTCTCTCCTTGATTTCTGGAGCCTGTATATCCCAGGTGCAATTTTTTCTTTGCACCTATTTCAGTCTAGTTCATACATATTCTGAGAATCATAATAGGTAACTTCTGGGTTCCCTGACAACTTCCTCTGTGAGTTCCCAATCTTCTGTTTCCATATGCTGCAGCACAGCACTTACAAATGGCTCCCATGTGGGTGACTTCAGTTCCTACTCAACTAATTGCCCATGGGCAGAGCAATTTTGGTTGGTTTTCACTCAACCACTTCCCCCACTGACTCTGGGTTTCTTAAGATCAGTTTCCTACTCTAGTCCACAGGCTCCTCCAGGACAATATTTGTTTTTAACCATGGTTTCCTCTCTCCATCTGCATGTGTTTCACCCTCCCTTCAGCAGTCACAGCTGCAGCCATTGCCAGCCAAGCTGGAGCTTCACTGATGTATTATTTCTGATATTATATTTATCATAAGTGTTGCTATTAATAATTACTCATAGGTGGATTTTTTTCCAAATGCAAGTGTATGTTTGATCACACCAATCATCAAATATGCAAAAATGTTGGGTGTGCTGGAGCATCCCAACTAACATTCAGTGCTCACTAATTAAACACTATAAGCAAATAATGCTATGCTAGGACAATTAAACACTACAAACAATTCACACAATCCTAGGGCAACCACGAACCCCAAAATACCTCTGATGCCATGCCTCTTCTCTTAGCCAAAGAGAAGAGGTTGTCTTTGTCTGGTGGTTCTCTTTAGCCAACAGTTGGATGTCTTGGAATGGTGGAATTTATCTAGGGATGGAAAGCATAGCAGCCAGTCTCACCGATGTGCTTGGAGCAAAAGCCCCCAATATGGCAGGACAAGCAGTTTAAATACAGTTCCAAGTTGGCGATGGTGTTGGTAATTGGTTACACCCAGTGAAAATCAATATCCATTGGTTATGTACAGTAAGATGATGTAATTGCAACTGGGCATGTTCTTTGCACATGTCCATGGAGCTGTGCTCTTTATCAATTGTAAATAGTCATTGCTAAACATGCCTATGAGAGGTACCCCTTACAGCTCCTTATCAATTGCAAGCAGACATGACTAAGCATTCCATTGGCTGCTGTTCCTTATGGCCAGCAATTTAATGAGTCTCAGCATTTCCAGGCATGTCTATGGCATATGCTCATTACAATATTCAAAGTTTCTGACTTTCCCTGTCTTTCTGGTTTTTTTACTGTCCAGTATTAAGTTTCAGTGAGTTCGCTTAGTTATCTACTTCAGTGAGGAGCATTCTTTTAAGTCTTATGCTAATGAACAGCAGGGAACTGATTCCTTCCTCTAATCCACCTCTCTCTCTCTCTCTCTCTCTCTCTGTGTGTGTGTGTGTGTGTGTGTGTGTTTCTCTTTCTTTATCTTTCATTACATATATTTTTAAAGTGTTGAATTTGATTTGCAAGCATCTTATTCAGGATTTTGCATTTATGTTCACCAATGACACTTGGCTATATTTTTCTGTTTGGTGTTGTCATGCCTTTATCAGATTTTGGTGGCTTCACAGAATGAGTTTGGAAGAGTGTCTTTCTGTTTTATGGACTTGTTTGAGGAACATTGGTTTTAGTTTTTTAAAGTGGCGGGCAATTTCTTCCATCATGAACTTTTCTTTGTTAGAAGATTTTGTTATTGTTTTAACCTCATTTCTTATTACTGGTTAGGTTTTTGGTATTCTCACAACTCAATTTTGGTAGGACATATGTGTCTAGGAATTTGCCTACTTGATCTAAGTTTACAGTTATTTGGAAAATATCTTTTCAAAATACTTCTAGGAACTGCCTATATGTCAGTGCTGTGTGTTTTAACATCCCCTTTCCTCCTCTAATTTTACATGCTTGCATTTCCCACTCTTTCTTTTGGCTAGTTTTAAAGGTGTGCCAATTCTGTTTATCTTTTGAAAGAAAAGGCTTTTTGTTTCATTGATCCTTTCTATTGTTCGTTTTGTGTCTTATTCAGTTTTTCAGTTCTTATTTTTAATTATTTATTTCCTTCTGCACAAAGTAGGTTTCATTTGCTCTTGTTTTTTAGGATATTGAGCTACAATATTTGCTTATTTATTTGAAATTTCTCCTTTTTTTTTTAAATGTATGCACTCATAGCTACAAATTATTCTTTTACTACTACTTTCACTGTATCCTGCAAGTCGTGATATTTAGTGTTTCTATTTCAATTTAATTCTAGGAAGTTTTTAAATTCAGCAACTTACATTTTCAATTACCTATCTTTCATTCAAAGGTGTATTATTCTATATATATGTTTATGTAGTTTCTCTTGCTGTTGATTTCCCGTTTCACCATGTTATAGTTTTTATATTATACTCCATTAAAATTCAATAAATTATTTACCCTTTTTGCATTGGTTAACATTTGCTTTATACCCAAAAATATAATGCATCTTAGAAAAGGTACAATGTGCAAATGAAAATAGTGTGTATTCTCCAGATGTTGGGTGGGCTTCTGGTAGGTGTTATGTCCACTTGATGTGTAATATGTAATCTGATGTTTACTTGTTGATATCTTCTCTGGATGGCTAATCTATTAGTTTGAGTGAAGTATTAAGACACCACTAGCATTGCATTTAATTTTTTTTCCTTTGTATCTTATATGGTTGGTTTTATAAAATTCTGTGTTTGGTTGCATATGCATTTATAATCACTATATCTTCTTGATGATTTGTTTAATCTACCACTAGGTAGTTACCTTCTTTGTCTCTTCTAACTGATTTTGAAGTGTGCTTTTCATATATGATCATGTATAGTCACCATCATGACTAAAAAAAAGAAAACAAACAGAAATAACAAAAACTTAAAATAAAAAAGCTACATAAATACAGTAATAATCAATTACACTCAACAACAACTAAAACAGCAGTAACCATAGATAAGGGGAAAAATAAGTTAACAAGAACATCAAAAGTTACTAAAAGAAAAATTAATTCAAGAAGGAAAATTATAGAAGGAAAATAAATAGTGAGAAAGATTGGGAATAATATATATTATATGCAAATATATACATATATGCAAAGAAATGGAAAAAGGAGAAAGAAAAAGGAGAAAATTCCTTTAAATAATTTTAAAAACAAATTAATTAGTGAGTAAATATAATTAGGTATAAATAATTTAAAATGTGTCAAAAATTCTTCCCAAGTAAATTATTACACTGGAGACACCTCTTTCCAGGTGATCCAACATTTGAATGTACCAGGTATGTGGGGTTAGTAGCCTGCAAAGCCAATTGTAGTTCTTCTCTCTTCTCACCAAAAGTTCTGGGATTTGGTGCGATATGCTGGCTGCAATGTGCTCCTCATTTCCTGTGATGGAGGGTAAGGGAATGTTGATGGAGCACGCCATAATCATACTGGAGGGATTTTGTTAGCAAACCTGGAAGCATTGCAAAACAAAAGTCAGAGTCACCAACAGCCCTTCCTTCAGTGCTTTGTGGACACAACTGGTGAGCACACACTTGCTCCAGAGGCCTCTAGTCATTACCCATGGAAGTGTCCTAGTCATGGTGAATCCTGGGAATGTCTGTGAAAAGTGGTGCAAGCAATCAAACCACTGACTTCCACCCTGGACAGGGGATATGGGAATGGGGTGAATGGTCAGATGTGTTCTCTGAGCTCTCTCCCTGTGTGCAAGCACGTGTGAATGGAATTGCTGTTATCCACAGAGGGAAGGACAGCTTACTAATGAGGCTTCCAGGCCCTTCCCTGACGCTTGATCCTCTCAGTGTGTTTGCAACAGGCTCTCTCACTATCTGAGACTGTGGAGTGTCAACATTTTCCATCCCATCACTGGAGCAAAGTGATCCAGGGACCCTGAACTGACTGATCTATGTTTGCTAATCCCAGCACAGTTTATCCCCTAACAATAGGCCTCTTCTCAAGATGGCTCCTGGTTATAGCACTCTGAGAGCGGGCTGAGCATTGTCATGAATGTCTCTAAAGCTCTCTTGTTGTGCAGGAGGAATCCCTCTCAGAAAAATTCCCCAAATTTGATGTAAAGCTTATAAGAAGCATGCATTTCTCCCACAGGTAAGACAGCTGGTCTTCTGACACCATCTGTGTTGTCTGCACTCTCCAGCTTACCTTATGCTTGCAGGTTGCCTCCCTCAGCAGGCAGCTGGAGTTGAACTTGTAAATTACTTTGTACTCTTCTGTAGGCTGCCTTAATGCTTCAGAGTTATTTAAAAACCCTATCATTTCTTTAATTAGTTCTAAGTCCTCTCTTTCTCTTCTCTGAACAGTTTCCCCTGTGTTCCTTGACACCTTTCATGTTGAGTCACAACAAAGGTAATTCTATTCTGCTATTTGCCTCCCTCATTAAGAACTCCTATTTTAGAATAATAACAACTCCTAACAGGAAATCCAAGTTATTATTTGATTAATTTGGGGGGAAGTAACATTCTATGATTCACAGTGGCATCTGAACAATGTCAGCATCGGATATCACCCTTTGGGGACGTTTCTCAATCCACCTAAAGTGAGCACAAATTTGAAATTAAATATTCAGAACTGAACTCTGAAGTCTAGAATTATTAGTTAAATATTTTGACGTAAACCATGATCTGCCTTGTGATCATTCATTTTTCAGTCTTAGTGTCTATATAATTATGTTTTTTCCTGGATGCGTGGCTGTCACCTGAGACTTCTGATGATCTCATCCCTGTTCCTTACTCCATCCCCTGTGCTCTCATCCTTCCACATTTCAAAGCATTGACACCTGAGCATGCGTGTTTTATACAAAACCGATTCAGATGCTTGCATATTACACTGAGTCTTAGAAATCATTCAGAAAAAGGATATTTTCAACTACTCAAGATAGGAATCCTGACATTGCTAGAACTGTTTTATCACACCTTATGAAGAGCTCTACCAATAACAAGTTTACATCTGATAGGACCTACATAAGTTCTACTTTACACTATTTACTATATTACAATGAGCGTAATTCCATTTTTTTTACACAATTAATTATCCTACTTGTTTGGCTAGGAACTGAGACTTAGCTGCTGCCCTGGTGTAACAATTCCATGTCTTACCCAGCAAACTCTGCCTTCTGAAAGCTTAGTTGGTGGGAAGGAGTAGAACATGACAAGAGAACACTTCTCATTCTCTTTGTAAATGCAGCCATTGACATGATTCTTTCTCCTCAGAGACCCCACAGATCCGCCTGGTGGACGGGGGCAGTCGCTGTGCAGGCAGAGTGGAGATCCTTCACCAGCATTCCTGGGGCACTGTCTGTGACTACAGCTGGGACCTGAATGATGCCCACGTGGTGTGCAGACAAATGGGCTGTGGTGAGGCCCTCAGTGCCCTGCACGAGGCATCGTTCGGGGAGGGATCAGGACCCATCTGGCTGGATTACCTGACATGCACAGGAGAGGAGTCCCACCTGTGGAATTGCCCTTCTCTAGGCTGGGGGAGACAATACTGCACGCACACGATGGACGCAGGTGTCATCTGCTCAGGTATGGCCAGTGAATTCCCCACTATATTGGATAATGAAAAGTTCTAACAATGGGAGTGTCTTACCCTTGGGGGAGTAGGAGATGAATGACCCAGAGAGGACAGAGAGGTTCTTTCATAGACCCTGAATATTTGAAATACCTGTGGATGATGGGCTTCCTTTGTTTCCCCACTTGTAAACTTCAAATATTGTCCTTTCCTTTCTCAATTCTCTTTTGTGGCAAGATAGGTTTATTGTAGGATGATTCCATTTAAAATCAATCTTCATCCATTTGCCTGCAAATGCCATAATTTTATTCTCTCTTATTGCTGAATAATATTCCATTGTGTATATGTACCACAGTTTCTTTATCCATTCATCTATTGAAGGACATCTGGGTTGCTTCCACAGTTTTGCAATTGTGAATTGTGCTGCTATAAACATTGAAGTGGCTGCTTTACTGTAGTGGGCTGTTTTTAAGTCT
>CM053403.1:90973027-90997174 GCA_028644305.1 Xerus rutilus
TCATCACTGTGACAAAATATCTGAGAAAAACAACTTAAAGAAGGAAAAATTTTTTATGGCTCACCATTTCAGAGATTTCAGTATATTTGGGTGGTACCATTGCTTTGGTCGTGTTGGAAAGGCATGGCAGAGGAAATCTGCTGAATTCATGGTTGCCATGAAGGACAGGAAAGGAAAGGGGGTTGTGGGGAAGGAGTTGGGGACAAGATATAGTCCTTAAGAGCACAGTCCCAAGGACCATGACCTTCATCTAGGTCCCAGTTTCTACAGTTTCCACCAACTCTGAGCAATTCATTCCAATTATGAATCTATCCAAAGATTTATCCACTGTTGAGGTTAGAGTCCCTATGCTTTCATAATTCCACAAAGCTCCACCACTGAACAGTGCTGTATTGGGTATGAAGTCTTCAATATATGAGCCTTTGGGGGGGGGACTTTTCAGATCCAAACCATCATATTCTGTCCCTGGTTCTCATAGGCTCATGGGCATCTCACAATGCAAAATGCATTCAGTCAATCTTCAAGAATCGCTATAGTCTTAAAAGTCTCATCATTTTTTAAAAGTCCAAGTCCAAAGTCTCCTCTGAGACTCAAGGAAGCTCTTAGCTGCCAAAATTTAAAAATAACAACTTACATATCTCCAAGATACAATAGTGGGGCAGGTAAATAATCCTAGTCCAAAAATAGAGAAAGAGATGAGTATAAAGGAAGGATTGGATCAAAGTAAGACTGAAACCCAGGAGGGCAAACTTTAAATTTCCTAGCTCTGTGTTTGGCATCTGGGGAACATGGTGGTGGACTATGAGCTCCATAGGGTTTAGGCATTCATGAGGCTACCCTCATGATCTCTTTTGGGCTGGCTCTATTCGCTTCTTGCAGCTTTCCTCAGCAGACATTCTACAGTACTGGCACCTTTAACTTCCTGGGGTGTCCACTTCGGTTTTGGTTTCATTGTCAAAGCCTCATCCATTCCCTTCTCATGGACTGCTCACAAAGATTCCAGCCCTGTCACAGTGTCTGGCCTCCCAGGCTTTCTTCTGAAATCTTGGTAGAAGTCTCCAAGTCCCTGTAACTCTTACATTCTTCAAGCATACAAAACCAACACCGAATGGATGATGCCAGATTCTGCACCAATTTCAGCAGTAGTGTGGCTCACTTACACCACAGCTCTAGCGGCCTCTGAGAGTTGAGAAAGTGGAGCATAGTGTAATGTATACGATGGAAAAAAATTTCTTGGGTAGCCCTGTGGAAGCAGGGCTCTCTTCTCAGAGAAATGTCTTTGGAACAAGTTTTCACCTGCACACTCTTGAGCCTGCTATGGTTAGGATCTTGCCAATACCCAAGATGCCCTCAAGGCACAAGGGTACAAAGTTCTTGGGTTCTTTTAGCACTAATCTCTTCAGAGCTTCTTAGCCTCAATTTCACAAGTGTTTTTCTGGCCAAACTTCAGATTTCCCTTATCTTTTCTCTCTACTTCTTTGTTCTGATTTTAAATGTAATCCTAGCTGCATGCAACCAGACACAGTCATGCTACATCCTGAATGAAGTGCTACCTTGAAATTTCCTCTGCCATCTGAGTGCTGAGGGAACATTAGAGATCCAAACTACATCAGAATGTAAAAATGTCTTTTCAAAAAGTGTTTCCATGGAGTAATGCTCTTCTTACTGTAGGTGAAGCTGTGGCTAAATACCTGGATTCTTCAGGCCCTTTTAGAGGACAGGGCCTGCCACTTCCTAGCAATATAGAGGCAAAGAATCCAGGGTCAATGTCCTGGAGATAGTTAGACAAACCCAGGTTCTCACTCTACTTAAGATATAGGGAATACTTGTTTTATGGGTTCCCTCCATTTTTCCCCACATGAGAAGAGAGATAATCAATGTTTTCCTCTGTAGCATCCATTTCAGACAGGAATGCATATTCCCTGAGGGACACTTAGTCCTTCAAAAAAGGATCAGGAGTCTCTTCAGGAAAACTTTTTATTTCCTTTTCCTTGATTTAGAACAGAACATTTGGAGAAAGGGATCACCCAGCAAGTACTGTTCTCTAAGCTTTCTCTCTCCCTGTTCAGATGTGGGTCACTTAGATGTGGAAAGGAGCTGTATCTTGTGCCTCTGAACATGTAACTCTGTGGCAGCTGTGAAGCCTCCAGGTATTCACGAGCATTCTCTTACTTTACATCTAGGAAAGCATGGGTTGAGGTCCCTGCCAGGCTCTCACAATATAGCATTGCTCCTGAAGCTGTGACTTTACTGTGCTGAGCACCAACATGTAACAGTAATGGGCAGGACCTCTCTCCCCCACATCCTTTCTATACTCAAGATATGTTTTTCTCAGGGGTCCATTCAAATGCTAGTTCTGGGATATTCTATGTAAAAAGTATCCTTGGTTGGTTTTAACCTGGGACTTTGCTTCTCTAATTCTCAATTTCCTGTTGCTTTATCAGTGCAGGAAGAAAATAACATGCCAAGGAGAACTTTAGAGAATACGAAGATCCTGGGATGATGAAATGTTTTGGGAAGTGGATCAAAAGGGACCCTGTGTGATGTAGATTATTAAATCTACATCTTGTCCTTACTATTCTTTTTGGAAAATGATAGTTGTACTTCTCTAATCTCTAAGCCTCAATGAGTTCAAATTAAAAGTGCCAAGGAAACATGGTACAATGTATGATAACAGTAGTGATGGGTACATGGGACCAGGAACCTATTTAGGATGGTCCAGAAATGGATGTTCTTTTTTAGTGTTTCAGTGCATAGAGAACATGAAGACTTTAGGGACTCTGCTGAGGGGGCAGCAGTTCTAGAGACCTTAATGTTTGGTTGATATGAAAATGTTTCATGATGTTTCTTACTCAACTTTTTTTGTGTGTGTGGTGCTGGGAATTAAACTCAGGGCCTTGTTTATGTGAGACAAACACTGTACCAACTGAGCTATATCCCCAGCCCTCTTACTCAACCTTTGTCTCAATCTCGATTGCATGTGATATTATCTGTGACGTGGCATGTGGAGACTTCCATGACGGTATTGAAACCAGGGAGGAGAAAGAGCTGGAGTCAAGTGGATGCCCCTTATCTTCCCTAGCATGTTCTGTCCATAAACCATCATCTGGGTTATTCACACTGCCTCTGCAGCAGGTCTGCACCCAGCGTTTCTTTGTCCCATCTCAGAGATCTAGCTGCCTTTGTGCACCGAGAAGTGTGAAGACCAAAGTGGTTTTAGAGGTGTTCTAGGCAATGTGGGCAAATATACTCTGGGGAATGGGGATGAGGTAGAATATGGCTTTTATATAGAAGAGAACTGAAGATAACAGAGCGTAGGGAATTTATAACATCTGTCCTCTGAGAGGGAGCATCTGGTTCTCATGGGACCATCCTTTAAGGAATGGAATGTCTGCTCTTCTAACTTAAAGGTTTCTGGCTTACATTTTATTTTCCTTTTCCTTTTCTGACACATTTTGACTGTCCTGTGACCTCGAAGAGTAGAAACCAGTCTGTGTTCTCCATGTTCTTAGCTTCTCTAATGGATTCAGATATGAAATTGTATGTAGTTAAGACATGTCATTAGACAAAAAAATAAAAAAATAAAAAGTCATACAATTTTATGGTGAGACAATATAGAAATAATATTTTACTGAAAGATATTATGCTTTACTGAACATTTTGTTGGAAGGGAATTTGAACAAATTTTGAATTTGGTACCTCTAACAACTATCCAACATGTCTTTAATTACAGACTCTGGGATTGTCAGTACTTGAAGGGATCACAAGGTTTGCACAGCAAGATACTAGTCCATACATGAAGTAACTGAAAGTGGATAACGTGGGACTTTCTCAAGGCCACACAGAAGTCACTGTTAGATCCAGGATGAACCTATTGTGATCCTTAGGGACAGGTCCACATCAGCTCCATGCTTTTCATCAGAGACTCTTGTCCGCTTTTAGGAGACAAAAGGCTGATGGCCTAGAAAACAGTCACAAAAACAAAAGGCTTTCTAGGCCTTGAATTATTCCTTAGCTTTATCTACGTGAAATTGACAAGATGAACATACCCAGGGCCACTTTCCTCGGAATGGGACCTAAGGGACAGCATAACACAATCATGTGCTATCTGGCTGCTCTGTTATCGCTCCCTTGAAATTCTTAGTAATTTTTAGTCAAGAGAGTCAGCATTTTAATTTTGTTCTGGTCTTTATAAGTTCTTTACTCCAGAGGAGAGTTCCTCATAGACAGGTAAAAGTGAGGTTCAGTGTTCACAAGTCATTATTTCCTGGGAGGATGAGTCTGAGTCATTAATTGCCAAGTCTTTCTGCAAAGACAAAACCTGAGTGGGCTCATAATTTTCATTCTCAATGAGGATAACTTTCTCAAATCATTTCTCTGATTTCTAGGCATCTTTATGGAGATGGGAAGAGTTTGGAGCTTTTGAGAGGCTCCCTCCTACAGTTACAGTCACATATGTTTTCACAAGGTTGTGACCTTATCTTTCCAGTCACAACAATGACATGGATTATGAAAAGATATTTTTAGGTTAAGTTGGGATGTAAAACAAAGTGAGAAATACAGTAGAAAAGGGCATAACACTGACACAATATTTGAATATTTATAGTTACTAATATGTTAGGATTTCTTAGCTAAGCATTCATTTTTACTAGGCAGGTTTTGGTGAGGAAAGTAATTACTGGATAATTGTTTAAGACTCAAAGCAGGACTGGTTACATCGTTTTCAGGACCTAATGCAAGATGAAAATGTGAGATTTCTTGTTTAAAAACCATTAATGTATTAAAAATGGATCTAGAACTTTCAGCAAAGCATGAAGCCCTTCTGATTCTGGGCACTGTGCAGTTCTATAGGCCACATGCCCAAGAAGCTGTCCCTGATCTACAGCATTCCAGAGCCAATTGGCCCAGTAAACCACAGCCTATGTGATGGTGGTTTAGTCCTTTGGGAGGAGAAAAATGATTGCAGCTGTACCTATTGAGGACTTTTTAGAAAAAGCTGGAATTACCTCTGTGGGCATTTGAGAAGTCAGAATCTGGTCTCTAAGTGTGTTCATGGAATAGATAGTAACAGAGCTGTATTTTCCTGCCACCAATTTCTTGAGACTTTTCACAGAAAAAATGAGATATTCATATTAACTGTCTTGGATTTCATGTGGCTGATTATACAGACTGAGAAATCACTCTTTACAGTGTTCTTTAGTGGGCCAATAATTTCCTTGAGAGATATTTCCAAGATAATGATTGGAGTTCAATAGTTTTTGTTTGCTAGGTGTTTAGTGCTGCTTAGAAATTATCTTTATTTGGGTCCCTCTATATTTTGTGTTTTTACCTTGCCCATGATTCTGATGCCCTTAGAGGGCTCTGCTTTGTCTCTGGTTCTTAAGTGTAATTTGCTATTTCTGGTTGCTTTTACACTGCTTGAAGGAGGAATATCTGGGAGAGGAGAAAGTTGTGAATGAGGAATAAGAGCCTGGAAGTGAAGATACTGAGCTCAAGGAGTCTGGAATATTCACAGAGTCAGCATGTTTATATTGAAACAAGTTAAATGTTGGTCCAAACTAGAGGTACATAACTGATTTTAATTGTATCCAGATAGAATGCAGGCTTTGTTCCATTTTTAGATGTCATCCATACTTTGAAAATTCTCAACTGGTTTTGTGTAATTGAGAAATGTTTGTGAAAATCTAGTGATGTCAAACAAATTGTTTTTACAGCATTCATAACCTGGGCATTTTAGTCCACAGAAATATTTTTTTTCCAGGGTGAAACCCTAGGTGAGTGACTTGTGGTCAGACTGAGAGGCACACTGGGTCCAGTTCTGGAGCTGAGGTTTTACTCCCCACAGATGACCTCACAGTTAAAATACTTGAATATTCCATAAATGTCTGTGGTAATTACATATTCCATTTTTAACATCCTTTTGGGGCCTCCCATAATAAATGGAGTTTGGTTAAATGAAAACAGATGCAGTTTTGATAGAAGTAAGTGAAAATCATTAACTCCAAGACAATAGAACCAAAAAAAAAAAAAAAAAACCCTTTCGTAAATGGAATAAGAAGCTGCAGAAGTCATTTGAAATCAGCTGATATTTAAATTCTTAACTTTGAAACATTGACTGTGGAGATCTCAGACCCCAATTCATTTCCAAGACGAATTCTGCCTTTCAGGTCTAACTACCTGGTGTTTGGAACTTCATATGTGCTAATTAGTAATGAAAACATTTTGTTTTTACTTTGCTGGAGGTGAAACCTCAGCTATTTTATAAAGCACTCTGACACTGAGCTACACCCTTAGACCTACAGTAATTTTATGATGTAAACAAATTCAATTAACCTCATAACATAGATAGGTTTTATCTAGGGCAACAATCTTTGATTTCTTCTCATCATTTCCTCTATGGGAAAGGATCATGAACTCTGTCTCATGGTGGGTAAAAATAGTGCTAGAGCCAGGTGTGATAGCCCATGGATATTATCCAAGCCCTTCGGGAGGTTAAAGCAGGAAGATTGCAAGTTCAAAGCCACCTCAGCAATTTAGAGAGGCCCTATGCAACTTAGAAAGACTCTGTCTCAAAATATAAACAAACAAACAAATAAATAAATTTTAAAAAACTGGCTGGGGATGCAGCTGAGTGGTTAACTGCCCCCAGGGTCAATCCCTGATACCAACAAACAAACAAAGAAACAAACAAACAAAAATTGTGCTAGAAGTGGATTAGGCTTGGAGTGAGTGATATTTTTTTGGGGGGTCTAGACTGTTCTTGTTCCCTCATTTATCATGTAACCATGATGAATGTGGATATTCTTCTCAATTCATTTGCTGGAAAATACTGATGCATGAGTTTTTGGAATGTAAGTTCTCTTGTAAAAAGTTATACTGTCTCTAAATTATTCTCTATTCCTATTTAAATTATATGTTTTGAAGAAATGAAGTAATGAAGTAACCCTGTAGGTTCAAGCTGTGGGTGCAATAAGTTCAAATGATCAATTCTTAAGTACTAAAAGTGCTTACTTTTATCCCCAATTAATTCTCAATATGTGTTTATCAGTGGAAGAGAAGGAGAATAAGGTTGTCCATTTCTGACCTGCTGTGGTAGTTTCTAGAAGATCACACACTGTACAGGGTAGTCAGACTTGCTGACTTCTGAGCTTCCTGGGGAAATCATTAGCATTCCTAAGTTTGCCAGGCATAAACATATCATCTGCAGATAACAAGTACAAATCATCACATTCTTTCTACAAGAAATAAAGTGGTTGAACCATTAGCTCTATATATGCTCTGGAGTATTTCTAAGCCTCCTGGGTGCGCCCCAGCTGTCATGCATTTAACTAGTACAACCTGTAAGTGTTTTCTGGCTGAATTCTCAGATTTTATTTCTATTTTCATCCCCATGCTTTCTATTTTCTTTCTGCCTGACTTTACTTAATGTGTGAACATTTTGTGGTTTTTCTTTCTTCAAAACACTATTCTTGGAAATTTATTTTACATAGTGAAACTAATAAATATTTACTCTTAAAAGGAAAGTGCAAAGTAACTCTTAGCATTTGGACCTAATTTTAATTTTCCATCTCTGTTCTCCCCTATTCCTTCCTCCTAAGGGGATTTCTCTTGGTCTTTCTTTCCATTTTCACCCTATTTGTGTCCATAACTTTGTATAGATTTCCTCCTCTCTCTGCTGACCTTTCCTGGTTTCTTTCTTTTACAAGGTTTGAATTGGCTCCCAAAAGTCTTCTTGAAATGGACGCTTCTAGGTTTAGGTAAACATGGTTAATGGGAGAGTAATCTAACAGAATATGATTCCTCCAAAAAAGTCAGAGTAAAACAATTTTATATACTTGCATTCATAGTCTTTGTAAAACACTTTACTAATGAGAACTTTGTACACACCAGGCTTACTGTTAGAAATATGAATCCAGTTATAATTGGGTACCGACTGACCTCCTGTAGTACAGCACACATAGTGTTAAATTCATATTACCTACCACCTACCCCCATTTCCTGAGTGCAAAAGCAACTTCTGGCTTTTCTTGTTAGAATGAAATTTTCCTTCCTGTTATATACCACTATGGTCACAAATGCAAATGGTTGTAATGACAAGCAGAAACACATCCTGCACTTTTGGTCATATCTGATTAACAGCAATGCAAAAAGCCTTGATGATCACCACTTGGCAGAAGATTGTAGTGTGGTTTGTGTGTTTTTGGATCACTCTGAAAGATCGGTAATGTTTAGAATCTCCTAAAGTAGCAGCCTCACCATTGATCAATCACAGAGATAAAGGGGCATTTAGTTTTAGACATTTACATTCAATTTATTAATTGATGTTATTTCATTTAGCTTGACTCAAAACTTATGAGTACTTGTATTATGTTTTCTAAATATTTTCTCTTAAATGGGACAACTTGTGTTCTATGTCATGGATCCCTATTCCTGTGCAAATAGTGAATCTTGTGACCTTGCATTTCCTCATTTATCTCTTGTCCTATATTCGCAGAACTCTCATAGCAATCTAATTGCTGAGTCTGTGACTCATATCAGGGAAGTACCGATGTAACTAAGATAAGAAATTAAATAATGAAAAAATAAAAAGTAAAAAATCAGTGACCTGGAGTAAATTTTACCAGAAAAAATGACAAAAATATCACTGAAATGCTGGACAGAGACAGCATCTACTTATATAAAATCCCAGAGGTAATGAAACAAACTGGTAAAAAAAGAAGTAAAAAATTAAATTTCACAGAAGGAAAATAAAAGAGATGGAATCTCAGTTTGAAGACACTAGTACACTACCATAATTAAAAACAATCATACCTGGCCAAGTTATAGAGACATCTAGAAAGTATCAAATTAAAATTCCAGTGAAAGGGAATGTTATCTGCTTGGAAGTAGGAATCAGATTTACTCTAAACAACAAAAGTGCTTCTAAGAAGATAATAGAGATAGCTTTATAAAATTTAAAACCATAAATTTGAACTTAGAAATATAAGTACAGCTAAAATTTCATTCCTAAGTGATAGAAATATATTATCAGTTAAATAAGTTCACAATTTTATAAAATATATATAATGCTGCTTTTAATATAAAAGATATAGTGAGTTTAATTCAACAATAAGACTTAGGGAATTAAAATGTTTTTCAAAGTTTAACCTTTAGGAAAACATATATGTAGATTGTTTTGTGATTCTGTTTTATCAAGCTACCAAGGAATAAGTAAAATCTTACATAAGAAAAAAAACAGAAAGGAAAATAGAGAAAAGATTTCAACTTATATCATCTTGGTAGCTTTTGTTTCTAGAAATTTATCCATTTTACCTAGGTTATTCAATTTTTTGGGTAACAATTGTTTATAATACTCTTACACTTTATTTGTATAGAATTGGCAATAGTGCCTCATTTTCAATTAAGATTTCAGTAATTGATGTCTTCTCTTTTTTCCTTACTTCATGTTGCTAAAGGTGGGTCAGGTTTGTTGATCTTTTCAAAGTGCTAACTTTTAGTTTCATTAGTTTTATCTTGCTTTTCTAGTCTTTATTTATCTTCGCTCTAATTCTTCCTTTTGCTAGATTTGGGTTTAGTTTGTTCTTCTACTTCTAGGGCCTCATGTTGTAAAATTAGGTTGTTGATTCAAGATCATATTTGTTTTTTTTTATTTTTATGTATTTATAGTTGTAAATTTCCCCCTTAGCTCTGCTCTTACTGATTCCATCATTGTGGCATGTTGTGTTTTCACTTTCCTTCATCTCTGAGTATTTTATAAGTTCCCTTCTGCTTTCTTCTTTCATCCATTGATATAGTGTGTTGATCAATTTTCACAAATTTGTGCATTTTCTATTGTTATTTCTGTTATTGATTTCTCACTTGATCCTATTTTTGCTGGAGGAGATATGATAGTCCTCCTTTATCTGTGGGGCCATATTCCTGGAGCCTCAGTGGATGCCAAACTGGATAGTGCCAAACTATACATGTGCTATATTTTCCTATATGTACATGCTTATTATTAACTTTAATATGGAAATGAGGCACAATGAAAGATTAACGGCAATCACTAATAATCAAATAGAACACTATAACAATATAGTTTAATACAATTTATGTGAATGTGGTCTTTCTCTCAAAATATCTTGTACGTTGCACTGGAGAAAGGGAAGATTCACATTCTGGTAGGATGAATTGGAATGGTTTAAAAATTTGTCATATTAGTCAGAATTGTCCTTTATTTAAAACTTAGAAAAATTTTTAAATTTTTTAAAGATATTTTTCAGACTTATTACTCATGAATATGGAGTATCTCGGTCATTTAGTTCTTTGCTATCATTAATTAGAATTGTATGGTTTTCCTTTTATACATCTACTGTGTATTCGATTTGTATCTAAGCCTTCATTCTGTGGGTGCTTATGTAAATGGTAATGTGTTTTTAATTTCCGATTCCACATGTTCTTTCCTTGCAAATAGAAAAGTGACTGGTGTAATGCAGTGACTGTACATCCTGCGATTACACAAGGGTACTTCACAATCATCCACAATATCTTCCTCCTGGGGCTTTTGTTTCCCAGATCTAAGCTGTTTTTCTGTAGCAACTCCTGGGTAGAGAGTTTTTGCTTCACCTTTTAACAGGAGAAATGTAGCAAGATCTTGTTGTAATCACTCTTTATTTCCAGAAATTATTGTATTTGTTGTCAATTTCTTTGATATTTTCTACACAAATAATCATTTCATCTGTAAACAAAGACAATTTGAATTATTTTTCTTCCATATCTGTATACTTTTAATTCTCTTTACTTGTTATGGCATCCCCAAAGACTTCCATGATGGTGTTTAATAGGCATGATGAAAGGGGACTTCCTTGTCTTTTCCTCTTAGTGAGAAAGCTTTGAGATTTTTTACCATCAAGTTGAGGAATTTCCCACTCTATGTTTTTGTCTGACAGTTTATTTGTTATCAAGAATGAATGTCAGATTTTGACAAATGCCTTGTCTGCACATAATGGCATCATTATGGGATTTTTTTCTCCTCGATATCTTTGAACGGATGTATTATTTTGATTTTTTAGAATGTTGAACTAGCCTTGTAAGCCTGGGATAAATCCCACTTGGTCATGTTCTTTTAATACATTGTTGCACTTCATTTACTAATAATTTGTTGAGGATTTTGCATCTATATTTCTGAGAAATTTTAATTTGTAGTATTATTTTCCTGCAATGTCTTTTTCTGGTTTTGGTATTAGAGTAATGCTAGCCCAATAGAATTACTTAGGATTTATTTCTCTCCTTTTATTTTATGGATTAAGAATTAAGGGAAAAAGGTCTGTAGTTAAACCACCTATTCTATGGTATTTTATAATAGCTTTAGCAAACTAAGCCACCTCTCTTCCATCATACCTCTTTCTTATTACTTGGTGTTAAGTTCATTGTGGGAGCGAATACCTTTAGTGTTTGAATTTACAGGGTGGATCTTTACAGCATTTGCACTGCTTCTCCCCACAGCAGCCAACTGAAATGTACTTGTGGTTGATCTTTGGTAGCTGTTTTATGGTACTTCCTCAGTGGTGAGCAGACCTCTGGTTTGTATTAGTTTTGTTTCCCAGATCTAAGCTGTTTTTCTGTAGCAACTCCTGGGTAGAGAGTTTTTGCTTCACCTTTTAACAGGAGAAATGTAGCAAGAAGCAGACTTGTTTTGCTTCTACTTCTTCATCAAAAGCACTGAGCTTGTCTGTACCCAAAAGTGAAGGTTTGCTGATCTTCATTTAATGACATAGAAGTTTTGCTTCTTATAAGAGAAAGTTTCAGAGAAGACAGGACTTTGCTGTTCTCCCCCAGCAGCTGTTGATCGCCACTTGCACTCTGTGACATCAGAAAGTCTTTGTGTTGTTTCCTGTGCTGCTCCTTGTGATGAGTTCTCAGTAAAGCCCCAGGAGGAAGATATTGTGGATGATTGTGAAGTACCCTTGTGTAATATCCCTCAACTATTCCAAACTGACAAGGCAGCCCAGGCTTTATCTTGAACAATTCATTAGAACTTTTATCTTACGTCCCATTTTTGGAGTAGATTGTCCATCTGGGAGTTGGATTACTCACTCAGATGACTCATAACTTCAGTTAGAAAATTAATCGGAAAATAGAAAAAGGTATGATTTTGTAGTTTATCTACCTTTTAATGATGACACTATTTTCCTATGCCAAAATATGACAAATACAGTAGAAGAAATAAGAATGACAAATACCCCTGAAGAATATATTTATATGTTATTATATATACACATGTATATGTATATATGTAATAATATATGCATATATGTAATAATATATGTATATATGTAATATACTTTAAAAATATAATACAAGGAAACTGATATTACTTGTATACATAAAGAATTCTATACATCATGACCATGTTAGATTAATCTCAAGAATATAAGGTTTAAAAGTTAATGTGGCATACAGAATCTCTATATCCTTTTTGATGTCATCTTTTGACCCAGCTTTCCCACTACTCAGTTTATACCCAAAGGACATTAAGACAGCATACTACAGTGATGGAGCCACTTCAATGTTGATAGCAGCTCAATTCACAATAGCTAAACTGTCAGACCAAGCTAGATGCCCTTCAATAGATGAATGGAAAAAGAAAGAGTGGTATAAATACACAATGGAATATTACTCAACATTAAAAGAGAATAAAATTATGGTATTTACAGGTGAATGGATGGAGTTGGAGGATATCATGCTAAGCAAAGATGGTGGAATGAGATGGATACCATTACCCTAGGTACACGTATGACTGCACAAATGGTGCAATTCTACATCATGTACAACCAGAGAATGAAAATTTTTGATGCATTTATGTACAATGAATCAAAATACATCTTGATGTCATATATACATAATTAGAATAAATACATTTTTCTAAAAAAAGAAAAATCAATGTGACATACAACATCAATTGATTAAAAGAAAATAATATCCTTTCATTTATAATCTTTTGATTTTTGGCAAGGTATCACTTTACTGTTATGGAGTAGTTTGATTTTGTTTTAATATTGCTGGGACAATGGACATTTCATGAGCAAAAACATAAAGTTGATTGATACTATATATTTTATACAAAAATTAACCCAATATGAATGAGATAGTCAAGCCATGACTATAAAAATGCTCGATAAAAACATGAGTGTAAATAATCACAGGCATGGTTTTGGCAATCTGAAGCAAGAACTATAATACCTAAAACTGAAGCCAGAAAAGAAAAAGTGGATCAATTCAAATTCATTAAAATTACAATGTTTTATATTTCAAATGACAATACTCCCAAGTGTTAGAAGCAAAAACTAGAAAAAACAACCTACATTATGGGAGAGAATCTTCTAATCATATATTTTATAAGGGACTAGTATGCAAAATACATAAAACCTATTATCACTCAACAATAAATGGATAAATAACCTAATTAAAACTCAGAAAAAATGGATTGAGTTGATGGAAGAGGGCAGATTAACATGATGCAGCATTTCTCTTAGCTTGGCTACCTAAAACTCAAACTGAGGGAGCACCAAGTCTCCCCAAGGCTTAGAGTGAAAAATCCTGAGACAGGAAGGGCATTCTGCCCTAGCCAAACCAGAGACTGCATGACCCATTAATCAGATTTAAAAAAGAAAATCCTCTCTACCAGAAGAGTTTATCAATCATCCATGTTCCAGAAGTCATCTTGGGATTGTAATGTGGCAGTGTCTACAGAAACTGAAAGCCAGATTTGTGAGTGTGCAATTAGATCAGTGTGGGCATGTCTGAGCCTATCAATTCTGTGGAAAGTAAGAGCCTGGGAGCATTTTGCACAGGGGAACACCCGTTAGAGAAGTTGGAGAGAACCAGGCTTTCCCCAGCTCCATGGGACCAGAGGCTGGTCCAGCATTCGCTAGGTTCCTGGAGCCCACTCAGGTTGGCACTCCCTGGGTCCTGGCACCAGCTCAGTCCTTCACTCCTTTCCTAGTCTGGCACCCACTAGTCCCCTGGTCCCACCAGGTCTGGCATCAGTCCAGCATCCAACAGGGCCCTCCAGATTCCCAGTCCCCAGTCTCCCAACCCCTCCCTATCCCCTAGGCTTGCATATCACTCACAGCTTTACAGCTGGCCACAGGTCTCAGGGCCTGATCTAAGAACAGCTGGGCCCCACGTATCTCTTAGCCTCCAGGTCCAGCATATATCTCCGCAATGTGTGCATAGGTCCTGTCACCCAGAGCTCATGACTGGCTGGGAGAGAAGTACCTGACCAGGAATTCAAAATGGTAGGGTCAGGAGAGATTCAGCTGGAAGACTAATTCTGAGACCAGGAATTGTGGAGTTTGCAGCTGACACAAGAGGCTAAGAACAGGGGCTCCTATACCACATGAGTGGAACCCAAAGTAGATTCCTGGGGTGCAGTCTTCCAGTGTGGACTAGAAATTGCTGGGCCTTGAAGGTGCACTGATGTAAAATCTCCAGACCAATTGGCATGCAATGAAGGGACTAGAGCATACTTAGATTATACCCCACTTCCAAAATTTCTGCTTCCCGGAATAACCCTCCCACCCTACCAACCCCAACCATCCTGAGGTTGGTACTAGAATCAAACTCCAGACCTAACTGCTGAGAAAGGAAGCAGAGAAATTTTGAACTCCAATGGAAACCATTGTTCAGTTTTTCCAGATACTTTTTTTTTCTTTTTTTTTGTCACACTTCTACCATTATTGAAACCAAGTATTTTTCAATGCATTAGTTTATTGAGATCAGGGATGTCTGAGTAGTATATTACAGTTTTGTTGTGTATTTTTTTATTTTTACATTTTTCTTTTTCTTTTTAATTTTTTTAAAAAATTTTACTTTATATATATTTTTACTGTGATCTGTTTCCCTGGATTCTCTTTCTCTCTTTTCTCCTGCTAAGTACCAACCTCAATTAATTCCTCTTTCACTCTTTCTATCCTTTTTACTTCTATCTTTACTCCTCCTACCTCATAATCATAACATCCTATACCATTTCTGTTCTTTCTTTGTCCACCATTTGAAATTATAAACCTTTTGCAAATTTACTGTTTATATTATAGACAATAACTGAACACATAACTTCTGTTTTTTCTGACAAAATTTTAGATGTCTTAGTAGAAACTATTTGGTTTAAGGCTGTATGTTGTTTCCATTGGGTGCTATTAATTTTGGTCTCCCCCTTTAAAAGCAAGGTACTGGAACTTTCAGGAAGGCTATAAGTTTATAGAGTAGAAACTTGAATGAGATCCACAATTCTGGATGGGCAGACACATGAACAACAAGAAAAAACAAGGGAATGCACCAAACAACCAATGCAACAAACATTCCAATAATAGAATTCAATGACAACACAGTAGAAGAAATGTCAGAGGAGGAGTTTAGAATGTGCATAGTTAAACTAATCTGTGACCTAAAGGATGATATAAGGAGTGAAATCAGAGATCAGTTTCAGGAGATGAAATATCACTTCAATAGCGAGACATTCTGCAATGAAATAAAGCAGAAATCTTCAAAATAAAGGAATCAATAAAGTAAATTAAAATTTCAATTGAAAGCATCACCAACAGACTAGATCATAGGGAAGACTGAGTTTCAGACAATGAGGAAAAAACATATAATGCTGAAAATAAAGTTGACCATGCATAGAAGATGGTATGAAAGAACAAACAGAACTTCCAAGAATTATGGGACAACATGAAAAGACCAAATAAGATTATCAGGATAGATGAAGGCATGGAGATACAAACCAAAGGAATGTACAATATTTTCAATGAAAGAATATCAGAAAATTTCCCAAACCTAAAGAATAAAATGGAATCTCAAATACAAGAGACTTATAGGACCTCAAATGTACAAAATTACAATAGACCCTCACCAAGGCACATTATAATGAAATTGCCTAACATACAAAATAAGGATAGAATTTTAAAGATTACAAGAAAAAAATATCAGATTACATATAGGATGAAAACAATTTGAATCTCAGCTGATTTCTCAACCTAGACCCCCAAGCCTAAGAGGTGCTAGGGTAAAATATACCATGCTCTGAAAGAAAATGGATGCCCAGCAAGAATTCTATATCCAACAAAATTAAGCTTCAGATTTGAAGATGAAATAATAACCTTCATGATAAACAAAAGTTAAAAGAATTCACACTAGAAAGCCTGCATTACAGAACATTCTCAACAAAATATTTCATAAAGATAAAATAAAAAAGTAAAAATCAGCACATGAAGAAACTACATTGAAGGAGTAGTTAATTAAAAGATAACCCAATTGAAATAAAACCAGCAATAAACCAAAATGACCAAGAATACAAATCATATCTCAATAATAAACTCAAATACTGATGGCGTAAACTCATCAATCAAAAGACATAGAGTGGCAGATCAGATTCAAAAATAAGACCCAACAGTATCCTATCTCCAATGGACACACCTCATAGGCAAAGACATCCACACAGTGAAGGTGAAAAGATGGGAAAAACAACACTCACATGGATTGTGTAAACAAGCAGGGGTTTATATCCTCATATCAGATAAGGTGGACCTCGAGCCTAAGTTAATTAGAAGGGACAGAGAAGGACATTTTATATTGCTTAAGGAAATTATACATCAAGAAGACATAGCAATCATAAATATTTATGCCCAAACAATGAAGCACCTACATACATCAAACAAACTATTCTCAATTTCAAGAATCAAATAGATCACAACACAGTAATACTGGGTGATTTTTGCTTTTCTGTTTTTTATTTTTATTTTTATTTTTATTTTTAATGCTAGGGGTTGAACTCAGGGCCTCTCAACCGCTGAGCCACATCTCCAGCCCCATTTTGTATTTTATTTAGTAAGAGGGTCTCACTGGGTTGCTTAACACCTTGCTTTTGCTGAGCCTGGCTTTGAACTCCCAAGCCTTCTGTCTCAGCCTCCTAAGCTGCTGGGATTACAGGTGTGTGCCACTGTACCCGGCAATACTGGGTGACTTCAATACACATCCCTTACTACTTGATATATACTCAAAACAAAAAATAAAAAAATATAGAACCAAATAATACAATTAATAATTTAGACTTAGTGGACATGTATACAATATTTCATCCATCAATGACTGAATATACTTTCTTTCAGGCAGCACATGGATCCTTCCCTAAGACAGACCATATCTTAGGCCACAAACCAACTCTTAGCAAAAAAAAAAAAAAAAAAAAAAAATAGAGATAATACCCTGTACTGTGTCAGATCATAATGGAATGATATTAGAAATCAAAGATAAAATAAAATTATAGAAGCTACTCTAACACTTGGAGACTAATTAATACACTATTGAATGAACAATGGATAGACACAGAAATCATGGATGAAATTATAAAATACGTAGAAGTAAATGAGAATACCAATATAACATATGCAAATTGCTGGGACACTATGAAGGCAGTTCTAAGAGGAAACATCATTGCATTGAGCTCATTCATTAAAAGAGTAGAAAGTCAATGAATAAATGACCTAACATTACATCTCAAAGCTCTAGGAAAAGAACAAATCAGCACCAAAAGGAGTTGAAGATAGGAACTAATTAAAATTAAGGCTGAAATCAATGAAATTGAAACAAAAGAAACAGTTCAAAAAATTGACAAATGTTAGTTCTTTAAAAAAATCAATATAATTGATAAACCCTTAGCCATGCTAATGAAGAGAAAGAGAGAGAAAACTCAATTAAATTCACAATGAGAAAAGGAATATCACTAAGGACACTACTGAAAGACAGATTATCAGAAACTATTTTGAAAATTCATACTGCAATAAAAGAGAAAATTTTGAAGACATTAAAAAATTTCTAGAGACATATGACCCACGCAAACTGAGTCAGGAGAACATAAACAATTTACATAGATCAATTTCAAGCAATGAAATATAAGACACCATCAAAAGCCTACTAAGATTCAGACAGATTCTCATCTGAGTTCTTATAAGACTACAAAGAAGAATTAACACCAATACTCCTCAAATTATTCCATACAAAATGGAATATTATTCATCTTTAAAAAAGAAAAAAAATTATGGCTTTTGGCTGGTAAATGGATGTAGGTAGAAAATATCATGCTAAGCAAAATAAGGCAATTCCAAAGAATCAAAGGACAAATGTTTTTCCTGATATGTGTATGGCAGTTCAAAAGAAGGTGTGTGGGAGGCTAGGGAATAATAGAGCTACTTTGGATTATACAGAGAAAGAAAGAAGAGCAGGGGATGTGGGGGTATGAAAGATAATAGAATGAATGGGACATTAGTCCCTTAAGTGCATATATGATTACATGGCCACTGTAATTGTACATGGTGTACAACCAGAAGGACGAAAAGTTATACTAGATTTATGCATGATGTGTCAAAATGCATTCTGCAATGTATAACTGTAAGAGTGATCTTTTTATCTTCTGATTGTAGCCCTCATGCTCTAAGGCTTATTTTTTTTTCTCCCCTCTCCCGCTCCCTAACAAGATTAGGAGGATAAGGTTATCCTTCCTTCCCCTAGTTAATTGTTTTGGAACACACCCACTATGGGAAGGAGATGCCCTGTTGAGGATCTGGAGGGTGAATATCTCCCAAATTAACAAGTGAATCCTAACAAGCCATCAGAGCTCCTGGAATCCCTACCAGAGCACACCTGGAATGCAGTCTTGAAGACCCTTTAAAACCCCCTTGTCCCTCATGATCTGGAGATAACACAGTCTTTGGGACTGTGTTTCTCCTTTGCTAGCAAAGAAATAAATCTTTTTCCTTTTTCTCAACACTGTGTCCTTGTTATTGGATTGGACAGAGGTTTTGGTTACATAACTAATTAGAATGAATGTTTAAAAAGATAAAAAAAACTCATTCAAAATAATAAGAAATTCAAATAAGCAAAGTTTATAAAATAGCACAAATACTAAACACTCTTACCTCAAATGTGATAATACAATAGGTGTAACCCTTTGGAATTTAATTAGCAATATATATATAAAGAATACAAAAATAAATTCACATTCTTTGTAGTTTATTCCTCAGGGAAACGATCTTGATAAAGTAATTTGAAAAAGCAAAAAGCATTATGATCCAATCTACTCATTGCTGCCTTATTTGCGTTAACCATACTATACAAAACAGCAACACTGTTGTCCTCTAAACTCTTTGTCCTGTTAATTTATGACATTTATTATCACCTGAAATTTGTATATTATCAATCCCTCTTAGCACCACTAGAATTTAAGCCCCAGGAGTTTGCCTACTTTATTCAGTACAATCTCTTCAGGTCCAAGAACCCTGCTTGGCACAAGCAGGCAGTTGATAGTTGTTAAATGAAGGAATAATTGCAAACATTCAACAATAAGGAAATTCTTTTCAAAATTATGATCTATTCACTTAACATAATAGTGTGAAATTATTAGAGATATTTTAAGAATACTAACATGGAAAAGTATGAATAATGACGTGATAATTTTAAAAAAGAGAAATGAATTCTAATGCATACACAGCCATGCAACACATGATGTTTTGATCAACACTGAATGGTATATATGATGACGGTCCCATAAGATTAAAATGGAGCTGAAAATTTCCTCTTGCCTAGTGACAATAGAGTGGGCACAACATCACAGTGTAGCACATTACTCATATGTCTGTGGTGGGAATGATGCAAACAAACCTAGTGTCCTGTCAGTCTTATAAAAACATAGCATATTAAGTTATGTCTAGTACATAATTCTTCATAATGATAACAAGTGACTATGTTACTTATGTATGTATTTACTATACTATACTTCATCATTATATTAGAGTGTATTCCTTCTACTTATTAAAACATATACTACATATATATTCGTGCCTACTATAATGCAAAAGCTTAACAAAACACACTACCAAACTGGTGTCCTTCAAACAAAATTTATGGGCAATTTTCCAGATTTATATTTCTGTGATCCTGATTGCACTATGACCATCATTTTTAAGACAAAACTAATTAAATATGTCCAAAGATTTGGCTTTCCAAACCATGCTGCTCTGATTAAAAGATTGGATATTGATAACCTAATATGATAATAACAATAATCTGCAAACAGGTCAAATTTAACTGGTGGTTTATGTATTCCATCTGATTTTCAAAACTATTAGACAAACTGGATTTGCTTTGCTTATAGTGATTTTGCTTTCTACTTGCCTTGTAAAATATCATTACCTTTGCCTGTTGGTGTTTTGCAGAGGTACTACTACTAACAAAACAACCTGGATTAATTTGAGATAATAAACTATCCCTTACAATATAGATAGAATATAATGCTGACCATCAGTAGTAATATTGACCCCAAATAATGAATGGGAGTAACTGTAAAAATTGTAGACATTAAAGTTTAAACCTATTACTTCCACTTCAAGAGTGGTGAAAGTGACCTACTGAATGTTTTGAACCAAATCTTGGAGACAAAGCCATGGAAGTAAAAAGACTAAGGAAATAGCCACCAATATTTAGCCCCTTGCATTCTAAAGTCATCCAAGATCTAGGGAATAATGGAACCTCTCTAAAGGTTGAGCAAATCTGGTGAGTCACCCAATGACCTGATCAGGGTGATCATGAGGATCCTGCACAACAGGAAGTCAATCAGTGTACATTTCACAAAGAGGAGGATTACTGAAGAGGGAAATGTCCCTGATGCTTCCAAGGGAAGCCAGGTATGATCTGCAAGACCCTGGCCCATCCTGGCAGAGAGCACAACTAGCACAGAAGACATAAGGAAGCCAAAGGCTTTTCACAAGTTCCCAAGAGGGAGCTCTGAGGAATCTCAGGTGACTTTAATGGTAGGTAGGTAGGAACAAGGTCAATTTTTTGACCAGTTTGCTCTTAAACATCTGTCAGGAAAGTATAACCAAAATACAACCATACATGGACATATCAAAGGAAAGAATATTCTTTAAGACAATGTTCTTTTAATATACTCTTAATATAATGTGAGATGCACACTTGTGTCAGCCCTCCAAAAAGTAAGTAGAGAGGCAGGCTATAGAGAAAGATGTCTGATGCATGAATGTCTGAAAATTACTATCAAAAGAAACTTTGCTAAAATCATATTTTCCCTAAACTAATTTATCTGATCATGATTAAAAAAATCCAAATCCTGAGAAGTGCACAGGCAAATAAAAACATTAAAGCTTACTTGCTGAACTTTTGGTTATAGCTACTATTAAGACCTCTGGAAACTATGTCTGCTCCTATTCTCAACCCTTATCCTTTTAATCTTCTAATAAAGTTTGCATCTTCCATATTATAACAATTACATACTAAGAGGATGGTAACACAAAAATTCCAGCCCATTCCCACAACTGATACCAGTGTTTCTCTGTCATTTCATAGGCCACAAAGGAGGAACTGAACACCACCAAGAACAAGGCGAGCAAACTCACAGTGGATCCTCCCCCGCAGCTGAAGCTTGAGATGACCACACACCAAGTGACCCCTTGGCTGTACCTTCTGAGAAACCTGACCTAGACACAACAGATACAAAAGGACTAGATTCTAGAGGGCCACTCCAGAGACATGTAGAAAACACAGATTTGCAGGCATTTGGCCCACCAAGGAGGACATTGTCTCTGTGCTGTGCTGGACCCCATTGCCCACCCTACCTGTGGTGGGGAGTGTGGGGCCTGGTGCAGCCTTTGAGGTCTGGTGCCTGAAGATTCTCCTAGGTAGCACCTGCGACCAGCCCTGCCCATCCACCTGAGCCTCCATGTTGCAATCACCCTAACTGGCTTCAGATGAGAAAAGATGACTGCTAAACTCACTTCTTGCAGGCACTTGAAGGCATACTTTGTTTAAATTAAATTAATATGTGGGAACAACAAAGGCCAAGCCACAGAAAGGACACCAGCCTGGATGACTAGTAAGACCACAGGCTGAAAGGGCTCTCCCAACCGACAATGAAGTGCCAAGAGACTACCCTGGCTGCAGGAGTCTTGCCTCCAAATGAACCACCATATTCCACACTGGTGAATCATAGTGGGTATGGTGCAAACATGAAATTCAGAACGTCCAACACTGAAGTAAACAAAAGTGGGAGAGCATATGGCATGCCATCCTGGCACACATGGCAAGTGCCATGGCGTGTGGTGGTGGAGCCTGCATGTGTGAGAATCCAGCATACTGGAGTGAGCCAGGAGCAAGCCACCAAGGGTGTTTGCTCATCCTGGGTCACTGATAATACCCTGGCCATGGCTTGCCCGTTTCTGAGCTTCTCGAGAAGTACCACATCATGAAGCAGTTCTTCAGTCAAGGTCTAAAAACAGTAATCTAATCAACCTGCAGAACTCTGGTAGGCAGCCTAGCTGTGGGCATACTCTGGAGCAAGTAAGTGGCTTCATGTACCTTCCTAAAGCATTCATGGAGGTTCACATTTATTTCTACAATGTTTAAAAAATTTTTTTAAATTTTTTTTTCATATTTTCATTTGTTCTATTTAGGCTTACATGATAACAGAGTGCAATTTGATTCATTGTGCATAGATAGAGGATAACATCAATTCTCTAGTGGTAAGTTATATAGAATCACAACATATATGAGTCATACATAAAGTTAGGGATATGATGACCATCATATTCCACCACCTATACTGTACCCTTGCCCCCTCCCCCATTACACCCCTGTGAACAGAGTTCCACCATTGTTCCCATGTCCTTCCCCACATTATGGATCAGCATCCACTTATCAATGAGTACATTTGGCATTTGGTTTTCTGAGATTGGCTTACATCATTTAGCATGATATTCTCCAACTCTATCCATTTACCTGCAAATGCCATAATTTTATTCTCTTTTATTGCTGAGTAATATTCCATTGTGTATATATACCACAGTTTCTTTATCCAGTCATCTATTGAAGGGCATCTAGGTTTGTTCCACAGTTTAGCTATTGTGAATTGAGCTGCTAGAAACATTGAAGTGGCTGCAGCACTGTAGTATGCTGTTTTTAAGTCTTCTGGGTATAGACTGAGGAGTGGGATAGCAGGCTCAAATGGTGGTTCCATTCTAAGTTTTCTAAGGAATCTCCATACTACTTTCCAGATTGGTTGTACCAATTTGCAGTTCCACCAGCAATGTATGAGCGTGCCTTTTTCCCCACAACCTCACCAACACTTATTGTTGTTTGTATTTTTGATAGTTGCCATCCGGATTGGCATGAGATGAAATCTTAGGGTAGTTTTGATTTGCATTTCTCTGATTGCTAGAGATGTTGAACATTTTTTCGTATGTCTGTTGATGGATTGTATATCTTCTTCTGTGAAGTTTGTGTTTAGCTCTTTGGCCCATTTATTGATTGGGTTGTTAGTTTTTTTTGGTGTTAAGTTTTTTGAGTTCTTTATATAACCTGGAGATTAGTGCTTTATTGGATGTGTGTGTGTGGCAAAGATTTGTTCCCAGAATGTCAGCTCTCTGTTCACCTTATTGATTATTACTTTTGCTGAGAACATGCTTTTTAGTGTGAATCCATCCTATTTGATTCTTGATTTTTACTTCTTGTGCTATAGGAGTCTTGTGAAAGAAGTATGGTCCTTATCCGACATGATGCAGATTTGGGCCTATTTTTTTCCCCTTAGGTGTTGGGTCTCTGGTCTGATTCCAAGGTCCTTGATCCACTTTGTGTTGAATTTTGTGCATGGTGAGAGAGAGGGGTTTAGTTTCATTTTGTGGCATATGGATTTCCAGTTTTCCCAGAGCCATTTGTTGAACAGGCTATCTTTTCTCCAGTGTACGTGTTTAGCTCTTTTATCTAGTACAAGGTAACTATATGTAAGTGGGTTCATCTCTGTGTCTTCTATTCCATACCATTGGTCTACATGTCTATTTTGGTGCCAGTACCATGCTGTTTTTGTTACTATAGCTTTGTAGTATAATCTGAGGTCAGGTATTGTGATGCCTCCTGCTTCACTCTTCTTGCTAAGGATTGCTTTGGCTATTCTGGGTCTCTTATTCTTCCAAATGAATTTCATGATTGCCTCTTTTATTTCTATAAGGAATGATGATGGGATTTTAGTTGGGATTGCATTGAATCTATATAGTGCTTTGGGAAGTATGGCCATTTTGAAAATACTGATTCTGCCTATCCAGGAGT
>CM053403.1:90997674-91033699 GCA_028644305.1 Xerus rutilus
CTCTCACCATGCACAAAATTCAACTCAAAGTGGATCAAGGACCTGGGAATCAGATCAGAAACCCAATGTCTAATAGAAGAAAAAATAAGCCCAAATCTTCATCATGTCAGATTAGGACCATACTTCCTTAACAAGACTCCTATAGTTCAAGAAGTAAAATCAAGAATCAACAAATGGGATGGATTCAAACTAAAATGCTTCTTCTCAGCAAAAGAAATAATCAATGAAGTGAACAGAAAGCCGACATTCTGGGAACAAATCTTTGCCACACACACATCTGATAGAGCACTCATCTCCAGGATATATAAAGAACTCAAAAAATTTAACACCAAAAAAACTAACAACCCAATCAATAAATGGGCCAAAGAGCTGAACACAAACTTCACAGAAGAAGATATACAATCCATCAACAGACATATGAAAAAATGTTCAACATCTCTAGCAATCAGACAAATTCAAATCAAAACTACCCTAAGATTTCATCTCATGCCAGTCAGAATGGCAATTATCAAGAATACAAACAACAATAAGTGTTGGCAAGGTTGTGGGGGGGAAGGCATGCTCATACATTGCTGGTGGGACTGAAAATTGGTACAACCAATCTGGAACGCAGTATGGAGATTCCTTAGAAAACTTGGAATGGAACCACCATTTGAGCCTGCTGTCCCACTTCTAGGTCTATACCCAGAAGACTTAAAAACAGCATGCTACAGTGATACAGCCACTTGAATGTTTATAGCAGCTCAATTCACAATAGCTAAACTGTGGAATCAACCTAGATGCCTTTAAATAGATGAATGGATAAAGAAACTGTGGTATATATACACAATGGAATATTACTCAGCAATAAAAGAGAATAAAATTATGGCATTTGCAGATAAATGGATGGAGTTGGAGAATATCATGCTAAATGAATTAAGCCAATCTCAAAAAACCAAATGCTGAATGTTCTCTCTGATAAGTGGTTATTGATCCATAATGTGGGGGAGGACATGGGAAGAATGGAGGAAATTTGGTCACCGGGGTTGGAGTGAGGAGGGGACATGTGGACAATAAAGATGGTGGAATATGATAGAAAAAAAAATAAAAACCCCAAATCTCTTAAACAAACAAACAAAAAAAGAACCATTTAACCATGATTATTTAAATTACCAATACAGAAAGACCAATACTAATTATATGAAATATAAATATGAAAATATTTCCCTTTTTTCTTCCTTTTTCCTCTTTGTTTCCAAGATAATGTCTTCTTTATGTGGTATTTTTGATCGACAGACACTGTATTTGAAAAAATCATACAAAACCTCAGGAAGGACTTTGTTTGCCTCTTTCATATAGTTTATTTAGATCACTTTAAATAAAAATAATTCAAGTGGTTAGAAATTGGGCACTATTCCCATGAAAAAGCTCTACTTTTAGTTCACAAATTATGATACAGTTTTTGGATGTTAAAGAGAATTCCCCTTTTTGGTCCAACTTAATTTATACTTGTGTACTCCCAGGGATATCTGGCAAACATGCTGATATTTTCAGATATTTTCCTTTGAATGGGAAAATGCCTCCAGGGAAAAATAGTTGATCCTAGTTTTTACTTTTCTCTGAACTCAACTCAAAGTCTTGCTTCCTCAGGACCTCTAGAGTACTTTCAACAGCACTGATACAAGCCCACTTTCCTTAAGTCACTCTGAGTGCTTGGCTTACAACAGAAGACTGTCAGAGTCAGAAGCCAAATCTCCATTAGAAGATCAGCTCTGAAAATAGGAAATTACTGATCATGTCCTACAGCCTTCAGATGTCATCACTAGATTATTGTGTACTTTAACCCCTTCTGTAGGAAACCAGACCCAGCTGTTGCCCCAGTGCAATGACTCCTGGTCTGACGCAGCAGAATCTGCAGCCTCAAAAGAGGGGCACACTGCCAACTGCTCAGGTGAGCAAGGCCCCCAGCACAAGAGCCTTCCCATTCCCTGTGCTCACTGACATAACTTTGTCTCTCCTCAGACAACAAACAGCTATGCCTAGTAAATGGGAGCAGATGCTGTGCAAGGAGAGTGGAGATCCTGCAGCAGGGCTCCTGAGGCTCCATCTGTGATGACAGCTGGAATCTGAGGGATGCCCATGTGGTGTGCAGACAGCTGGGCTGTGGAGTGGCCCTGGAAGCCACCATCTCTTCTCACTTTGGAGAGGGAACAGAACCCATCTGGCTGGACAAGCTGAACTGCACAGAACAGGAGGCCTACATGCGGCAGTGCCCTTCCCAGAGCTGGGGGCAGCACAACTGCAGGCACAAGGAGGATGCTGGGGTCATCTGCTCAGATCTGTAGTGAACACTGTGCACAGACTGGAAGGGGAGGGAGGGTCTGCAGGATGGTGTCTGAGCCCTAGGGCAGAGGTCAGGCATTTGCTGACTGGGAAGAGGGGGAGCAGACTCTTCCCATACTGCCTGACCTTCTAGCAAAGGAGAAGATGAGATGCTTCCATTGCCTGCTGCAGCAGCTGAGCTTCTGCTCCTTCCTTCTTGTGGGGGACATATGCAAGGGCATGCCACAAAATGGCGCCAGGCTACCAGCTCAGGCCTGACCACGCTGCCCCGGGAGAGCCATCACCTTGCCGTTATTGGCTGACCTCTGCTTCCGTGTTCGTGGACAAGGCATGGACGATGCATACTCTCCTATCTAAGTGCCTCTGTACATCCCACTTCCGCATTCTTAGCTCAGTAACAGGACACCTACTCCCTCCTCTATATAAGCCTTTATCTCTCCTCAATAAATCAGTTCCTGCTTAAGACAGAACTCTCCGGCTCAGGTGTGGTAATTGCGTGCCGGACGACTTTACCATTCTCAGCCGTCGTGTCGGGGACTCCCAGGGATCCCCTCCTCCCCGCTGGCCGAGGGGGGGGGACTGATACCTGGCTGGGAGGACCCCGACACTTCTCAATACTGTCTCCTGACAGGTTTTCTCTTCAGTGTCCATTTGACAGCAGAATTTATGCTTCAGTTACTGTGACTGGTGCGACATCCTGAGACCCACTGTGTAAGTTTCCTATTACTGCTATAATAAATTACAATAGAGCTAGTGGCTTGAAATAACATGAATTTATTATCTTATAGCTGTGTAAATTAAATCTGATCCTGATCTGCCTGGACTATAAACAAGGGGTCAGCAGGCTACTTTCCCCTGAGGCTCTGGGAAGACTCATTTCCTTGCCTTATCTAGCTTCAGGAAGCTGCCTGCATTCCTTGGCTCATGGCCACTTCCTTCTTCAAATCAACCACCTTGCATACCTCTGATCATTTTTTCATGTTCACATCTCCCATTGAGCAGGGCCAGAAACCATTGCCTGCTTTTGAGGATACAGGTGTAAGGATGTGGTTAAATGGGGCTTACGTGGTTAATCCAGAATAATCCAAAACAATCTAACCATGAAAAAATCCTCATCTTGATACTATCTGCAAATCTCTTTGCCTCCAGAGGTAACATATTCACAGGTTCCCAGAATCAGGAAGGGATATATTTGAGGCTTCACTCTTCTGCCACCTCACTGTCCACATCCCCTTTTCAGGGTCTGTCAGATGTTTAGTCAGGTGGCTTTTCATCCCTCCCTTCAAGAGCCCCAGCTCAGTGTTCCTGCCTGTTCATTTTCCTCTAGACCATTGTCATAGAAACAGAAAGAGACATACAAGTTATCAAAACAGGTAAAAGGGATAAAAGTTTTGTCTTTCCACCCAGTAGGCATTTCTTCAGCAAAGTGAGCAATGAGCATTCACTATGTGGGGATAAAGAAAAAAACAGCACCAAGGGTTAAATACTCACTGTGTCATGTTTTTCTCCTCTTGTTTTCAGAGTTTCTGGCCCTCAGGATGGTGAGCGAGGACCAGGAGTGTGCTGGATGGCTGGAGGTTTTCTACAACAACACCTGGGGCAGTGTCTGTCATAGCCCCATGGAAGCTGTGACCTTGTCCTTGATGTGCAGACAGCTTGGCTGTAGAGACAGTGGGACTCTGAACTCTTCTGTTCCTTTCAGAGAAGGTTCTAGATCCCATTGGGTGGATGGAATTCGGTGTAGGAAAATGGATATCTCTCTGGCAGTGTTCATCTGACCCCTTGGAAACAGAGATCTTGCTCTCCAAAGGAGGAAGTTTATATCATGTGTTCAGGTGACCTATTACCTATTCCTGTGTATTCACTCTCTAGGTTGTTATTAGAGAAATTTCATACTTTCTTTTTTTTTTTTTAATTTTTTTTAGTTGTAGATGGACACAATGTCTTTATTTTATTGCTTTGTATGTGGTGCTGAGGATCGAACCCAGGGCCTCACGCATGCGAGGCAAGTGCTCTGCCGCTAAGCTACAATCCCAGCCCCGAAATTTCATACTTTCAAACCAAAGCAATGAGTTCAAATAATTCCACAAGGTGAAAGTATGAATGGATATTATGTAAGCCTCATTTTCCAATCTTGTTTCAATGGCAGAAATAGGAAACATGTTCTGACAGCCATTAATGTGGAAAATGCCATGAATATTAAATTGAGCATATGAGAGTGTGAACTAATCCTCTGAAAAAACATGCTAAGCATTTGTGTAGTGCACTCAGATTATATTAATCAATTGGTATCTCCTTAGGAGGGTGAGGAATTAGAACTCAATTCTATAAATTGTTTGCTATGTTCTATCATTGTTAGTTTTTTCACATGTAATAAAGGTTAATCCTCTAAGAAAATTGTTCATAGGTATCATGAAGATCATTTAATTCAGAGGTGGAAACTGAGGTTAGGAGTAAGCACTTCATTCACCCCACACCTTCAAGTGAGTGCGGGACAACTTGGGGAATTCAGTACCAGTCGGGTATCTTTGACCTCATAGTCTTTTATTCTGAAAACCATCTATACCAGACAGAATAACCTCTCAAGTTATTTTGTTGATGAAAAGTAATCAAGTGACTTGTAGGTAGAAACTTAATTCCAGGCAGGAGGACAGATACAAGAAGAAAATACTGCCCCTGGGCTCCTGCACTTTGCAATTCACTCCTGACACCGCACATAAAACATAAATTTGAGTGCTATGAAAAAATGGAAGTTTTTGTGGAAAGGTGTGCTTTGAGAAAAACAAAAATCATATTTAGGTTGGAATCTGAAGGACTAAATGGTTCCAATGAAGAAAGAAATTAGAAAGAACATTTGGTCAGTATAAATACTGAGGTGGGAGGAGCATGGTAACCATGAAGTACTAATAAAATTCCATGATGGACAGAGCAGGAGGCGGGTGCAAGAGAGATGCATGATTACCTGGATGGGTAAAAAGAGCTCGAGGCCTCTCCAAGGCATAGCCCCAGTAACAATCCTGTTGAAAAGCTTCTCCTCTGCCACATTATGGAGAAGTGTTGTGAGATAAGGGGCCTCGTCTCCCCTTATTTTCATCTTAAATTCATCTCCTCATAGTCCCAGTGGTCTTACTTGATTCTGCCTCCTCTGAGCCTTAATCCATATACTACTGCAAACTAATATGCCCACTTCATCCCTCTCCAAGGAAACATTCCATGGGACCTGTTGGAAATTGGAGACTATCATCTTCCAATTTCTTAAGACCTGTAATGTCCCCTTCAGTTTCATGTTCTGACAAAAACCTGGCTGTCCTCTGAAAACAATGGTTTCCTTATCATTTGGAACCTCTGTGCTTCCCTTTCAACATTCCCCCCACCCAGGCCAAATCTTAGAATAAAATTGTAATTATCCATCCTATTCTTAGAATATTTTAGCTGCACCTTGTAATTTTCAACAATTTTTCTTCTTTTTATCCATGTCCAGCTACTTGAAGTTTGCCCCATGAGGTGGCACTAGCCACCACTTCTGTTGGTTCCACTCTCCAGCCTGTCCCTCCCCCTCATCCAGGAAGGCTGCAGTACCAGGCTCACCAGGCTCCTCTGTCTCCTGTTCCTGGTGCTGCCACCATCCTTGAACACCACTGAGATAACATCCTGGCCTCTCCATTCCTTTCTCCCTTAGAAGCCTCCCTCATGCCCCATCTACGTGTATGGCCACGCTATTGACCATCACCAACTGTCCAGCTTGAGATCTTGATTGCATCATTCCTTCTCTGACTGTTGCCTCTTCTCTTTATGGCACATATTCTTGATGCTTCTTTTCCAGATACTTCATCCTCATGCAGATTCCAAATGTTTTTTCTTATCAGTTTTTCAGTTTTCCACTCTCCTCATGACTGCACATGTTCTTCTTACCCTGATCAGACAACATGAGGCCCAAATATAATCCTCCATTAGCAGATTTCCAGTGTTCAGCACTATGGAGTCTACACAGTTCTAGTCATATTACTGTAGACCTGATGATCAAGTGTTAGAAGAAGCCATCATTTGTATTAAGTTGTACAAGTCAGAGAGCTCCAAAGCCTCATCAGAATTCACTTTATAGAAATCTCTTAAAACCAGACTCAGAAGATAGTTGACACAGTTCAGAGCAGAATCTAGGGTGCTGAATCTTGGGATTCAGGCAGATCTCTGATGTCTAAGCTAGGGACTTCATGGTCCTGAGAACTCAAGAGATGACTTTAGATGCTCTCTAAAGACTCATGGCCCTTTTCCTTCTTCAGGCACCAGTTCAGCCTCAGCCCTTGTCCCTGACATCTTCTCCTTACCTGTGATCCTCTGCATGAACCTGGGAGCCCTTCTCTTCCTGGTCCTCATCATCCTAGGAACTCAGCTGCTCAGATGGAGAGCAGACCAAGGTAGGGCTTAGGAATGTGATGACTTGGATTATGCAGGGATAATATTGGACCAATTGTGGGAGTTTTCTTTAAGCACACATTTTAGACTTGTTCTCATTATATGAAAAACTGCCTTCTCTACCATGGACTTGGAGATTTGAAAGACATGAATTTGTCCTGGGTTAAAAAATGGAGCTCTCAAATATGATGGTTTCCCATGTGGATAGTTCTAGTGGAGACTGGGCATAAGATCCAGGGGTGGGCAGGAAATCAAGTTCTATCTCAATGGATCACAAAGATAAAGAAAGGGACCCTGGAAGCCCAGAGAGATGTCTCCAAGAGTGTGCATTGGGGAAGATTTTGTCTGTTGGTAAGGGGAAGACTTCTAGGAGCAATGTCTGAACTCATTCTGCTTTTCCAAGCCTTAACCACTTTTGAAGATATTGTTGATGAGGAGTACCATGAGATAGATTACTCCATAAATCCAGAGGAGAACCTGCTGAACAGCCCAGGTGAGTTCCATAGCCTCCATTCTTTTAATGAGTTTACCACCAGTGTGGGAATCTTCAGTAAGCAAAGACCTCATGACTAATCCAATCTCACATGGCGCATTAGAAAGCTTGCCATTACTGAAATAAAATGCCCGAGATAATCAAATTATAAGGAGGAAAGGTTTACTTTGACTCACATTTTCAGATATTTTACCCCATGGTAACCTAGCCCTGTTGCTTTGAGGCCTCTGCTCCCAGCATATCATGCTGGGAGCATGTGATGGAGCAAAAATGCTTACCTTATAGTGACCAGAAAACCAATAGAAAGAGGAAAAGATTGGCATCGTGTGATACTTTTCAAGAGCATGCTCCCAACAACTTAATACCTCCCACTAGTCCCCACTCCTTAAATGTTCTATTTTTTCCAATACCACTAACCTGAGGACCAATCATTTAAAACATGAACTTTTAGGAATATTCCTGGACCACTATAACAATTATCAGCATCCTTCTTAGGCAGGCACTCTAAGCCCTCCCTCTACAAGTATGAAGCTTCAAAATTTCTTCTGAACCATAACATTGGACCTCCTACTGTGTTCGTCCAGGATGTTTTCCCCCTACTAGCAACCATGTCTCATAGCTCAACAAGTAAGCTACCCCATTACACAGGGGACAGTGAGGAGAATGGACAACCTGAATCTGTCCCAAGTTGTAGAGACAGGTCTTCCCTTGGATAGTGGGGTTGAGGAGGAGGTTATCATCTGAGAAGTAATTTCTGTGATTAGGATGGGAAAGATCTCTTTTGTGATTAGGATAGGAAGGATCTCTTCTGTCTGGTTCACAACTATTTTTTCCTCTCTGTCATCTCAGAAAGGGAAAGATCGGATTCTACTGTTTCTGTAGCTACTTCCTTATGTTCACAGATATATTTTAAATGTATCATTATAAAATCCAAGGGCATAACTTTAAAAAGAACATTTGAACCTAATCATCTCAAAAATTCCATGGTGAAAGGGAACATTGGGAAGTGTGGTTTTGACCCTGAAATAGAGGAATGTATCAACCATTTTGTGGTTTATGTGAATACTAAGACAAAAAATGGCCTTTATAATCCCTGGAACACATGGAGTGAGTGGTGCCTGTACTTATCAATCATGAGGAGCTCTTTTTCTACAAAAGACCTAAGAAAGGAAGACATCCTGGACCTTCCCTAAGTGGATGAGGTATGTCTAGGAGTACTTTGTCAGCATGGAAGCTTAAAGACAGCAGAGCACTGGAGGAGGTTGAAACCCATGCCTCCTGGGATTGGAATTGGTAGGACAGCCTGTCTGTGGGAGAGAGAAAGCCAAGCTTCTCCCCTGGACAGCACTGTGTCTCCACGGCCTCAAAAGCCCTATGAACACCAGGGGTTCTCCTTAGTCCTGATGAAATCTCCCTTAGTCACTGATATGTACATATTTTTTAAACCCTCTACCACATGCCTGAAAAGAGTGCCTCAAACTGATTGCATAACTTTTATTGATGTTTTGTGGCATGGTATGTTAGTAAAATATTATTGACCTTAATATATTGAAATATTTAGATGATTTACATGGTTTCTAAGAATACAGAGATCAAATGTATGCCTTTGGGACAACCTTATAATATGGTGCCTATATTTATCAGCTATTAGAATCTCTGCATTAGAAGACACTGCAGACATCACCTAGACTAACTAATATCTTGCTTTTCCACTTATTCCCTATCTGCAGAATCTCGAGGGCAGTATGCAGATGCCACAGGTAATGGTTAAGATGATGTTGAAGAGTTATCTCTTTCTGAAATTCCTTCTTCCTCTGGAATGAAGGAGAATTTTTTCACAGAAGAAGGAGGTGGTCCCAGATATTCTCAGACAGGTAGGTGAATAGCTCTCTCTCCAGTGGTATAGCATTATTGTCATGGTAAAGATGGATTTGGATATATTAATGATCAGCTTTCCTTTAATATAAGAATCTAGCTAGCCCTAAATAGCCCTGTAATCTCAGCTAATGTCAGTTCTTCCCTATTCCTAGTTTATTGTAGCTCTTCCATTTCTTCTGAAAGGAAATACATATTGTGTTGTCTGTACACACTGCCCATGGGGTAAAGACATGTCTGTATGAGCTGCAGAGACTTTGTGGCTTTGTTCCAATTTTTCACACAGCAAACTAACACCTATGTTCAGACAAGTATGTGAGAAGTAATTTGGAAAGCTTTTTAGTGTCTTTATTAGTGTATTATGACTTTTTCATAATAGTAGCATTCATTTTGACATATTTATAAATACATGTAACATAATTTGCTCCATTTAAATATTCAGTACTTCTCCTTTCCCAGCCTCCCCTTGATCCCCTTCCTCTATTCAACTGGTCTTTCTTCTATTTATTTTATTTTTTTTTTAGATATTGCATTACAGTTATACATAAAGGCAGAAATCATTGTGATATATTCAAGCACACAAATATCATGATGGTTAATTTTATTCCAGAGTTGCTCCCTTTTCCTTCCTCTCTCCTCTGCCTCAACCCCCTTCTACTCCACTGTTACTCTATTTTCATGAGATCTCTCCAAGTTTTTTATTTCTTATTTCTCTCTCACTTCAGCATATGAGAGAACATTCAACCCTTAACTTCCTAAGTCTGGCTTATTTCACTTAGCATGATTTTCTCCAGTTCCATTTTTTATTTATATCTGAATGGAACTCCATTTTGTGCGTATGTGTGTGTGTGTGTGTGTGTGTGTGTGTGTGTGTGTGTTTGATCACATGTTTTAATCCATTTATTCCTTGCCAGATACCTAGGCTAGTTCCGTCACTTGGTTACTATGAACTCTGCTGTTATAAATATCGATATACCTGTATCACTATAGTATAATGATTTCAGCTTTTTTTATAAAAATCAACAAGCAGAAAAGCAGGGTTTGTAGTCTTTTAAAGAATCTTTGTACAGCATTCCAAAGTAGTTGTACTAATTTACGGTCTCTCCAAGAATGTATAAATGTTTCTTTCTCCCTATCCTCACCAACATTTATTTATTTACTTTTTAATGTTTTTATTAGTACATTATAGTTCCACATAAAAGTAGGGTTCATTTTGACAGAGTTATACATGCATGGAATAAAATTTTCTCCATTTCAACCCCCAATACTTCCACTTTTCTTCCCCTCTCCCTTCTGCTCTCCTTTCCCTGCTCTATTGATCTCCCTTTTGATTATTTGTAGTTTTTTTATAAAGTGGTGCTGTATAGACACACATAAAGGTGGAATTCACTGTGGTATATTTCTACATATACATAACAAAATTTGGTCAATTTCATTCCACAGTTCCTCCCTTTTGTTATCATTCCTCCCTCCCTGTCAATCTCTGTACTCTAGTCCACTGATTTCTACTTTCATGGGATACCCCTTTTAATTTCCTTATTTTGTTCCAGCTTCTGCATATGAGAGAAAACATCCAAATTTGGCTTTTTAATTTTGGTGTATTTCACTTAGCATGAGGTTTTCCAGGTCCATCCATGTACCTGCAAATGCAATAATTTCATTGTTTATGGCTGAGTAAAATTCCATTGCGTATATTTGTCAATTTTCTTTATCCATTCACCTATTGACAGGTACCCAATCTATTTCTATAACTTGGCTATTATGAATTGTGATTTTATAAACATTGATATGCCTATATCCTTGGGTAAAAAACAAGGAGTGCCCTGTAATGCCAGGGGCTTGAGAGGCTGAAAGAGGAGGATGGTGACTTCAAAGCCAACCTCAGCAATTTAGTGAAGCCCTAAGTAACTCAGGAAGACCCAGTCTCTAAATAAAATATAAAAAAGGGCTGGGGATGTGACTCAGTGATCAAGTGCCCCTGGGTTGAATCCCTTGTACAAAAAAATAAAAGGAATGAGAGACCTATGTCATATTGTAATTCCATTCTTAGTCTTTTGATGAATCTTCATACTAATTTCCAAAATGATTATACTAATTTACAGTCCCACCAACAATGTATACTAATTTCCCCCCACATCTTCACCAGCATTTGTTATTTGTATTCTTGATGATTGCCATTCTAACAGGGGCCAGATGACATCACAATGTAGTTTTGATTTGTATTCCCTTGATTGCTAGAGAAGCTAAACAGTTTTTCATATATTTCTTGGTCATTTGTATTTCTTCTTTTGAGAAACATCTATTTATTTGATTGACTGGGTTAATTGTTTTGGGGATTTTAACTTTTTAGGTTTTTCATATATTCTGTGTATTAATCCCCTGTCAAAGGAGTAGCTGACAAAGATTTTCTCCCATTTTATCAGCTCCCTTTTCATGCTCTTGTTTCCTTTGCTGTGCAGAAGCATTCTAATTTGATGCCATCCCACATGTTGGTTCTTTATTTTATTTCTTGAGTCTAAGCCAGATGAAGGCATCCATTGATCCCCTGTGGACCTCAAAGTCACTGGCTACCACCCCTTGAGACCTGACAAAGACTCTTGAGCTGATTGGGTTAGTTGCCCTTTAATCATGCATCCCTCAAAGTCCCCTGACTCAGGTTCCCTTTATCTCTTGTGATCCTCAAAATGTTAGTGACCACATAATGAGGCCTGACCAGGATTTGGGTAGATTGGATTTACTCACTCCTTACTAATTCATGACCCAAAATCTTTTCTGTGTTCCTTCCCTCTTTTTTTTTAATCGAGAGACTGATTTCTTTATTCAGTAAATAGGTAGATGAAGGCTGGGATGTAGCTCAGTGGCAAAGTATTTGCCTCACATTCACAAAGCCCTGGGTTCAATCCCTAGTTTCAAAAAAAAAAAAAAGTAGATAAACTATACAGGCACTTTCTCAAAAGAAGTACAAATGGCTGACAACTATATGAAAAAAATGTTCAACATCTATAGCCATCAAGGAAATGTAAATCAAGACCACATTGGGATTTCAACTCACCCCAGTCAGAATGGTAATCCTCACAAATTCAAATAGCAATAAATGCTGGTAAGGATGTGGAGAAAAAGGAACTCATTTTTGTTATTGTTGTTGTGTTGGGGATTCAACCCAGGGCTTTGTACATAGATAAGCACTCTACCAACTGAGCTATATCCCCAGCCCCAAGAAAAAGGGAACTCTTATATACACTGTTAGTGGGAATGTAAATTGGTATAGCTATCATAGAAATCAGTATGGAGGTTTCTGAAAAAACTATCATATCAGCTGGGCACAGTGGCACACACCTGTAATCCCAGCACTTTGGGAGGCTGAGACAGGAGAATCACGAGTTCAAAGCCAGCCTCAGCAACGGCGAGGCGCTAAGCAACTCAGTGAGACTTTGTCTCTACATAAAAACACAAAATAAGGCTGGAGATGTGGCTCAGTGGTTGAGTGCCCCTGAGTTCAATCCCCAGTACAAAAAAAAACTATCATATCATCCAGCTATACCACTCACTCTTCAGTATTTATCTGAAGAAATTAAATTCAGCATACTTTAGAAATACATACATACCCATGTTTTTTTTTCTTTTGAGAAAGCTTAGGATTTTATTTTATTTTATTTTTTAGTTCAATCCCTGTTAGTTTGACATTCATTTTTAAAATATTTGCCTGATTACATGTAATTAAGATAGAATTAGTCTTTTATATCACAGTATACATGCCATTTCTTAATTCAGCAACAGAAAGGCACAATTACCAAGCAATAAAATTCAGTACCCGAATTATTAAACAGATGTACAAAACAGTTGCAAAAAAAGCACATTCAACACAGTGTACAGAACTTTGAAAAAAATAAGGAATCTAAAAACTAACTTTTCTGAATATTTGGTCCATTAAAAATGCCTTATCTTATCTGTAATATCTCAGATCAGCATTGCTAGAGAGGAAGACACATGAACAACATGAAAAAACAAGAGAAGAAAATGCCCAAACAAACCAAGATGCTACAACAATAGAATCCATTCACATCACAGTAGATAAAATTTCAGAGAAGGAGTTCAGAACATACATAATTAAAATGATCTGTGAAACACAGAATAATATAAGAGAGTAATTATAAGAGAGCAATTATATAAGATATTATATTATCATGGAAGGTTTTTATTTCATCATCAAATCTGAAGCTTAATTTTTCTGAATATATGATTCTTGGTTGGCACCCATTTTCTTTTAGAGCTTGGTATATGATGTTCAGGATGTCCTGGCTTTGAGGGTCTGGGTTGAAAAATCTGCTGAAATCCAAATTTGTTTCTCCCTGTATGTAATCTGTTCCTTCTCTCTTGCAGCTTTTAAAATTCTATCCTTATTGTGCATGGTAGGCATTTTCATTATAATGTGCTTTAGTGTGGATCTGTTGTAGTTCTGTACATTTGGTGTCCTGTAATCCTCTTGTATTTGATTTTCCAATTCATTCTTCATGTTTGGGAAATTTTCTGATATTATTTTATTGAAGAGATTGTGCATTTCTTTGGTTTGTATCTCTGTGCCTTCCTCTATCCTGATAAATATCAGGTTGGGTCTTTTGATGTTATCCCATAATTCTCCGATGCTCAGTTCATGGTTTTTTATCATGTTTACTGTATGGTCAACTTTATTTTTCAAGATTGTATATTTTGTCTTCATTGTCTGAGATTCTGTCTTACAAGTTATCTAGTCTGTCGGTAATGCTTTCTATTGAATTTTTCATTTTGTTTATTGTTTCCTTCATTTTAAGGATCTCTGCTTGGTTCTTTTTCAAAATCTCTATCTCTTTCTTGAAGTAATATTTTGCTCCCTGTATTTGCTTTCTTATCTCTTTGTTGGAGTGATCAGTTGTTCCCTGTAATTGCTCTCTTATATTATTCTGTGTTTCACAGATCATTTTAATTATGTATGTTCTGAACTCCTTCTCTGAAATTTTATCTACTGTGATGTGAATGGATTCTATTGTTATAGCATCTTGGTTTGTTTGGGCATTTTCTTCCCTTGTTTTTTTCATGTTGTTCATGTGTCTTCCTCTCTAGCAATGCTGATCTGAGATATTACAGTTTCTATCCTATAATCTTGTAGTTTCCCTGCAAGTTACCAATACCTCACTTCTGGTGTAACCTGGCCTGCAGGAACCTTGGGGACAATCTTCCTTGTCCTGGCTGTTGGCTCTAGATGGATGTAGACAAGGGACAGCCACCAGTTGGTAGAGGGGGGCCACTGCATGGTGGTGTGCTGTCAGTCTCCTCCTCCTCTACATATCAGGCCAGGGTGTCAGTGTCTGCTCATGTTCCTTCCCTCTTAAAAGGAGAGACCCTGATTTCTCTGTACTATGTTTGCCCCCATGTATGGAAGCACTGTGGATTGCATTGCATCCCAGAAGAGACAAGCCAATAGATTTTCTGCCTGTTGTACTAAGGGAGAGACATATTCCTGAGAGCCATGTCCTGAAAACGTTTTAAGCCTTTCCTGATGTCTGTATTTGCCATCTTGCTCATAATTAGGGCCACAAAAATCCTGTCCTAGTTGTTGTAAATAGTAATCCAATTTATATAGCTAGGGATGATATCCTCACTGTAATAGACCCAAGATTTGAGATCCTTCTCTTAATCTAATAGGTAGGGGGTAGTGGATAAAATGTCTTAGAGTAAATAACATGAGAGTAATGGAGCTTCTCCTAGGGAAACTGGCAGGGTTAGAAATTTAGGGACCTATTATTCTTCCTAGTAGGACAAGACCATCTTTCCTATAGTCTGGTAAAGTATAAACTGGCAGAACTGCATATTGGTGGGACAAGATCTAAGGCTGAGTTCCATTTTTCCTGAGGAGGTTGCTATAAGGCAGAGAAAAAGAAGAAAGAGAAAGGGGCAACTCACTCATGCACTCGTAGGTTGATGGCTAAGGCTGCTTTGCACCAAAGGCAGGGCATCAGGGACCCACCTGCATGCCACCTGCCTACAGTTACCATCTAGTTAATCCCTATCAGGGAATTCATTCACAGATTGGGTTAAGACTCTCATAACCCAATTATTTCACCTCTAAGTTTTCTTGTACTGTTTCACACATGGCCTTTTGGGAGACACCTCTAATCTAAACCATAATGGAGAAAAGCAAAGCCCTGTCATCTTCTCCGAACACACAAATACCCACAAGTTGTCTGGCAGGGTGATTGGATTGGGCCCTCTTCTTTCACCCTAGAAAGTTCAGTGATTCCTCATCAGTAGAATCAGCACTTATTTGCAGTAAGCCAATCCCAAAAAACCAAAAGCCAAATGTTCTAATATGCAGATGCTGGCTCACAATAAAGGAGGGGGATCACTGGATTAAACAGGGTGGGTTGGGGTAAGGAAGGAGGGGTGGGAATGGGAAAGGCAGTAGAATGAATTGGACATAACTTTCCAGCATAACTCCACATCATGTACTATCACAAAAATGGGAAGTTATACTACATGTATGTATGATATGTCAAAATACATTCTACCATCACATATAACTAAAAAGAACAAATTTAAAGATTTTTTTAAAAGAACAAAAAAAGAATCAGTGATCAAAACAGATCAAAGACCTAAGTATAAGACCATAAACATTCCAACTGCCAGAAGAAACACTTCAACATATAGCCATAAGTAGCAACTTCCTAAATAGAACTCCTATATAGCTCAGGAAATAAGAACAAAAATCAATAAATGAAAGGGCATCAAATTACAAAGTTTCTACACAAAAAAGAAAACAATAAAGAGCATGAAAAGATAACCTAAAAGAATGGGAAAAAGTTTTTGCCAGCTACTCCCCTGACAAAGGATTAATATCCAGAATACATAAGGAACTCAAAAACTTCAACATCAAAAAGAAAGACAGAAAGAGAGAGAGAGAGAAAGGAAGAAAGGACTCATTCAATAAATGATCAAATTAAATGAAAGACATGCTGGGCACAGTGGTGCACACCTGTAATCCCAGCACTCTGGGAGGCTGAGACAGGAGAATCACAAGTTCAAAGCCAGCCCCTCAGCAATGGCGAGGCGTTAAGCAACTCAGTGAGACCCTGTCTCTAAATAAACACAAAATAGGGATGGAGATGTGGCTCAGTGGTCGAGTACCCTTGAGTTCAATCCCCAGTACCAAAATAATAAATAAAAAATAAATAAATGAACAACACTTCTCAAAAGAAGTACAAATAGCCAACAATTATATGGAAAAAATGTTCAACATCTTTAGCAATCAGAGAAATGCAAAATGAAACTACACTGAGATTCCATTTCATTCCAATTAGCTGGGACACAAATAACACTAAATGCCAATTACATTGGAGAAAAGTTAGACTCTTTAACAAATGGTGCTAGGGAAACTGGATATCCATATGTAGAAGAAAAAACTAGATTCTTATCTCTCTAGCAAGGATAGGAAGGGGGAAAAGAATTCTAATGCATTATCTGTAGGAACACAAATTAGTACAGCCACTATGGAAACCAGTATGGAGGTACCTCAATAAACTAAAAAATAGAAATATCATATGACCCCACTATACCACTCCTTGGTATTTACCCAAAAGAATTAAAGTGAGCATATCCATGTTTATCACAGGATAATTTGCAATAGCAAGTTATGTAATCAGCCTAGATGTCCACTGACACATGAATGGACAAAGGGAATGTGGCATATGTACATGATGGAGTTTTATTCAACCATGAAAAATGAAATTATGTCGCTTCCAGGAAAATGAATGAACTGGAGAGCATCATGTTAAATAAGTCAGACTCAGACAAGTATTGCATTCTTCTATATGCAGAAGCTAGAGGAAAATAAAAACAGATATCCTTATTCTTTTGTGTGGAGATGTGACCAAGAACTTAACCATTCATAAACTAATGGACATATTTATTATATCCAGATTTTGGTTATTACAATAAAGTTGTTTTGACAAGTTGTAAGGGAGAAAAACATTGTGAATGCAACAGGAAGAATATTAGTGTAAAGGAAGAGGATCGAGGGAAGAGGGAAGAGGAAAAAGGGGAGGTAATGGAGAAATAATTTAATCAAATCATGGAATAAGCATTTCTCGATATGCCTCAGTGAAACTCAAAGTTCTTTGAAATTAATATACATCAATTAAAAATACTTAGGTTTAAGAATGAAGGAGATTAGAAGTGGCTATGCTTCCCATCATTCCCCATGGCCCTTTAGAGGAAGTTAGTGTTCCTACCCCATCTTTTGGTTTCGAGGAGTTAGAGACTCTGGTTACCAGAGGAAAAGTGATTCCACCAGAAGACAGAGTGTCTCATCAAACTTTCAACTATGGTTGCTGCTCAATCACTTCAGGAACCTCTTGGAAATTATCAGTGAGGAAGAAAGGAGTAAGCTCTTCTCAGTGATAATCAACCATGGTCATCAGGAGGAGAGCTGCTGCACAACGGGTGCAGGTAAGCATATAATTGGCACCCAGGTAATCTATTTGGCTATCTCTCTGTGCTCCCTTTACCCATTGGGATAATAAACTTATATGTGCAGCAGCCACAGCCTGAAAAGAACATGGTGGCCAGAGTTTCAGAGCCCTCATGGTGAGAATTTGGGTCTCCCACCAGATGACTCACCTACATCAACAGAGGCACTATCAGAGGGTGAGGAAAAGCTAGAATGTGGAACAAGAAGGAAAAGATGAGTAGTAGCTGTGGACTTGAGAACCAACTGCAGGGCATATATTTTTTCCTATTAAGCCAATTTTCCCAGGGCTTGGGGGGGCTGCCTACGAGAATCCAGTAAAATAGGTACATGTATGATGACACGAATGGTACTTTGTGTACAGCCAGAGAAATGAAAAATTGTGCTCCATTTGTGTACTATGAATTGAAATGCATTCTGCTGTCATGTATAACTAATTAGAACAAATAAATAAATAAATAAAATAAAAAGAATTCAATGAGAATAAGCTCCCAGAATTTAATGTATATGTAAACATAATGTATAAAGGAAGGGAGTCAGAGGCACAAGAGGTAGGTGCTGTGGTGCTCCTCTCTCTCTTAACCAATGCACTTGTTCCCCAATTGCCCTGTGGGACTCCCTGGGCACAGTCCTTATTCAACCTTTAGGTCATAGGTGTGAAGACTCAGACTTATTGCCTCCATTTGGGACAACTATGAAGGCTACACCAGCTTCAAAGCTCCCTGTGAGATTAACTGAGACTTTTCTGTAACTGCATTACAGTCCCATCACCCTCTATCCCATCTGTCTCTTTTGGTTCCCTATAAGAGTTTTTTGATTAACTTCCTGCCCTCAAATCTCCATCTGGAGCCTACTTCCTAAGGAACTTGATTTGTATTATTTGTTTCTATTGCAGTGAAAAATATCCAAAGACTCTAATAGACTATTTCAACTGTTAGTTCTTGGTCCTTATTTTGGACCACATGTGCAGTATTGGAGGATTTGGTCACAGTGTACTACTCTATTTATTTCTGTAAGTCCTAGAGAATGATATTGACATCATAGGTGTGGGTCTTTGCATATCCCAGATTCCTGGTATCATTTCTGTTGGACAGCAAAAAAAAAATTAAAGATGGTTCATTTTGATTATATTAATTATAATTCTTTCCAAGATGTGTCCAAATTAGTGTGTACCTGAAGGTGTGGTTATTTTTTAACTTCCTGTCACAGTGTGCCTATTTCTACTCTGGCTGTCTGGGGAGGCTGCATCTGACTTGGATATGGAAACATCTGGCTGGTCAAGTGGCAGTGCAGGGGCAAGGAGTCCACTCTGCAGGCCTTTGCTTGTGGTCCCTGTGAGACAGACAACAAGATAAAGAGGCTACTGGGGTGAGGTGGTCTGATGAGTAGAGAGACCTAAGATATGGGTTGAAACTTGTAAATGAGAATTCGTTTTGACAACTTAGAAGATGAGGTATGTTCTGGGTTAAATAGTGTCTCTGCAAAATTCATGCCATCTGGAACTTCAGAATGTGAACTTATTTGGAAATAGTATCTTTGTGGATGTAACAAAATTAAGCTGAGATCATACTGGAATAGAGTAGGCCTAATCCAGTGACTGGTGTTCTTATCAGGAGAAGAAATTTAGACACAGACACAGTTTGAACAACACCATGCAAACACAAGGAGAGCATCACATGAAACTGAAGAGATGAGACTGGTGTGTTTGCAAGCCAAGGCATACCCAGGATTGCTGTCAGTGCCAGAAGCTGGGATGAGGCAAGGAAGTCTCCTCCTCTAGAACCTGCTGGAGGAACATGGCCCTGCTGAGACCTTGATTTTGGACTCTCGGCCTCAGATATATAAGCCATCTACTTTGTGGTAATTTGTTATGGCACCCCTACGCAATGGTTGGAAGTGGTGAGTGGAGAGGCCTGAGCTATGGGTTGAAATGTTTTCAAAAATTTCTTCTTTGGTTCAAAGCCAACCTCAGCAAAAGCAAGGTGTTAAGCAACTCAGTGAAACCCAGTCTCTAAATAAAATACAAAATAGGGCTGCAGACGGGGCTCAGTGGTTGAGTGCCCCTGAGCCCAATCCCCAGTACCCCCCAAAAAATTATTTTTCTTCATTGAAATGAAACTATTCTCACACTAGGTGAGACGATGGCTAAATTTGCTGGATTTCTCCAGGTCCTCTTTGGAAGACTGGACCTGGTGCCGCCTAGCAACACAGAACCAAGGATTCAGGTTCAGTGTCCTTATGAGGGTTGGACTACCTCAAGTTCTTTCTGTACTGTCCAGGTATGGAAAATTTTGCCTCATATTCAAGAAAGTACAATGTTCCTTCCTTTCTGCCCCATGTAAGACAGACAGTCTAAGATGCTCTCTGAGGCACATATTTCACATAGGTCTGAACATACCTTGAGGGTCCCTTGAGGGACCGTTAGTCTTTCAAAACAAAAGATCAGCAGTTTCTCCTCAGGAAAATTTTCCCTTCCTTGGATTGACTTAGTACAGAACAGTTGGGGAAACAGAACACTTACTATGCACTGCTCTGAGCTTTCTCCTTCCCTGCTCAGATGAGGAAAGGTGCTAGATTTGTGTCTCTGAACCTGCAAGTCTGTGGCAGCTATGATGCCTCCATGTATTCATGAGCATTCTCTTATGTAACACCCAGGACAACATGGGGTGGAACTGCGATCCAGTTCCCTAAGGGCAGAAGCTGGCCAGTCCCCACCAGGCTCTCACAATCTCCCATTGTGCCTGAAGCTGTGACCTCACCATCTTGAGCACCAACAGTTACCAGTAAGGGGCTAGATTCTCCATGTTCTTACCATACTCAAAATATGATTTTTTCAATGATCCACACAGATCCCATGCCTGGGATCATCTTTATATCAATTGTATATGGTTGTATCCTGGGACCTTGCCTCTTCCTTTTTTTCATTCTCCTGTTGATTCATCAGCTCAGAAAGAAAAATTATCAAGGTAGGCTCTGAAGATCACCAAGAGTTTGGGATAAGGAGAGCTGTAGCCCATGGGTAAGAAGGGGTCCACTGTGATGGGCCTACTGAATCTGCATCCTGTCCTTACTACATTTTCTGGGAAATGATGCCTGTGTTTCTCTGAACTCCAAGCCTCAGTGACTTTGGATTAGAAGTGCCAAGGGAACACGGTGTCATGTATGATAGCATGTATAATGGCAGTAAGACTGAGACCAGGAACTAGGTTAGGACTGGAACAGGTTAGGACTCAGCCAGGAATTTTCAGTGTGCACATAAACCACAAAAACAGAGTGGCCTCTGATGCTCTGAGAGCAACCCCACAGTCCTCACAGGGGTCTATATAAAGGTGTTTCCAAAAGCGACTTTTTCAATCTTGGTCTCAATCATGAATCCATATGAATATTATCTGTGTGAGGCAGTATGTGAGATCATCTATTACGACCATGAGAACAGGGAGGAGAAAGAGCTGGAGTCAGGCGGATGTTCCTTGCTCTCCCTAGCATGCTCTCTCTGTCAGTCATCATCTGGGGTGATTCATGTATGCAGAACTATTTGGCTATGCAAATCCAGTTGTCCCCTCAAGTACTGATAATCTCAAAGTCTATAATTAAAGATATTCTAAATTATTGGTAAATATACTAACTTCAAAAAGTAGTATCCCATTTAAACAAAATGTTCACCAAATCCTTACATCTTTTAGAAAAATTATATTTTAAAAATTCTCTCACCCTAAAATTTTATGACAATTTTTTGTCAAACCAGATGTTTTGTTTGGAAGACAGCCACATTATCTACACATAAGTACATAATCTGAAACTATTTGAGCAGCTAAGGACACGAAGAGCCCAGACTGTTTCTTCCTCTCTGGAGTCAGAAGGAAGTGTACATCCACTGTGTGCACAGCATCTGCATACGCCTTCCTAAGTCCCATTTCGGAACTGTAGCTCTCTCTACAGTCTCAAGATACCATAGATCTTTCTGACTGCAAATGGACACTGAGTCTTCTTTCTGGAAAGAAAATATTTCAAGGCTGAGTTTTAGCTCTGAAAATTTGTCTCATTTCCACATGCATGAACTTCTCTGTTCATATCTGTCCTGGAATGTCTGTTACTGTCTGATAATGCAGTGGCCAAGCTGCCACTGTGTGATGGGAGTGTGGAGACTAAGTTATTTGTGGAAATGCCCTATGCAATGTGGACAAATCTCCTCTTGGGAATCAGGACAAAGGTAGAATATGGCTATATGTAAAAGAGACACTGAAAGGAATAGAACTTGGAGAAGTTGCAACCTCCATGTTCTGACAGGGAGAGTCTGCCTCCTGGGACCATTCTTTAAGTAATGAATGGGCATTTCTCCAGTTGGTTTAAAACTGTACATGTGTGTGTGCACATGTGTGTGTGTGTGTGTGTGTGTGTATTTGAGAGAGAGAGAGAGAGAGATCTGTATCTGCCTTCTGACTCCAGTAAGGAAGAAACAGTCAGCTCTTCATGTCCTTAGTTGCCCAAATAGTTTCAGATATTTGCTCATGTGCAGATAATGTGGCTGTATTCTCAAACAAAACATCTGGTTTGACAAAAAAAAGTCATAAAATTTTAGTGTGGGAGAATTTTTAAAATATCATTTTTCTAAAAGATATAAGGATTTGGCAAACATTTTGTTTACATGGGATACTACTTTTTGAAGTTGGTATATCTACCAATAATTTAGAATATCTTTAATTACAGACTTAAAGATTATTAATACTTGAAGGGATCATTGGGATTGCATAGCCAAGTAGTTCTGCACACATGAAGTAACTGAAAGTGGGTAATAGAGGACTTTCTCAGGGTCACAGAGAAGTCACTTTTAGATCCAAGATGACCCTGTCCTGATTCCTAGGGACAGGTCCACCCCCATTTCCATGCTTTCCACCAGGGACCCTTTTCTCCTCTCAGAGGACAGAAGATAAAAGACCTAGAAAATACAATTACAAAAATGAAAGGTTTGCTGGACCTGCAATTCTTCTGAGCTTTATATATGAAATGGGTGAGACAGATACACCTACGGCCACTTTCAGAGAAATGTGATCTAGTGGTAGCATGCCATGGTGCTTGGTTTCTAGCTCACCTGTCATCATCATAAAATTCGTAGTAGTTTTTCAACTGGCAGCTTTGTTTTAATTTTTCCCAGGGCCTCAGTGTATCCCAGAGGACAGTTCCTCCTAGACAGGTAAAAGGCAGGTTCAGTATCCAGCATCCTAGACTTATTTCTGGGAAGATGAGTTTGAGCCATTAGTTGCCAATCCTTCCAGCAAAGGCAAGATGGGAGTGGGTTCATGATTCCTAATTTAACAGGATTACCTTCCCAAGTCATACCTGTTATTTCTTGACACCTTTAAGGAGGATAGGAAGAAATTAGAGATTGTGACATTCACTATCCTACAGTTACATCCACACATGCATTTTTTTGATACTGAAATCATATCTTCCCATTTACAGCAGTCACATGGATTATGAAAAGATATTTTTGGGCTAATTCAGGATGTAAAAACCAAAGTGAGAAATATCATTAAGAAGATAAATCAGGGGCTGGGATTGTAGCTCAGCGGTAGAGCGCTTGCCTCGCATGCGTGAGGCCCTGGGTTCGATCCTCAGCACCACATACAAAGCAATAAAATAAAGACATTGTGTCCATCTACAACTAAAAAAAATTTTAAAAAAAAAAATAAATAAAAAATAAAAAAAAAGAAGATAAATCACTGACAAAGTATTCTGGTACTATATAGTTATTAATATATTAAGATTACCTTGGCAAGTGTGTATTCTTTGTGGGGGGGCGCAGGTTTAGGACAAGGTAATTACTCCAAAGTTCTTTAAGACCCATAGCAGCACTGGTTACATAATTTTCAGAGCTTGATGCAAAATGAAAATGTTCAAAAATTAGTAAAACTTTGAAGAGGGTCTGGAACATTTCTCCCACCATCAGATCTTCTAAGCAGGGGGCATTGTGCAATTGCTTAGGTCATAGTACCTGTGAAGCCACACTTGATCCTCAGAATTTCAGAACTGGAAGGCCCAATAAACCACAGTGTATGTCAAGGTGGTGTTGTCCCTTAAGAAGATAAAAACCATAGCAGCAGTGTCCATTTGAGCACTTTCAGGAAAAGCTAGAATTATCCCTGTGGGCATTTGGGAAGCCAAGACTTTGTTGCATAGTGTACTTATGGAAGAAACAGTAATGGAGCTAGCCTTCCTGCAATCAATTTCCTTAGATTTTGCCAGGGAAAAAGTGCATTGTTCACAATTCCTTTCTCCAATTCCATTTCCCTGATTGTACAGACTGAGAAACAGCTCTTTATAGACTTCTTTAGTCTGCCAATAATTATGATAGATATTCCTCAGATAACAATCTGATGAATAATTGGTGTTGTAGAAATTATCTCAGTCTGGATCCCTAGGTTTCTATGCCTTTACCTTGCCCTTGATTCTGATGCCTCTAGGGGACTCTGTTTTGTCTCTGGGTCATAACTATAACCAGACCCTAAATTTGCTATCTCTGGTTGTTTTTCACATTCTCAGAGGAGAAGAAACTCCTGAATGAAGCGGGACCCAGATGTGAGGATACTAAGCTCAGAAACTCTGGAATGCCACACCAAAACCCAGTGTGCCTGTATTGATAGTTACATTTTGGTCCAGGCTAGAGGTTCAGAAACCATCACAGTATGTGTCCAGATAGGATAATGCTGACTTGTGTCCATTTGTATATGTTTACCAATAATAAACTCTTTGATCATTTTAGACCAGTTCTGTGTGACTAAGATATCTTTGTAAACATCTAGAGATGTCAACACAAATTACTTTCATAGAATTTATAACCTGGCTACTATAATTCAGAGATGATTTTCTTCTTCTGGATGAAATCCTAGACCAGTGACTTGTGCTCAGACTGAATAAGATGCCAACTCCAGCTCCAAAGCCAGAGGTTTCTCTCCCCACAGATGACATCACAGTAAAACACTTGAATATTCCAGAAATGTTCTATGCTATGACATCATCTTTTCTTGCATAATTGTATCCACTACCCTATGACTAGAATTTGGTTTCATGAAGGCAAATGCAGGTATAACAGAACTTCCTGTAAAAATAAACTAACTGAAAATATTAGAAATCTAAAATGTTCTCAGAGACATAAATTCGAATAGGAAGGCACAAGAGTCAGATGTAAACAATGTTTTTAAGTTATTAACTTTGAAATGTTAGCTGTGAAGATTCTCAGACCCAAGTTATTTCTAAACCCATTTCTGCCTTTTCGTGGTGGAGTTATTGGGTTTAGCACCTCATATGTGCCGATGGAAAATGAGAATTTGTCCCTTAGAGTTCTCACTGAAGACTATCATATATTCTCAACTATACTGATTTCCATTTTATTTTATTAATTTCTTTTTTCTGTGTTAAGGATGAACCCTTGGCCTTGCACATGCTAGGCAATCACTGTACTACCAAGCTAGTCCACCTTCCCTATAGTGATATTTTAAAATGTAAACAAATTCAAGTAACCCCATAGCACAGTCATATCCACTCATATGCTAGAAGATAGTGATGTATAACATCTTGGGAAATATAAGTTATACTCTCTCTAAATTACTCTCTGTTCCTCTATTTTTTAATTATGTGTTTTGAAGAAGTGAAGTAATCCTCTATGTTCAAGCTGGAGGTACAGGAAAGTCAAATGATAAACTCCTAAACACCAAAAGTGCTTATTTAATTATATCCCTACTTCCCAACATAGGCCTGTTAGGGAAGGGAAGAGGAATGAGGTTATTTCTGTCCTGCTGTCGACAGGACCACACAGCAGAATAGAATCAGACTCGCTAACCTCTCAGCTTCCCAGGGAAATTATTATAGTTCACCCGTCTGCTGGGCACCATCTGCATATAACGAGTCAGAGTTTTCAGTAGTTTTTCCAATAGTCAGAGTTTTCAATCATTTCAATAATGAGAAATAAGTGGATGAAACATTAGCCCTCTATACACTCTGGAATATTTCTAACAGCTCTCAGGTGTGTTTGATCATGCTTCTAACCACTTGAATTCTCAATGTTTCTGCCTTTCCTTCCTATGCCTCCTATCTTCTCCCTGCCAGGTTTCACCTAAGAAATGAACATTTTACTATTTCTTCCTTCTCTAAAATATTACCCTTAAAAGCTTATTTTATATAGTCAACTTTTACTGATGTTTTGCGTTAAAGTAGAGCTAAGGGTAAAGATGTGAATCTTAGCAAATGAACCTAATCTTAATATCCCTCTACTACTGTACTCCTGCCCTTCACTCAAGGGAATTTCTCCTTGGATCTCTTTCCACGTTCACCCTGTGACGATTACTTGGTGCACAATCTCCACTCTCTCTATTGGCCTTTTCTAATTCTTTTCTTTTACAGGTTTTGAAATGGCTCCCATAAGCCTCTTGAAACTGACCCTTCCAGCCTCAGGTATAGAGAGGTAACAGGAGAATAATCCAATAAAACACACTTTTTCCAATAGAGGCAAAGCAGAAGAATTTTGTCTTCTTCGAATAGTAAGTTTTATTCATAGGCAGGAAATCACAGGAAAATGTTATGCTATGCTCCCAGTAGTCATTCCTTAGCCAGTCTGATTTTCTGATTCTCATAGTTGAGATCTCTTGTACACAAGCTGACATCATCAAACAGGATTTGTTTATTCTGTCTAATATGAGTTGAGGCCAGCCTTGCCCTTTGGTCCAAGAGGAACTGCTTAATTTCCATATAGGAACATGACAGCAGTTTAGCAGGTAAGTCTGGTTCCTATGTGCTAACAAGAACCATGCTCACATAGCAGACTTAATGAAATGAATGTAAATCTAATTATAAAAAACTGGGCACTGAGTGATGCACTGTAACACAACATACAGAGAGCATTTAATTTTGCTACTACTACCCACAACCCACCCTCTTTTCCTAAATACAAAAGTAACTGCTATTTTTTCTTTTGATATAGCAAGATTTTCCTTCCTGTTATATAATACTATGGTCATAAATGCAAATGGGTCTAATGATGAGCAGAAAAACATACTGCACCTTTGGTCATATCTGATTAACAGAGTAATGCAAGAGGCCTTGCTGATCTCTGCTTGGCAGAAAATTATAGGGTGACTTGCATAACTTTGTTTTGAAAGATCTATATCACACCTACAGAATTTCTTAAGCTAGCAGTTTTGCCATTGATCAATCATAGAGATAAAGGGTCATTTAACTTGAGAAATTTGAATTCAATATAATAATTAATAACATTTCATGTAGTTTGGCTCAAACATGACAACTATATCATGTTCTCTAAACATATCTTCTTAAATGGGATAATGTGTTTTATAGGCCATGCCTCCATATTTCTGCCAAAATGGTAGGAGCTGACCACTCCCAAAATCAACTCCAGAGAAATAGCAGTGATATATGGGAATAGGTATCCAAGGCACATCAGGGTGAGTCTATCCTTAGGTAGACTGAAGCCTACTCTAACCTAAGGAGTGAGAGCAATGAGCATGGCTGGATTGGAGAAGGGCTTCAAGCTGGGAAGAGGGCTGCTGGGAGACAATAAAAGTTCTGATCTTACATTTCCCTAATTCATTTTACTACTTGAGCTATAACTACAGAAATCTGTGGCAGCAATCTAAGCTATGTCCTGACTCTCATCATAGAGTTACAAGGGTTACTAAGTTGAGAAGCTGAACAGTGAAAAAAGGTAGAATAGATTTGGCTGAAGAACAAATTAGTGAGTTGAACTATAAATCTACCAAAAAGGCCGAGAAAAATAGTAAAGGTAGAAAAATATCACTGAAATACTAAAGAACATAGAGACAGCATCTATTTATCAGGAGGCCCAGAAAGAAAGAAACATAAACCTGGGAAAAAGGAAATTTGAAGAATAGGTGGAAATTTCACAGAGATACACACACACACACACACACACAAAGTCAGTTATGTTAGTTCACCATTTTGTTAGGAATAGGTAAGCATGGCATATAAAAAACAGCCCATTTAAGAACATAAAAAAATACTTGTAGGGCTGGGGTTGTGGCTCAGTGGTAGAGCACGCACCTAGCACAGGTGAGGTACTGAGTTCAATCCTCAGTACCACATAAAAATAGTAAATAAATAAAAATAAAGTATTGTGTCTACCTACAACTAAAAAATATTTTTTAAAAAATTACTTGTAGATTGTCTCTCAAGTAAGATAAAAGAAAATAATAAATCTAGGTAAATTAGAGAGAAATTTTTTAAATACTAAGTAAAATTTCCAGAGAACAGGGAACATCATCTACCAAAAAAAAAAAAAAAGTCAGGTTGAATCATAAACTTTTCAATAGCAATAGTACTTACAAGAAAGTAAAATATTTCTTGAGAGTTTAAAAACAAAATGTTGAACATAAAATTGTAAATATAACAAAACTTTAAATTTGGTCTAGGTCACAGTAAACTCCTAGATTTTAAATTAGCTCCACAGTCTGATCCAATTAAATGAAGTTCCCTTGAAACAGTCATCTTTACACCATTCCTTCAGGTTTGCTTTGACACCGAGTACTCATCTTAGTTATCTATCGCCCTGTTTTTCTTGGTTCATCTTCTAGCTGGACTATGGTTAGCTGATTGCTCTTATGGATCTATAGCATCTTCATAATTGCTTACCAATAAAATCTCCATTGTTTTTTAGACCAACCAATATATTTTGGATATTAACCCTTTACCAGATATATGCTTGGCAAATATTTTCTCTTACTTCATGGGTCACCTTTTCATTTTGTGTACTGTTTTCTTTGCTCTCCAGAAGCTTTTTATTTTTTTATGGTCCCACTTGTCTTCACACTCTGTTCCAAATAAAGTCAGTCATCCCAGAGGCAACTACGGATCTACGGATCTATTCTTATAGAAAAAAAAAAAAACCCTAAACAACACTTGCCACTACTCTGGAGATGGGAGTAAAAACCACTTAGTTTGGGCTTACAGTCCTGCTTTATAACCAGGATGCTGGGAATTGCTGTATCTGGCCCTCTCTTGTGTTTTTCAGCATGGAAGCTCAACCTTTGAGCTAGCTAGAGGGGATGAGGAATTGCGATAGCGCACCCAACCTAGGGAGACACTGCCATACAAGATGAAAGTGTGGCAGAGAGAGGGCCTGGCATTCTTAGCAGTACTCACCAACTTCCATTATACTCTGATGAAGGGTAGATGTGGGTTGTGGGCCAAGAGCATTAGGCTCACAGTTTCTTATTTAGTCAATTTCCTTGAATGTTTCTCCACTTACTTTATGCCCATAGAGCAATATCCAGAGACATTAAATGGCTGTTATGGTTTCATTTAAAAAAAAAACTATTTTCACCTGCTACAATATTTCTTTGGGGAGAGATTTATGAGCTCCTCCATTACCATTATAGAATTCTCTCTCCTTTGTTACTTTAGAGCAAAATGAGATAATCCTGGTTCATCTTACTCTTCTGAGCTCTATAATTAAGCCTACTTACAAGTATGTTACATATAAATCAATACCAAAATGAACCAGTTTTTCTCTAGGTTTGCTTATGCTGTTAGCATTCAATTACTTATAGATCCTTTCAGTGAACACAGCTGGAAAAAATATATACTTACAAATAAATATACACACACATCATTTCTATTCTGCATTTATCAATATACACACATGCAAATATTAAAACTATCTTCTATTTTCCTTCTAAAAGAACACTATAAAAACAATAACTGAATCAGTTTTCCCATGTCATGGTTATATATCATCATGAGGCTTCATGTGAGGGATACCGACATTTCTGTTCTTAACTCTTAACCATTATTCTTACTTCTAAGATATTCTTCATATGGCACTGTGGCTAGTAGTTTAGATTTAAAGACTTTAAAGTCTACTAAGGTTCTTAGTGTTAAGTAAAGTGATGAAAGTAATAACTTGTACAAAGTTCCACTAAGCCATTGATGCATGTTTAAATATCTAGAGCAATTAAAAAGGATAGTAAAAGAATGTATAACTGAAAAACTGAAAGAAAACTACTAAGACATTTGATTTATAGAAAATATAGCAAGATAAAGGAATAAGAAATTCATAAAACTAGCAGGTGAAAAGAAATTCTAAGATCATAGATAAACACATATGTAATAAGTTGGGGTTGTTTTTATTTATTTATTTTAGTATTGAATTTTATGATTTCCTTATAATATTTGGGATATTAGCCCCTTAACCTCTTATCAGATGTATGGTTTGTAAATAGTATCTCCCATTCCACATGTTACCTTTCCATTTTGTTTATTGTTTCCTTTACTGTGCAGAGCTTTTAGTTTGTTGTAGTTCTACTTGCTTAATGTTACTCTTGTTGCCTGTGTTTTTGATGTCAGATCCAAAAGCATCACTGCCAAGACCAATACCAAGGAGATTTTCTCTAAGTTTTCTTCTAGGAGTTTTAGGATTTCAGACTTTATATTTAAATTTTGAATCCAATTCAAATAAAGTTTTGTTTATGGTGTAAAACTAGAGCACAGTTTTCTTTTGCATGTTTTTTTTAAGTATATTTTTTAGTAGTATGCAGCATCTTTTATTATTTATTTTTATGTGGTGCTGAGGATCGAACCCGGTGACTTATGCATGCAAGGCAAGCGCTCTACCACTGAGCCACCGCCCAAGCCCCTTCTTTTGCATGTTGATGTCCAGTTTTTCCAACATCTTTACATGAAGGTATTTTCCTTTCCTTATTGCACATTCTTGGTTCCCTTGTCAAAAACTAGGTGACCATATATATAAATGAATGGATAAATAAGTTGTAAGATATACAATATTATATATTAAATAATATATATGTATATATAATTCAGCCCCCCACAAAGAAGAAATTCTTTCATGTCTGCTGCAATGTAGATGAATCTGGAAGACGTTATGCTTAGTGAAATAAGCCAAAGAATGTTATCACTTATATGTGGAAACTAAAAAGTTGAACTCACAGAGACAGAGAGTAGAATGGGGTTGCCAGAGACTAAAGTTAAAGAAAATAGAAAATGTTGGCCAACGGGTATAAACTTTCACTTACCAGATGAAAAAGTTCTGGAGAATCCAATGTACGTTATGAGTGGTGATAAATGTGCTAAGTAATTTGTTGTAATAATCATTACATAACATATACATATATCAAACCATGCCATTGCATACCTTGAATATTCCTTGTCAATTAAATGTTTTAAGATAAAAACAAAGAAGACAATGTAATGATATTTCCAAAGTGATATAAGAAAAATTATTAATACAAAATTCTATATACAGTGAAAATATCCTTCAAACATGAAGGCAGAATAAAGACATTTAGAATAAATAGCTAAAAAAAAGTTTTTTAAAATTTTTAAAAATGAGAGAATTTATTAACAAATTTTCACTACAAAAATGCTAAAGAAAATTCTTCAAGCTAAAAGGAAATGACAGTAGATGGAAATCTGGATCTAGAAGAGTAAACATAAAAAAAAAAAAACATAAAAAAGAAAGCCCTTATTTTTCCTCTCTCTTTAAAATACATATGATTAAAAGAAAGGGGTTATCCAATGAAAATCCAAGGGAGATCAGTAAAGAAAAGGGACCAAGGAGTGGAGGAGGGGAGGGAATGGAGAAGTGCTGGGGAGTAATATTGGCCAAATTATATTGTTATATTGTGTGCATGTCCTAATATGTAACAACAAATTCCATCATTATGTACACTTATAATTCACCAATGAAAAAATGTGGAAAGTAAAAAATAAAATACATATGATTATTTGAGGCAAAAAATAAAACTAGAATAGGCATTAAAATTCATGTGCAGATCATATATATTATATATATATATTAGCAGTAACAATTAGATCCTAGTTATTTAACTAGGATAACTAGAATTATATTTTGGCAAAGTTCTTTCACTTTACCTACATATCAGGTACAATATCACATTTAAAGAGACTGTGAAAAGATAATGCATGGAGTCATTTATTATGAATAATTTCCTTTCATCATAAGTAAACACTATGAAGAAATGAAGAAGACAGATTGTCTTTTATTTAGGGAACAATATCACAAAGAGTTCTCAGCAGATTTGCTTGCTCCAAAAATGACACTAAATGGCAATAAGCTCAGTATCCTCATAGCCAGGGTCTTCTTGTCTCAGGAGCAGGGAGGATCCTTTCCTTTCCATGCTAGGTAGACAGCTTCTCTGGGAAACAGAAGAGGGGTGCCTGAAACAGTAAGGAGAACCCGAGTTTCAGTAGTGACAAGATGGTAGAGACCTCTTATAGAAGGAAAGACAAGTACAAAGAGGCTGCAAAATACCTACATAGGCCCAGGGCGTGTCTGAAAAGCCAGATAGAGCTGCTTCATTCTGAGTGCTCTGTGCTAAACCTGTAAAGGATTATGAGTCTTTGGAGAAGACCATAAGCCCAGGAGAATCCAATTACCCTGGCCATCTCTTGAGTCTTCAGGACCATGAAGTCCCTAGCTCAGTTCCAGTGGATCTGCCTGAACCCTAGGATGTTAACACCCTGTTCTAAGCTGTGTTCACAATCTTCTGAATTTGGTTTTACTATAAAGTGAACATTGATAAGGCTTTGGAGCCCTTAGCTACTACAATTTTATAAACTGTATGGCTTGTTCTGACCCTGATCATCAAGCCTACTATAATTTTGTCATAAAATATGTATATTTCATAGCGCAGGACTCTGAAAATGTGTCTCCCTTATTACATGGGTCGGAGCAGAAGAATCACTTATTTCTAGAGTTGGGAGAAACTCTTGTCCATTCATCTGGAGAGAAGAGAAGGAAAATGAGATCCCTGAAATGGGTTTGGGAAAGTCACTGGGTCCCACCCACCACCACTGGTACATGGTTCTGTCCCAGATGCCAAGAGATCAGGCACAATTTTCCAGAGCCAGAGCTCAGGGCAGCAGGCAGCCTGGGAAGCCCCTTACATGCAAACACACTCCTTCAACCCTCGCCCACTCTCCTGGTCCTGCTACTCACCAGAGCACCTCACACCAGCGTCCTCCTCATGCTTGCAGTCACTCTGCCCCCAGGGGGCTGCAGCACAGGCCCACAGGGAGGGCTCCCTGCCCCTGCACTGCACCTCATCCAACCAGATGCTTCCGTTCCCAGGGCCAAACGCAGCCTCCTCTGGGGCTTCCAGGGCAGAGCCACAGCCCAGCTGCTGACACACCACCTCAGCCTCTGCAAGCCTCCAGGAGTCATCGCACAGTGTGCCCCAGGTGCCTTCGTGCCAAACCTCCAGGCGCCCTGAGCACTTACTGTCTCCTCCCCTGAGTGGAAGCTTCTCTTTGAAAAAGGCAGCAGCACCTCCTCTTACTGCCCTGGTGGGAGGAAAGGAGCCCCTGGAAGCCACGGGGAAGGCGGGAGGGTTTGAGGTACCTGTGCAGGGTGCAGTGGCTGGACAGCTCTTGGGTCTGTTTCCTGCAGGAGCAGACAGTGAGAAAGCACTGGGTCAGGGGCAAATGAAGTGGTGCTGCCCAAGACACGGTTCTGGAAGGTCCTGGGCTCACACCAGGTGACAGGTGGAGATAACAGGTTTCACAAGCAGTCTAACGGGCTGCATTACTGAGACATTCCCTGGAGCATATCCCTATCAGCAAGTGAAATTATTTTTATCAGTTTCCATTTTTTCATTTTCCCCATTTCCTGAACAAACACAAACTGTCTTGCACTTGCCCTCCCACTCACTCCCCACAATGCAAACTCCACAAGGGAAAACTTTGCCTTGCCTCATTCCTGCTGATCTTGCTATCAGGACAGTGTCTGGCACATCCACATACATGTGGAGAATCGTCTATGAATTGATAGACCCAGTCTAATTCTGTTTTAAGTTTGGGAGTCATCTCTTCCTGAGGTCATAAAAAAAAGTTCATTCTTGTTCAGCTTGTTAGGAATTCTTGCTCATTCCTTGAACCCCTCAGCACCTGGCTTTTTGAATAGATAGCTTTGACTGGGTAATCACTCTTCCTAAAATCTCAATGATGCCTCCTAAATGCCAAGGTTAAAGTCTGAGTTTACTCCCTACCTAGAAATGTTAAACTATAAGTTCATTAATTTGCTATCTGCTTCTGTATGATGCTTGCCAAAACTCTACTTTTGTAACTCTTTAAGATATAAAAACCTCTCTGCTCTGGGACCAGGCTGCTGATCTCTGGCCCTGTTTGCAGAGAGAGACAGCTGCTGTACAGCTAATGTGCACACAATATAAGCTCGCTTAATTTGATTTAGAATTGGAGTTGGTGGTTCTTTCTTTGCATCCTGGGTTCAACAGAATGTTCTGAATAGGGACCTAAAATATTTATTGAATGGAGAAATTTTACTCCATTCATTCAAGAAATCTTACTTTGCTGAAAAACAGTTCCTTTACATTCTTGCTAATAAGTAAGATAATAAATGAAATATAAATTAATGTCAATGATTTATGGTAATAAATAGTGGGCATTAAAAATATAATTAATGCATGATCACAAAATTAATTTGTGTTCAATGTTACACTTAATTTTTAATAGACAATTGTAAAACAGATCAAAAGTATAAAAGATTTCTATTCTATAAAAGTAATAGAGCACTGGGCATGGTGGCACACACCTGTGATCCCAGCAACTCGAGAGATCAAGGCAAAAGAATTCCAAGTTCAAATTCAGTCTCAGCAACTTAAAGAGATCTTGTCTCAAAACAAAAAATAAAAATGACTGGGGATGTGGCTCAGTGGTTTAGCACCTCCGGGTTCAATTCTTGGTACCAAAAAAGAGCAGGTAAAAAATAGATAAGGGATCAATAAAACAATAGCTAACTGGTAAGAACAAGATTTGTGCACAAAACTCAAATAAATACACTAAGGAAAAATAATACATGAGAGTTCACAGAGATAACATAGAAACAAAAAATTCATAAAAAATTGAAATCAAAAGAAATACATATAAATGCAAAGTAATACCAAGAAAATAGATGTCTACATGGCACTTGTTATTAAAAACCAGTATTGGTATATATTATTATCCTATTATCCTGTCAAAACTGCCTTATGCAGGAACATCTCTGAAAATGATGGCAGGACCTCTCTTGGGTGGTTGATCACCTTTAGGACTGTAGACATCCCTATCTCTCATTTCATGTTGTCTTACTTTAGGAAAAAATATCTTCAGTATGCAGTTTTGCTTAACATCGTTTCAGCTGCCATAGGAAAAGGGGAGGGGAAGTGAGGAAAGAGAAATGAGAAGAGAGTATAAACATCTCCCTTTCAAATATTTATCATCACATTTTTTCTAGCTGTATATTTCAGGCAACTCCCACAATTCATTCATTTTTACCTTAAATGATATGCTAGGAGTTGCCTAATAATTTTGATGATTTATTTTCCATGAAAATGAAGGATTTGAGAAATGGTAGTTAACAGTTTATCAATCCTATTTACACCAGCAGACTATTAATAGACAAAGGATAATGTAATATGACTGTTACCTTTTTATATTTTTACATGTCTTTCTTGCTTATAATGGATAAATAATGCTGTTGTAACTTAAGTGAAATAGAAAGGAGATGGTTTCTCTCTGAGCCTAATACAACCTGGTGGGAACATAAATCCCCTTGCACAAACCTCCATGCACAAACCCAGCTAAAGGAAGTGTGGCCTATTCGAGGAAGAAAGAGAAAGAAAAGAGGGTGTAAGAGAAGATGGGTTGGCCATCCTTTCGTTGTGGACCTCATAGGAGTGAGGTTCTTCTGTTATTTATTCTTAGAGTAAACCCAGCACACCCCCCTTGTAATTTCTATCCATCATTTACAACTCTGTCGCCTGGAGCAGCTCATGAAAATCTCCTCCCTCTTCCCTGGTGAAGTCCTTCAACATCTGAGCACAATACGCTGACTGTGTCTTCCCTGGAATTTCTGCAAAATAGCCTAGCATACACTCCCCATGACATTGCTTTCTATTTGTTTTTGCACCTGGGACAAACAATGAAATGTGCCATTTTTTAAAATATATACTTTTTAGTTGTAGATGAACCTTTATTTTTATTTATTTTTTAAAAATATATTTTTATTCTAATTAGGTTTATATAAAGCAGAATGCATTTTGATTCATTGTACACAAATGGAGCACAACTTTTCATTTCTCTGGTTGTACACAATATAGAGTTACACCATCTGTGCATGAACCTTGTCCATCACATTCCACCATCTTTCCTGCCCCCATGTCCCATCCCCTCTTTTCCCTCCCCTTTGACCAAAGTTTCTCCATTCTTCCCATGCCCCCTCCCCCATTATGGATCAACATTCACTTATCAGAGAAAACATTCAGCCTTTGATTTTTTGGGATTGGCTTACTTCTCTTAGCATGATGTCCTCCAACTCCATCCATTTACCTGCAAATGCCAAAATTTTATTCTCTTTTAATGCC
>CM053403.1:91034199-91049459 GCA_028644305.1 Xerus rutilus
TCTCTAAATAAAACACAAAATAAGGCTGGGGATGTGGCTCAGTGGTTGAGCGCCCCTGAGTTCAATCTCTGGTACCAAAAAAAAAAAAATGGCAATAATAAGGTAGGCATTTCAAAGACATATAAGTGGTCCATAAACATAGAAGGATGCTCAATCTCTATGAATTCAAAAAGTGCAAGGTAAAAATCACAAAGAAAAACCTATTCTAAAATCACTAGAATGAAAAAATTAATAAGTCCAACAATACCAAGTCAGATAACAAGTTGGACTCAATAGGGCTAGGTGTGGGAGTGATACAAAACAAAGAAGGTTTTTTTGTTTTGGTTTGGTTTTGGTTTTGGTACCGGGCATTGAACTCAGGGGCACTCGACCACTGAGCCACATCCCCAGCCTTATTTTGTGTTTTATTTAGAGACAGGGTCTCACTGAGTTGCTTAGCAACTTGCCGCTGCTGAGGCTGGCTTTGAACTCCTGATTCTCCTGTCTCAGCCTCCCAAAGTGCTGGGATTACAGGCATGCGCCACCATGCCAGGCTAAACAATGGAGATTTTTATACCCCAATGGTAGGGATGGAAATTAGCACACTCACTCTGGAAACCTGCATCACCTTAGAAATTAAATATTCACATTCTGCCCCTTGGTATATAGCCAAACAATTGGTATATACCCTACCAAACAATTCCATCCCTCAATATATTCCCCCAAAACTCCTGTACATGTGCACTAGGCAACAGCTACAAAAATATTCATAGCAATGATTTACTCATCAGAGCCAAAAGTAGAAACAACCTAAATGTTACCACAGAAAAACAGATAATTTGTGTTATATTTGTGAACTACAGCTATACATTAAAATACGAATGAGTCTTTGAAATATGTCAAATGAATAAAAGCAAATCCCAGAAAAGAACAGAATGATGCCATTTTTAGAAAACTCAAAAACAAACACATTAGGAGCCAGGCTTGGTGGCGCAAGCCTGTAATCCCAGCACTTTGGGATGCTAAGACAGGAGAATTGTGAGTTCAATCCCTGGTACCAAAAATAAATAAATAAACAAACACATTTGAGAAGTATACATGTATAATAAAAAGTATTCTATAAAAAGCAAGAGAGTGGTGACTTCTGAGAAAATGGAAAAGATATAAACAGAGGAAGCACAGAGTTTCAGTGTTATTGATAACATTCTTGGTCACTGTTATTATTGACAACATTCTTGTCGAATTAATGTCATAATTGTGCTTTATAAGTGACATGTTAGGTTAAATTTATTCTTGATATTTAGCAAAAGCTACATAGTAACATTAAACAATGAACTTAGAAGGTTCTGGTATTACTGATGGGATGTGGGAGTGAGTGAGAGTTGGGAATTAAGGTTTCCAGTCTGGGAAACTGAAAGAGATGCTTCTAGAAATAACTCCTTATATTAATTAGAAAAGGCTAAACATTGAAAGAAACGACCACATGAGAAGGACTTGGGTCAGGATTCCATTTACTTTCTAGCTTCCATTCAGTCCCCACTATGTTAAGCAAGGTCGCAATGGCGTTTTAGATCCCTTGAAGACCTGGGCATCACTTTTCCCAGTCAGTTACTCTGCTATATAGCCACAGGTCTCTTTAGAGAGGATTTGGAGAGTGTTTATTGAATATACTAGTGGTATCACAGTTTTTCTTTTTTTTTTTTTTTTTTGGTGCATTATAATTATACATAAGTGGGTTTCATTATGCCATTTTCACACATGCATATAATTTGATCAATCTCATTCACTAGGACCTTCCCTTTCCCTCTTCTCCTCCCTCCCCTGGTCTGCTTGCTCTATTCTACTGATCTCCTTTCTTTCATTATTATTTTAATTAGTGCATTATAATTATACATAGAAGCAGGATTCAACATGGACATAGCATAATTTAATAGATTTTGTTCCTCAGTATTTTACTTGCCCTCCCCTCATCCCTCCTTCTCAATCCTCTTCCTCTATTCTATTGGTTCTTTTCAAAGAGAATTAGCCTCCCCTTCAAGCAATAACTGGTCCAGACCTTGAACCTGGACAAAGGGTCATCCTTTTCCAAAGTGGTGCTGACTTCAGCCTTTCGTGATGCCTTCATTGGCTGCCCACCTTTCTCACTCTTGGGAACAGCATGGCCTATTAATCCATCACAGTAGTCTTAATGGGTTATGGTGTCCTGTTTCCCAGCCCAGGTTTACCATCTATTATGGTAACTAAGCCCACCTTGCTCTGGGGGTAAGTGTCTCCACACAGCCCAGGGAGCCCAGTTTTTCTAATTTTGCATGAAACTCAGTATAATTTTTCAATCGAGCCTGGAACTCAGAAGCATTTTCTATTTTTCATTTAATTTATTCATTTGCTTTCCTTTGGAATTTCTATTGTTTTGTGCACAAGGATTCCCAGATCTGTTCTCTTAATCCCTTGGTTTTTTACCTCAATTCATTTATTTTTGTTCTATATGTCTATTTTTTTTCAGACCATGAAAATGATCTCATCATTCATTCTGTTTACTTAATGAATTTTTTAATTAGGAAATCATGTTTATTTATTCTAGACCATTTGTGCTCTACTGGCGTTGAGAATTTCCTTTTGCAAGTGTGTATAGGCATATATGTGGGCATGAGCGCACTGCTTGCGGAAGTCCTCTTCTGATTTCTTATCAATTGGCCATGGCTGAGCGTTGCTCTGATACTCTCTCTTCCCAGTCTAAGCAAATGAGAGCAAGACCAATGCAAATGCAGCACCCCAGCCACCAGAAGGCAGCTCATTCAGATGTCTATGGCTTCTGCAGTGCCACTGGTGGCCAAGGGTCAAGGCCATCACTGATCATTCACACCTAAGATGGCTCCTCTTGCTGTCACCACCTCAACATGCTGCCCTCTCTGGCACTCAGCATCAGGTTCCCCTCACGACCTACATGGAAACTCTGCTGCCAAGTTGCAGTTGGTCTTTAGAGCCAGGGCTTCCTACACAGACCTCCCTCCCACAACCATGTGACTGCTCAAGCCTGAGCTCCAGACACTAAGGAGCCTCTGCTCAGGACACATCCCACCTCCTTTAGAAGTCCTTCTCCAGGAGGCCTGTTCTCCCTTCTGTACTGAGTCGCTGAACAGGGTTTCTAGCTCTAGTTTTGGCCAGTGTGCTGGGTATGGTGGCACACACCTGTAATCCCAGTGGCTCGGGAGGCTGGAGCAGAAGGCTCCAAAAGCCAGCCACAGCAAGTTAATGAGGCTCTAAGCAACTTAGCAAGACCCTATCTCAAAATAAAAAACAAAAAGTTCTGGGGATGTGGCTCAGTTGTTAAGCACCACTGGGTTTAATCACCCAGTACCAAAAAGAAAAAGAACTTTTGGGGGGTTTTTGTTTGTTTGTTTTGGTACTGGGGATTGAATCCACTGAACCACATCCCCAGCCCATTTTTTATTTTAAGACAGGGTTTCACTAAGTTGCTGAGGCTGACTTTGAACTGCAATCCTCCCGCCTCAGCCTCTTCAGTTGCTGGAATTACAGGTGTGTACCACTACACCCAGCAGGACATTGTGCTCTTAAGTGTGCTCTCCTTTACCAAAGCCTTCCCTTCACAGGGCACTTTCCCTTGTGGGAGCAAGGTATAGAGACCAATAATTCAATCCCTCTTTTCCAACTTGGGGAAAACCAAAACATTAGCTCCAAACATGGAGGGGCTCCTTTGACATTTCCTGATTCTTCAACCCACACTTTCAGTATGCATTCAGTTCATTCAACAAGCATTGATTGAAGTTCTGAATGTCATGCACAGCTGTGAGAAGTTAGAGAGGTAAGAGACCCCATGTCACATCTAAGAACACTAGTTCCAGGAATGAGGAGTCGGGGATGAACAAAATGAGAAAAAACAAAAACAAAAAAGTAGCTCTCATAGTAATCCAAGAACAAGGATGAGCCCCTAAACAAAAGCACTTCATGAAAGTACAAAGATCAGAAGACTTTTTGTGAGCTATTTTGAGGAGGTAGATCCCGAAGAACTGAGTGACTTCAGGAGTACTAAAGAATCCAGATCCACTCACGTTTCTCCCCATACATCTCCAAGAATACATGAAATGAGATTTTTGAAAGGATATTCCTGTTTTGAATTTGGTGAGTCTAAGGTACCTATGGAACATGTTGGGGACAGAACTAGGAAGTGTGCAGTGTCTCTAAGGCCTGGGGTGGAGAACTAGGTTGGACAGGTGTGGATGCAGACACCAATGGATCCCCTAATGCAAGGAAGGCAGAAGGACAAGAACTGACCTCTTAAGAACAATATTCATGGAGCAGATAGACAGATACAGGAAAGACTTTAGGAAAGAATAGCAGTGGGGGAAGTTTAGAGCACTGTGATCATCAATGCAGGGCCACTGATTAAAGCCATATAGATTTTGCACTGCACAACACTGCAAAGCATTACTCATGGACTATGTTAATGCACCCCCACACTCCCAGAATTATGCAGTACACAACCTGCACAATCAGGTGCGGCAGAGCTGCCTCTGAATCAAGAAAGATCAGAAATAAACATGCCTGTTATCCTTGGCAGTACGTGAAGCAACTGGTAACCTTATTAGTTTCAGTAGTGCGGTGAGCACAGTAAACAGTACAGTACATGTGAAATGAATATCCTGGAATGGAAGCAATAAAAATGGCCTGCCCCCAAAGAAACTTGGCTGCAAAGGGAGAGGGAGTCTCAAGGTAGGAGGTGTGCAGGACTGCTACTCCTGTTCCCATTCCTTAAATTCCAGCCACTCTGGCCTTCTTGCTGTTGGGAGTGCTTTTTAACGTCAAATCACAGCCTTGCATTTGCTCCCCAGGACCTGGATGGCTCTTCCACCAGAACTCCCCATGGCTGACTGGTCATGCAGATCACAAGAAAGGCCTTTCCTGACCACCCTAATTTTGCCCCCCTCCCTTTACTCTCTATACATTATGCCATTTGACTTCTTCATAGCACTTACAACTGAAATTTTCTTATTTACTTGTGCATTCTCTTCCCTGACAAGTAAGCCATGAGAGCAGGGACTTTCCTGCCTTGTCAGTTGTATCCTGGTGCCTGGAACAGTGCTTGGCACATGATGGAGGAATCAAGTAACATTTGCTGGATTTGATTTGGAGTCAGAAGATATACCTGGCACTGACCATACAAGAAAAGCATCCTCTTGGACACCATCATGTTACCAAGAATGGGTGAAGCAGATGAACCTGGAGACTTAGCTTAAACCAGGTGTTAACACTTTTTCACCAAGGATTGAACCCAGAAGTGCTTAACCACTGAGCCACATCCCCAGACCATTTTTATTTTCTATTTTGAGGCAGGGTCTAAGTTGCTTAGGACATCGCTAATTGCTGAAGCTGGCTAATTGCTGAGGCTGCCTCAGCCTCCCCAGCCACTGGAATTACAGGTGCGCACCACCATACTCAACTAGTGTTAGCTCAATTCTTAAGCCACTTACTCCGTCCGATTTCTTTCCCTCTTCTATCTCTGTAGTGTGGAAACTGCTGCGTTGGCCTGTCCAGCCCACTCCCAGGCCTGTGGCTCTACACTACCACCCTTTGGAACCTGGAACACAGCTGCCCTGTGATCATCCAGGTGGCAACAGATATCACTGCTGCCTCCTGTTCCCCTCCCCCTGTGGTGGTGTAATTTTCTTTTCTATAAAAGTATTACACATGCACTCAGAAAACATGAAAACTATCAAGTACGATGAAGTAGGAGAACAATCACTCAAAATCTTCATACTTTTAGCATATTGGGGTCCTATTTCCAATTATTTTCTTCTTGAGATAATCTGTAAGCAATTTGCTAACGCTTTTTCCCCCAATATAAGGTTACCATTTGTTGTTAGTGGTAATTGTTTCATAAATATAATTAGCTAAATATTTCACTGACTGGATAATTTAAAGAACCAGTTCTCTTTTAGACTTTTTTCTATTCTGACATGGTCATGAACATCTGTTTGTATTTTAAATTCTTCCTCAAGATGGATGCCCATAGCCCCGCGTGGTGGCGCACACCTGTAATCTCAATGGCTCAGGAGGCTGAGGAAGGATCACAAGTTCAAAGCCAGCCTCAGCAACTGCAAGGCACTAAGCAACTCAGTGAGACCCTGTCTCTAAACAAGGTACAAAATAGGGCTGGGGATGTGGCTCAGTGGTTGAGTGTCCCCCAAGTTCAACCTCCAGTACCCCCCCCTAAAAAAAGATGGATGTCCATGGGGAGTGACATAAACCAAATTATATTGTTATATTGTGTGCACGTATGAATATGTAACAACAAATTCCATCTCTAGGTAGAACTATAATAATGCGCCAATAAAAAATGTGGAAAGAAAAAAAATGATTTAAAAAAAAACAAAGCCAGGCACGGTTGCACACGCCTGTAATTCTAGCAGCTCAGGAGGCTGGGGCAGAAAGATTGTGAGTTTAAAGTCAGCCTCAGCAGAAGTGAAGCATTAAGCAATTCAGTGAGACCTTATCTCTAAATAAAATACAAAACAGGGCTGGGATGTGGCTCAGTGGTTGAGTGCCCCTGAGTTCAATTCCAAGTACCCCCCCAAAAAAGATAAGATGCCCATCCAGATATGGCTCTTGATATTGTTCCTGGTAAGACCAGGTAGAACCACATGAAAACCTTTAGACCCTAAGCACTGAAAAAAAAGATCAAAATCCTTTCACATAATTCATAATACAAAACAACCCAATGATTATACAACACCATGTTTTCCTTTGTAATAGTAACACAACTGTAGAAATTCATGATTGCTAATTATCTATCTCCCCTGCTAACCCAGACACCCCATACACACAGTGGTCTTGGCCAAAGCCATCTTCTCCATGCTCCCAAGCTGATAGTAAGTGCTCAGTAACACTGGAGACATGGATGGGTAATCAGTATACCAATGAGAATTTGAAAGATAAAGAGAGAAAAAAATTATCCAGACTCAGTGGCACACACCTGTAATTCCAGCACTTTGGTAGGCTGAGACGGAGAATTGCAAGTTCAAAGCCAGCCTCAACAACAGCAAGGTTCTAAGCAACTGAGTGAGACTCTGTCTCTAAATAAAATACAAAATAGGGCTGGGGATGTGGCACAGTTGTCAAGTACTCCTGAGTTCAATCCCCAGTACCAAAAAGAAAAAAAAAGAGAGAGGGAGAGAAATTGTTGCATACCAATCCTCTAAACACCAACCCAAATCCTGCCCCGACAACTTCATAATAAGCAGCAGAACTCATACTCACATCAGTTTCATTTATTTTTCATACAAATATTTTACAGTTTTATTTTTAAATCATTTATACATATTCATACAAAGAAAAATAAATTTCAGGATGGAATCTTGGGACCATGGTAGTTTAAAAAAAAAAATCTCTCTGATCATTAGCTACTGAAGACAAGGCAAGAGGCTTAGCAGTCATTTCTGGGGGTTAGTGCATCTCTCCAAGCAGGGGAACAGTTAAGAAGCATCCAACCTGCTCCCTCAGCTCCCCTCAATCTTCACCTTGTAGAGGTGATATGGGGGAAAGGATTTTATAACACTTACCCCTAGAAACATTTCAAGAAGTATAGCAAAGGCTTATGGTAACACTGAACCCCTTCTTTACTAGGAGTTTGGCAAGACTGCAATTTCCAAACCAACTTTCTACAAGAGTTAGCTCAATTCCTACTCACAGCAGAGGAGGAACTGCTGCATTCACCAGACTCCTCTATCCTTCCACCAAAGGCCCCAGGACAGAGCCCCTAATCTGATCCTATCTAGTCCCCTCCACTCCACACATAAGCTTTCCTCCTACCCCACACCCAAACACTCTGACTCTAGCTGTTCCTGAGGACCCCTACCATAGAATACTAGCATTACTGCATCAGCATCAGAGTCAAGGAATCCAAGCTCACAGCCAGGAGAGGTCCAAGAATGACAAAACTCTGAGCACCCCACCAAAACTCAGCTCTGCAGAGCTAAATAGACATTTTAATTAAACAGGCTGGTTTCTAACACAGCCCTTCCCAGACAGAGCATTGTTAGAGATGCAGAACAGAAGAGTCTCCTACACACAGCTGCCTAAGGAAGCAGGACTATTACCAATTCCAAGTAAAAGTGGGTGAAAGTACAGACATTACAAATGTGGTAGACCCTATCAGAAATGGCAGTTGATGACAACAGTTACCCTACATCTTTGGGTCCTACCCAAAAAGCAGCACCAAGAAACGGTGTGATGAACAGAGAGAGATCTGTAGCTGGATATAAAGCCCTTGAATTACCAAGGGACTCCGACAACAACTCCTTTCCCTACAATTATGTAGGACCTAGAACATAGACTATCCATACACCCCTACACTGAGGCAGCTCCTGAGAGGCCGTACCGCTTGTGGTCATCAGCCCACCCCCTTGGTAGGCCCACTGGGGGAGAGGGTGTCACATCCAGAGCAGAGACCCCTCCAAGCAGACACTCACAGGGCAGCCCATCCCACTGTCACTGGGGCAGGCCAAACATAGTTAGGAGGGCAGACAGATCCCGGGCATCCGCTGCCCCATAGGCGTCACTCTGGCCTAACATAGACAGCGCCAAACGCAGTGTGCTCCAGATGTTTTCTGACATGGCACCCCCCTCACCCCGAGGGCCCCGGCTCTTCCTCTGCATGTTCAGGGCCTCCAGAAAGTGTTCCACAGCCTCCCTGTAGAGAAGAGGAGAAAAAACAGCTGGTGAGCAGAACGGTGGAAGGAAACGAATGAGCTGACAGGGAGGAAGACAGGTGGGGTTATTTAGTCAACTGACAGGATCAGAGAACAAGGAGCTAGGGAGGACAGTGCACCTGCTTGTGATGCAACAGGCAGACTCACCGGTGAGCCCCAAGGTTAATGCAGCTGATGCCCAGGTTGTAACGAGACCGGATATAGCCAGGCTGCAGCTCCAGGGCCCTGCGGTATGCCGCCACTGCTTCTTCACTCTGGTTTCCATTGGCCAGGGTGGCTCCCAGCTTATTCCACAGCAAGTAGTCCTGGGATAGGGATGGAGAAGGGCTGGGAACATGAGCTAGGCTCAGATCAAATTCTGCCCATTTCCCCCACTGCTTCACTACTCAGCTAATGAGTGTTACCAACCCACTCTATCTCCTCAGTGGCCACAATGTAACTCCCTCACCCTATGCAGACTCCCCTGGGTCCAGAAAACCCTGTCTTCCTGCCCTTCTTTTCCCAGCCCTTGCAAGGCAGTCAATGCCCAAACACTAGAATGAAATATCCTGTGCAGGTCTGGTTTTGTAGCTCAGTAGCAGAGCACTTGCCTAGCACATGTGAGAAACTGGGTTTGATCCTTAGCATCACATAAAAATAAATAAAATAAAGGTATTCCGTCTATCTGCAACTAAAAATAAAATATATATAATATAATAAAAAATATATTATAAAATAAAATATATTATGTTATCACATTTTATATATATATGTATGTATATATCCTGTGCACAAATGATTCTTCAACAAGGTATAGAGTTAGGTCCCATTTCCATTCCTTTTTGAAACTCACATTGGGACGAACACTGAGGGCAGCTGTGAAACAGTCCACGGCCTTGTCATACTCCCCACTCAGGTTGAAGAGGACTCCTAAGCCACACTGCACATCAGGGTCGATGGAGGTAGGGTCCAGGCGTACAGCTGCCAAGAAGAGCTCTTTCACTTCAAGAAACAGGGAGCTGAGTAAGGAGGGGAAACACCAAAAAGTAGGTAAACAGATATATATATATTCCTACTCCTCAAATAATTCCTTAAAAAGTCAATCATATCCCCAAGATTGATCAAAATATGTCATCCTCCTACTTCCAAATTCCAATTTAAAAACCTGTTTTTCTGTTTCATCCCAGTAGTGCATAATAAAATGCAAACCTTCAAGTTGATCCCAAGTTTCCCATCCCACTCTTAGTCCCTCAGGTCTCAATTTATTCTAACTCCCAAAATCAAGGTCACACACCTACTGGGACTCAAGTTACCATGACCCATCCCAGGAACCCCTCACACTCACTCAGACAACAGAGATCCCAAGATACGCTTGCTGGGGCCCAGTCCTGCCCCACCAGTCCCTTCTTCACCAGGTGCCACCAGATGGGCATAGGCTGGGGTATAGCGCAGCCAGTCTCGCAGTGTTTCACAGGCCTGTCGCTGCAGAGACTCATTGGTGAAGCTCACAGCCAGGGCCATCAGTGCTGTCCGGTTATCTGGCTTTAGCTCCAGACACCTGTTTGGGCAGGGATGAACAGACGTGGCTTCTGCAATGACACTGGCACCCATCTGCTCCCAGGGATCAAAGCCAAGCTTTGAAATAGTCATGCTGGCCTCAACCCCTCCCACCCTCTCAGATTAATACAGAAAGGAATCCTCTGATATGTGAGTTAATAACAAAGTTTCAGACCCAAGAAGGGGAAAGTTTTAGCTGCCAGGCTCCCACAAATAAAACCAAAAACTGACAAAGAAATAGAACCAGTTCTTTCCCACTCACTCCAGACCTCAAAGTTTCATCATGAGACACCCAAGTGTTAGTAGCCAGAAAGAAGTCAAGGATCTAGTTCTGGGTTCTCACCAGCCTGAAAACTATTGCAGAGCCCTAGAAAGCCTGGTCTTCACCTTTCAGCATACTTACCTCCGCAACGCACTGATGGCTAAAAGTTCTTGCTCATTCTCTGCCTGAGTAGTACCCAGATACTGCCAAGCCTAGGGAGAAGTTGACAGATCTCATCATCTTTGTAGTCTTTCCATTCTCTCTTCCTCAGGCTTCCCCCACTCACCATCTCTCATCACCTCAACCTAGACCACAACCCAGACCTGACCCATCTGCACCTCTCTCTTTGGGGCCTCCCTCAAAACTGGAGGAAGCAAGCCAGGCGCGGTGGCACACACCTGTAATCCCAGCACTTAGGGAGGCTGAGACAGGACAATCACAAGTTCAAAGTCAGCCTCAGCAATGGCGAGGTGCTAAGCAACTCAGTGAGACCCTGTCTCTACATAACAAAATAGGGCTGGGGATGTGGCTCAGTGGTCAAGTACCCCTAAGTTCAATGCCCAGTACCAAAAAAAAAAAAAAAAAAACTGGAGGAAGCAGAACAATGAGTCACTCACTTCCATATGCTTAGGATCCTGCTGCACAGCAGCCTCAAAAAGCAGCACAGCGTTTGGCAGGTCCCCCTCCTGAAGCCGCCGTAGCCCTTCTTCAAAAGGCTCAGGGTGATCACGTAGGGGATTCTCCTCCTCAAACTGGTACCCCTACAAGGAGGGAGGTAAATTAGAAGTTTTCTGAGAAGGAGCCACCACAATCAGAGCAGCAGAGAAAGGAGAACGACCAAGACAGAGGTAGAGAAGTTGAAGGCTTCTACACAGTTATCTGAATTAACAATGGCAAATTCTCTGTATTACAAAGATCATCTATGACTAGAGTAAAATCACTTGGTATCAGATTCATGCTTCCATCTCCTATTTACAATAACTGAAAAGGTAGGCAAATCTACCAACTCTGATCCATGCTGGGCAAGAGCTTATTTTAGGAAGTATTTATAGGTATGCATTTCCATATCCTTAACTTCTTCCCACTGGACAGAAGACATTTCTCTCTCTGTGTGTGTGTGTGTGTGTGTGTGTGTGTGTGAGAGAGAGACAGACTAGGGATTGAACCCAGGGGCACCCTACCACTGCCTCAGACCCTTTTTTTTTTTTTTTCTTTCTGAGACAGTCTCACTAAATTATCCAAGCTGGCCTCAAACTTGCAATCTTCCTGCCTCAGCCTCCTCAGGAGCTGTAATAAAAAAGCCTGTGTCACCACCGCACCCAGCTTGTCAACTAGCATTTTATGTTAAGTAGGGCAGTATTAAGATAAGATGAAAGTCACTAGTAAGCCATATGACTGGGGACAAGCAAATAGAATGCTCCTCTTTGGGAAGTAAATAGCTACCATTACAAAACAGCATACAGAATGAACACAAGAAGCAAATACCAGAGAGAGCCTTTTTAAACACAGGTTAAAACATAATATAATTAAGGACAATTAGAATGAAACTGTACATAATAAAGACATGAGGCTTTTTTTCATTATTATTGTGAAATTGGTGAAGTATTTCAGCAAAGTTCTAAACCATTCTAAGTCTTCAGTGACAAGTTATTAGTCACAAAAGAAAACTGAGTATTAACTATGGGGATTCAAGAAGTGAGATACACTATAGAAGATGGATTTGAGGTATAGTTGTGTTAAAAATAGTTATGATCTTGGGAAATCTTTGTACAATATTAAAAAACTCAAAAGGCAGGAAAAAACCCAAGTTCAGGGATTAGCAAATTTTTTCTTTAAAGGAACAAACATTACATATTTCAGACCTTATGGGTCTGTTGCAACTATTTGAGCTCCACTGTGGTAGTGCAAAGCAGTCACAGATCATATGTAAACAAAAGAGCCCAGCTATGTTCTAGTAAAACTTTATTTATGGACAACAAATTTTGAACTTTATTTTTTATGTACCACAAAATATTACCCTGCTTTTAATTTTTTTCAGATATTTAAAAATGTTGAAATCATTCTCAGTTAGTGGACCATATAACAACAGGTGGCATGTGGATTTATTCCACAGTTTGCCAACCTCTCCCCTAGACTACCAGAATTCAATAAAATAAATCCTTTATATTCAAACTTCAACTACCATCCATCATCAATCTATGCTTTAAGATACCCCTGGGGAAACAGATTATTGTCATTTATAATATAATTTCCTAATGAATGTAATTTCTACTTCTCAAAGCCACTGAGAGCATCAAATGAGAATATTCACCAAAGCTATAACAAAAGTTAAAATACTATTTATAAATAGTTATTATCCTCATTGTTCTAGATACTTCCTTGAGATACAATGGCCTGTTTGTGACAGCCAGGAGTGATCTGAATACTCTTCATGTGTCTTCAGTAGACAATGTGGCAAATCAATGCTATAATCTTTCAATCATAGTGTTCTCTAAGGTTCCCCTTGTCCTTCCTATCTAATCCTCCCCTAAAGTCTCATCAATTGCTGTTCAAAGAATTTTTCAAAATTAGAATTGTTTGCATAGATGGAAAAAGAACACTCTAAAGGAACCCATAACAATCTGCAGAATGCAGAATAAGTCTGGCATCACTGCTACACCCTGAAAAGTTTAACTCAAGCCAATCATTATGTCTCATTCACTATCTGGTCTCTTCCAAAATCTCATAAGATCATTCTGCAGAAATATGAACACTACAAAGTAGAGTCTCTCCCATCACAGAAACTTCTCTCACATGGTAGCAGTCTATTATAACTTCTCTCACATGTTATCAGTCTCTGCTTGAGCTATAGGTGTTAAGTTGCCCCTGAAAATTTAAGGGCTGTCAAAAAAAAAAAAAAAAAAAGTACGTTCAAAAAGACCCAGGAATTTATTTGACAGATCCACTTTTGTTAAAAAGTATTACTGACATATAATTCAATATCCATTAGATTAAAGCCAAATAGAATCTGAATTGTTCACTAGTTTTTTTTTTTTAAAAAAAAAAAAAGCAGCCGGGCGCGGTGGCGCAAGCCTGTAATCCCAGCACTCAGGGAGGCTGAGACAGGAGGATCGCGAGTTCAAAGCCAGCCTCAGCAACGGCGAGGCGCTAAGCAACTCAGTGAGACCCTGTCTCCACATAAAACACAAAATAGGGCTGGGGATGTGGTTCAGTGGTCGAGTGCCCCTGAGTTCAATCCCCAGTACCAAAAAAAAAAACACACAAAATAGGGCTGGGGATGTGGCTCAGTGGTCGAGTGCCCCTGAGTTCAATCCCTGGTGCCAAAAAAAAAAAAAAAGCATAACTTTTTTTGCAAAACATTAATGCAAATGTTTCTAATCCTAATTTGGTAATATCTCAACATACCAATAATATCAAATAGGGTTCAAGAATTTTATCTACAATGTGCAACTTGCCACTTAAAATTAATGCAGACTGTACAAATTATCAAATTGTTTAGCAGAATAATAAAAGTACTATCTACAGGTATATCTTTCTATTCTCCCTTATCAGAATTCTATAGGAGGAAGTCATATTATGGCAAAAGAAGTAAATTCTCAGGGCTGGGATTGTGGCTCAGTATTAGAGCGCTTGTCTCGCATGCATGAGTCACTGGGTTCGATCCTCAGCCCCACATAAAAATAAATAAAAAAAGATAGTGTGTTCATCTACAACTAAAAAAATATTAAAAAAAAAAAAAGTAAACTCTCCTTTATAATATTACCCAGAATACTTCTCAGAAAAACCTAGATCAGGTTGTAAAAATAAGCAAAATCATATTTTTTTCTAGTACTAAATTTTTCACTGGCTCTTAAATCCTAACCTTTTTTAAGCTACTCTGAATTTCATTCTCTCGTCTTTGTACAGCTCCCTTATGTCTACCGCGCCTGGCTGAGAACTTAAATTGAACTTGTGAGTTTAAAAAAGAGAGAGAGAAGCCGGGCGCGGTGGCTCATGCTTGTAATCCCAGCACTTAGGGAGGCTGAGACAGGAGAATCACGAGTTCAAAGCCAGCCTCAGCAATGGCGAGGCACTAAGCAACTCAGTGAGACCCTGTCTCTACATAAAAAAACACAAAATAGGGCTGGGGATGTGGCTCAGTGGTCAAGTGCCCCTGAGTTCAATCCCCAGTACCAAAAAAAAAAAAAAAGAGAGAGAGAGAGATTTATTAGCCGGGTGTGGTGGCGCACGCCTGTAATCCCAGCACTTTGGGAGGCTGAGATAGGAGAATTGCAAATTCAAAGCCAGCAACACCAAGGCACTAAGCAACTCAGTAAGACCATGTCTCTAATTAAAACACAAAATAGGGCTGGGGATGTGGCTCAGTGGTCAAGTACCCCTGAGTTCAATCCCCAGTACCAAAATAAAAGAGATTTTTTTAAGGTGTAGAGGCAGAGAGACAGTCTATCAACTACTGCTACCAAAGGAGTTAACAATCTTGTCAAAAATCTTTCCAGTTCAATCTCCAAACCAGAGTGACTTCATCTATGTTCTTAGTACATCATGTCCAAACCTCCTTCATAGGTATTACATCACTATACTGTCATTATTTGACACAAGTAGTCTCATTAACTTCTAGATTGCAATAAGAAAGTATATATTCAATTGCTGAAGGAAAGTAGGGACAAAGATATGATTCACACTGCTTTTCATGGAAAGGGATTCAAGAAAGTTCCTCCAATATGAAGAGTCTTCAAATTCAGGACAAAAGGAAAATC
>CM053403.1:91049959-91113974 GCA_028644305.1 Xerus rutilus
TTTGGGAGACTGAGACAGGAGAATCGCGAGTTCAAAGCCAGCCTCAGCAACGCAAGGCGCGCTAAGCAACTCAGTGAGACCCTGTGTCTACATAAGACACAAAATAGGGCTGGGGATGTGGCTCAGTGGTCGAGTGCCCTGAGTTCAATCTCCAGTACCAAAAAAAAAAAAGAAAAAAAAAGATTTCCTCTCATGCCAATCAGAATGGCAATTATCAAGAATACAAACAAGCCGGGCACGGTGGCTCACGCCTATAATCCCAGCACTTAGGGAGGCTGAGACAGGAGAATCGCGAGTTCAAAGCCAGCCTCAGCAATGGTGAGGAGCTAAGCAACTCGGTGAGACCCTGTCTCTACATAAAACATAAAATAGGGCTGGGGATGTGGCTCAGTGGTTGAATACCCCTGAGTTCAATCCCTGGTACCAAAAAAAAAAAAGAATACAAAAAACAAGTGTTGGTGAGGTTGTGGAGGAAAAGGCACACTCATACATTGCTGGTGGGACTGCAAATTGGTGCAATCAACCTGGAAAGCAGTATTGAGATTCCTTAGAAAACTTGGAATGGAACCACCATTTTACCTATCCCACTCCTTGGTCTATACTCAAAGGACTTAAAAACAGCACACTACAATGACACAGCCACTTCAATGTTTACAGCAGTACAGTTCACAATAGCTCAACTGTGGAACCAACCTAGATGCCCTTCAATAGATGAATGGATGAAGAAACTGTGGTATATGTACACTATGGAATATTACTCAGCATTAAAAGAGAATAAAATTATGGCATTTGCAGGTAAATGGATGGAGTTGGAGAACATCATGCTAAGCGAAGTAAGTCAATCCCAAAAAACCAAAGGCCAAATGTTCTCTCTGATAAGTGGATGCTGATCCATAATGCAGGAGCAGGCATAGGAAGAATGGAGAAACTTTGGTCAAAGGGGAGAGGAGGGAAGGGATGGGACATCAGGGCAAGAAAGACAGTCGAATGTGATGGACAACAATGCCCTAGGTTCGTGTATGACTGCACATATGGTGTAACTCTATATTGTGTACAACTAGAGAAATGAAAAGTTGTGCTCCATTTGTGTACAATGAATCAAAATGCATTCTGTCATGTAAACCTAATTAGAATAAAAAATATATAAAATTAAAATATATATATATATACATGAGCTCAGAACACACATACATGCATATATATGCACACAAATATATTCTAAATGATTGTCATGTGACTTAAATTGAGATGGAGTTTGTTACAATCTCATCTTTCTTCCCTTAATTCCTTTAAGTCAATTTCTTCCATTTTTTGACAATTTACATTGTTTGATTACATCAGCTCAATGATTTTCTGCCATCACTCACTACAAGAACAATTCCGTAGTTTTTTAACATGTAGCTCTTATGTACCAATATGTAGGTACTCTAAAAGGGAAAAGCGCATTCTAGATAATTTCTCATCTAAGTTATGTTTTTTAAACCTTCTTGTTTAAAACAGACCACAATCCAGTAGTGGTGGCACATACCTATAATCCCAGCTACTCAGGAGGCTGAGGCAGGAGAATTGCAAGTTTGAGCCCAGTCTATCTCAAAATAAAAAATCAGGAGGTCTGTAGGTCTGTAGATCACTTTAATCCCAAGTAACACAAATGGTAAAATAAAATGACTCACATATATGAAAAAAAATCACTCCTTCTATGAAATCATACCACACTATTTGTTTTTGTTTGTTGGTACCAGGGATTTAACCCAAGAGTATTTAACAACTGAACTACATTCCAAGCCCTTTTTATTTTTTATTTTGAGACAGGGTCTAACTACAGCTTTTCACTTTTCAATTGAAATGTAACATATAAACATCAAGGTACAGAATATGTGCCAATAAGCAAACAGTTCAATTAATTTATGATACAAATACATTCCACTCATGACCCAAAGCAAGTTGTGGAATGTTTGCAGCTCCCTCAGATTCCCTCATGCCCCAAACCCCCAGAGCTAAACACTACACTGACTTTTGTCACTTCTGATTCATTTTAAGAGACCATGTTTTTCAGTCTAATTCTAGAAATTATCTTAGAAGCTTAAGTGACAAAGGGCACTGCTGCAACATCAGAACAAACACTATCAAAGCAACAAAGTGAATGAGAGTGCTAAACTGTTTCTCAACTCTAGGACTTTGTCCTACCATCCCAGGACAAGAAAAAAAGCAGTGGGATAGGTTAGATCTAGGTTTCCTAAAGATCAAGGAAACACAGGAGGCATGAGCCTGGCATGCTCTTTCTTCCCTTCTGCTCTGCGTCCACGTCTTTAAAAAACAAAAGGGTCATCAGGTCTGTCCTCAATTTGAAGATTTGACTGTCACTGCTTTTTTTGTGTGTGTGTGTGTGTGTGTGTGGTACTGAGGATTGAACTCAGGGGCACTCGACCACTGGGCCACATTCCCAGCCCTATTTTGTGTTTTATGTAGAGACAGGGTCTGACCGAGTTGCTTAGCTCCTCACCATTGCTGAGGCTGGCTTTGAACTCGCGATTCTCCTGTCTCAGCCTCCCTAAGTGCTGGGATTACAGGCGTGAGCCACCGCGCCCAGCTGACTGACACTGCTTTTAACACTGAGAAGGTAGATTTGTCCTTGCAGTAGTAAAGTAAAACAAAATCTTCCATTTTAACTGAGACCTTGCCTGAGTAACTTCAATGACTCAAAATCTGAGAAAGTAATGTCAAAACCTAAAAAAAAAACAACAAAGAATCAAGTCTCAGAATACATATTCCTAATCATAAATAAGTAGTATGTAACTAATACAATAAAAATACAGTAAATAACTAATTTTTGGCCATAGACTCTGTCTCTTAATTTCAAGGATTCTCAATAATCCTATTCGGATCCTGCTCTTTTTTAGTTCCTACAAGCAACATTTTTCTTTCCTTTGCCCAAATATGGAGCTCAAGTATGGAGACCGAAAAGGAAATGCTTCATACCTAACAGACTTTATAACACCTCCCAGTTCCTTAGTCCTATTTGGTTGAAAAATAACTAGTCTTTCTTCTTCTTCTTATGTTCTTTCTTACTCTCAAGTGTCTCTACAAAAGCATATTCTATCTACAAGTGTTCCTCAAATTCACAGGACCTTTTTTATGAAATGCCCCTCTCAATGACCAGAAGCAACAGAAAAAATGTAAAGCACCCGAACTTCACAACAGACATGAGGCAGATTTTTTTAAAAATCCCAAAGGTGAGAAAAGTCATGCTCAAATTGCTATAATTTGGCATTTGGTCATATATATTTGCCACATGACCCAGAATCTGGCACTGGGAACTTGCTCCAAAAAAGGAGTCAAAAAAAAAAAAAAAATTACCAAAAAAAGCCAGGCACGGTGGCGCACAATTTATAATCCCAGCACTTTGGGAGGCTGACACAAGAGAATCGCAACTTCAAAGCCAGCCTCAGCAACAGCAAGGCACTAAGCAACTCAGTGAGACCCTATCTCTACATAAAACACAAAATAGAGCTGGGGAAGTGGCTCAGTGGTTGAGTGCCCCTAAGTTCAATCCCTGGCACCAAAAAAAAAAAAAAAAAGGAGAATCACAAGTTCAAAGCCAGCTTCAGCAATGGCGTGGTACTAAGCGACTCAGTGAAACCTTGTCTCTAAATAAAACGCAAAATAGGGCTGGGGATGTGGCTCAGTGGTCAAATACCCTGAGGTCAATCCCCAGTACCAAAAAAAAATCAGCAAAAACAAACCAAAAAAAAACCCTCAGAACTTCCTACCCTTAGCAAGGACAGCTTCTTTGCTAATAGCACTATGCAAAAAAATGCAGGTTCTAGTCAGCTTATCCACGTTCAATCCCAACTCCACCCACCACTTATTCACTGTACATCTGCGAACAAGTTACTAAATTCTCTAAGTTTCTACTTCCTTATCTGAAAAATAGGGATAATAATACTTTATAGGGGTTTCTGTTTAGACCAAAGCACATGGTAACAAATGTTTCAGATACTATCACTACTATCTATTCATGGCAAACCCATACAAAAAATAGAAAATACTGCAGTGAGACTGTTATTCCTTTTATTCCACAGCCTCTTCCTCCTCCAACCAGAGGAGGTTTATTGCCAATCATGTATTGCCATTGCTGCCTATGGCCTTTTCTGTAAGTGCAGATTTATATCTCACAATTATTCTATGAACTCCATATACCACGCCAACTGAAGCTGTCTAAATTCAAGAACTCCGAAATGTGTTTTATCTCAAGATCTCAGTAAGACAGAATTATTTAACTACAAAATTTAAGAGAGATGGAATTCCATCAGGAAATGTAGTAAACTAAAAACTAAGTTTCACAGGTGATTGAACAGTTCTGCATCTTGACTAGAATTGCTTTATGTGAATCTACAGATCTGAGGAGGATGCATAAAACTAATCACACAAATAAGGGCATGTAAAGGTTAAATACTTTATCCAAAATCATTCAGGAACAGAGATGATATTCAAATTCATGTTTCATTGGCTTTAGGCTCCATATTTTTGATAACCACTACACTAAAACTGACAGTCCTCCTGGTGGAATTCCCTTACGTTAAAATGTGAGTTACAGCCAGACGTGGTGGTGCACAGCCTCAGCAACAACAAGGTACTAAGGAACTCAGTGAGTCCCTGTCTCTACATAAAACACAAAAAATAGGGCTGGCGATGTGGCTCAGTGGACAGGTACCCAAGTTCAATCTCCGGTACCAAAAAAAAAAAATATATGAGTTGTAGACAGAAACTAGTGAAATCAAATAAACCCTGGGGATTGCACCAAAGGCAATACCCTGGTTTTGATGTTGTACATAACTAAGGATTGTGCAAAATGTTACCACTGGGGGAAACTGGGTAAAGGATACACAGAACTTTCATGGACTTTTTTCTTTCAACTTCCAGTGAAACCACAATTATTTTCATATTAAAAAATAAAATAAAAAAGAAATTGAGCTTCATAAACTTGATTCTAGAATCTCAATAATGAAGATTTTTAAATAGTAAGAATTTAGAGTATATCCTTCACTTGTCTCAAAATCTACTTATCCATAAAGGAACAGTTAACCTCTACCACTGATATAATATCAGCCACAAAAGAAATGAAAGATAATAAAAAATAAATTATTAGAGTTAGGGTTGTAGCTCTAACTCTAGAGCAGTAAAGTGCTTGCCTAGCATGTGTGAGGCACTGGGTTCGATCTTCAGCACCACATAAAAATAAAGGTACTGTGTCCATCTACAACTAAAAATATATATATTTTAAAAATAAATAGAATAAATTATTATAAAATTAATTTCCTTTAGCTTCTTCTCCCAGACCTTTACTTATTTATTCACTACCAAAGGACTACTACATGGAAAGCAAAATACTACTGCACAAAGACACTTTTATGAAGGGAGACTTCAAAAAGCTCAACTTCCCCTCCCAGATTCCCCTTGTCCATGCCTCTGTGAAACAGACACAGTTCCAAAAATGTACAAAATAAAAGAGATCTCCAAAGAGGGTTTAACAGGTGACACAGGTCCAACATGTTTTTCAAAGGTTGTTTTTCACTTATAGGTTAAGGAAGATTTCAATGATTGCAAGCTAGTCAGGTAATTGCAGCAAAAATTTCATCAATCTCAACACTCATTATAGTAATTTTTTTTTTCTGAGTCACTGAAAATCACCAATGCCCACACGTACAATAAAAGTTTCTCTGTGCTAAACAATAGCATGCCAAGTCTAAGGTCTGTATAAAAACCTGAAAGTTAGCCGGACGCAGTGGCACACACCTGTAATCCCAGCACTTTGGGAGGCTGAGACAGGAGAATTGCAAGTTCAAAGTCAGCCTCAGCAATGGCGAAGTGCTAGGCAACTCAGTGAGACCCTGTCTCTACATAAAACACAAAACAGGGCTGGGGATGTGGCTCACTGGTTGAGCGCTCCTGAGTTCAAGCCCCAATAACAAAAAAAAAAAGCCTGAAAGTTTCTGTCTGACACAGAAGGTTTTTGTCTCAGCTCAGATTTTAACTTGAGGCAATTTGACAAGGAAGATTCTCATTTTTAGCAGAAGGAGCCTACAGTCAAACAAACCTGAGTTTGAATATTATCTGCTACTCGATGGTTTTAGGTGAAGTATTTAACCTTCCCAAATCTGTTTTCTCATCTATAACGGTGAGTTTTATTAGTTACATTATGGGGTTCCTCTCTTTTGAGTGGAGGAAGACCTATCTTTTGTTTTTGGAACCAGGCACTTTTTTGTTACCCAGAGGCACTTAAACACTGAGCCCCATCCCTAGCCCTTATTTATTTATTTATTTTTATTTTTTTGGTGTCAGGGATTGAACTCAGGGGTACTTGACCACTGAGCCACATCCCCAGCCCTATTTTGTGTTTGATTTAGAGACAGGGTCTCTTTGAGTTGCTGAGGCTGGCTTTGAACTCGTGATTCTCCTGTCTCAGCCTCCCAAAGTGCTGGAATTACGGGTGTGCACCACTGTGCCCAGTTTTTCTTTTTTATTTTGAGACAGGGTCTCACTAAGTCGCTTAGGGCTTTGCTCAATTGCTGAGGCTGGCTTTGAACTCACAATCCTCTTGCCTCAGCTTCCTGAGCTACTGGGATAAAGGGCATGCGCCACCATGCCTGGCTATTATTGATTCCTTTTTTTTGGTACCGGGGATTGAACTCAGGAGCACTCGACCACTGAGCCACATCTCCAGCCCTATTTTGTGTTTTATGTATAGACAAGGTCTCACTGAGTTGCTTAGCACTTCCCCGTTGCTGAGGCTGGCTCTGAACTCGCGATTCTCCTGTCTCAGCCTCCCTAACGGCTGGGATTATAGGCTTGCGCCACCGCACCCAGCTATTATTGATTTCTCAAAGCCAAAAAAAGGGCGGTGTTTCTCTCTACGAACAATCAGGAAGAAGAAAGAATCGCAAGTTCAAAGCCAGCCTCAGCAATGGTGAGGAGCTAAGCAACTCGGTGAGACCCTGTCTCTACATAAAACACAAAATAGGGCTGGGGATGTAGCTCAGTGGTCAAGTGCCCCTGAGTTCAATCCCTGGTACCAAAAAAAAGAAGAAAGCTGAAAACACTGTCCTTCCCCCTGCCCCTAATCAGACTGGGAGATGAACCAATCCTAAAGGATGCAGTGAGCAATGGATGCTCTCAGAAAGGAAATTGGGGTAAGACCCTGAAGTCAGTAGCCAAGCAAAAAAGAAGAGTATAAACTGCAGGCCTGGCACCAGGCACAGTGGCACAAGCATGTAATCCCAGCAACTCAGGAGACTGAGGCAGGAGGATCTCAAGTTTGAGACCAGCCTCAGCAACTTAATGAGCTCTAAGCAACTTAGCAAGACTTTATCTAAAAACTAAAAAATAATAATAAAAAGGGCTGGAGATATAATTCAGTGGTAAAGCACCTCCAGGTGCAATCCCTAGTACCAAAAAAATAAATACATATACTGCAGACCTGGCAGGATAGTTTAACAGATAAACCCATAAGATCTGGAATCGTTCAAACCCTGAGTCAAATTCAACTCTACCACATTATGTGTACCAAGTTGTATGACTTGAGCAAGTTACTTTACCTCTAAACCTGTTTTCTTATCTATAAAATATGAATAAAAACAGTAACTAGAACTTGGTGTTCTCATGAGGATTAGACAATGCATTACAAACACTTAAAACACAAAGCCTACAACACTGAAAGTAAATATTATCTATTATTAATAATTTTTATCATCATGGAATGGTCTTTGCCCTCCAAGACTATGTACAGTCCACCCATCAGTGTCCATGAGGGAGTAGATCCAAGTCCCCTCTGTCCCACAAAATCTGCAAATGCTCCTCTCTCAAAATAAAATGGGATAGAATTTGCATAAAACCTATGCATATCCCATATACTTTAAATCATCTCTAGATTATTTATAATACCTAATATAATGTAAATGCTATGTAAACAGTTATTATGCTGTTATATTGTTGAGGGAACAATGATAAGAAAAAAAAGTACAAACACATTTTTTTTTTGTACCAGGAATTAAACTGGTCATTTAACCACTGAGCCACATCCCTAAACCTTTTTCGATATTTTATTTTGAGACATGTCTCACTGAGTTGCTTAGGACATCACTAAGTTGCTGAAATTGGCTTTGAACTCGTGATCCTCCTGCTTCAGACTCTGGAGTCACTGGGATTACAGTGCTCCACACAGCCTAGCGACCAGAAACAATTTTTTTTTCCCAGATATTTTCTTTTTTTCTTTGGTACTGGAGATTGAACTCAGCGGCACTCAACCACTGAGCCACATCCCCAGCCCTATTTTGTGTTTTATGTAGAGACAGGGTCTCACTGAGTTGCTTAGCACCTCGCTGTTGCTGAGGCTGGCTTTGAACTCGTGATTCTCCTGTCTCAGCCTCCCTAAGTGCTGGGATTACAGGCTTGCGCCACTGCGCCCAGCTTCCCAAATATTTTCAATCCGCAGTTGGCTGAAGCCAAGATGAGGAACCCCATATAAAGAGGGCCTATTGTACCTCAGGTCACTGAACTCTACAACCACACTTTCCAACACCCCAGTTCTGTCCAAGATGACTTAACACCAGAATCCCAGATGCTGCAGTATTTCTCTTCTCCTGGGCCATCCAATCTCCATTCAATCTCTGACTCTTCTCCACTAAATTACAGTAATAAAGTTGCAGGTAATAAAGAGGTACGGAGCCGGTTGTGGTGGCTCAAGCCTATAATCCCAGCACTTAGGGAGGCTGAGACAGGAGAATCGTGAATTCAAAGCCAGCCTCAGTAAGGGCGAGGCTGAGTGAGACCCTGTCTCTACATAAAAACACAAAATAGGGCTAGGGATGTGGCTCAGTAGTCGAGTGCCCCTGAGTTCAATCTCCAGTACCAAAAAAAATTTTAAATTTAAAAATAAAAATAAAGAGGTGGGCCTAACTCCTCATTCTCTCTCTCTATACAAAATCTCTTATCCAGTTCAAAATCAAATCTCTGTTTAATTTATTTCAAGTCCTTACTAACACCTAAGGGAAATCATGTCCAATATCCTGTAAAAATTAGTCAAGAGGCCAGAAAAGTCTTAAGCAGTCAAAATCACCTTATATCCTAAGAGAAATTAGGAAAATAGTATAGAATTTTAATCGTCCCCTAAGTACTATTATAGATGTTTTTTTCCCATGACAAGCCTCACCTGTAACTTCAGCGATGAATTCTTGGGACCAATCAGTTTCATTATAATCCTGAGTTACATCCACAGCATCTCCTGCCGCAAGAAACTCCTGAGCCCAGTTCTCAGATAAGGCCAAGTCTGCCACACCAGGGGCTTAAAAGAAACAGAGAAGACTAATAAGGAAATAAATATATATGACTGCACAATGCCTAAGGAACCCTGAGTGCACAGGAAAACACTGTTCCTTTTTCCTCTGAATCTCAATTTACTAATGCCAGCAGCATCCACTTATAGAATACCGTTAACCCAAAATAGTGATCTCCTCTCTCATTGGCCTCTCTACCCCTGTGCCTTTCACTGGAACCCACCTCTCTGGGGAGCCTGGCGGAAGTTTGACTGTTCAATCTCCTGCATCTCTGCCAGGAGGTCATCCATCTTGAAGGTCTGGGGGGCACGGGAAACAAGTGGTGCATTCTGGTCCTGCAGGAATTCAGCCACCAACTGCCACAAGAGAGATGGTTAAATGAACCCTTGGGGTCAGGAGGCCCCAGAAGAGACTGGGCCCATTGGATAGAGATACTGATATCAAAGAAAGGTAAACAGAAACTAAAGACACTGAACACACAAAGGGAAAAAATTTCTTTCCAAAGATTTGGAAACAATACCAAAAAATAAAAACAAAAAAACTACCAACCAAATTTGGTCAGGAGAGTCCAAAGATTGAAATATGGTGAAGTAAGTTTAAGGGTGAAAAACAACAACAGGCAAGAAGACAATGGGGCAGAAAAGGAACTGGTAAATTTACCTCATCTTCTGAGGCTACTCCCAAAGGCTTGGAGACCTAAGACAGAAAAGAAAGAGAGGCAATAGGGTACAGTGACCAGGGCCACAGGCACACAAGCAAACAGGAGAGTCAAATTCTAGCTCTCCCATTTATACGACCTAAGGCAAGTCAGCCTTTAGAGAGCCTCAGTTTCTTCATCTATAAAATGGTTGCCTTCATCTAAAAATATACAGTGCGGTTAAGTGGTAACTAGTATTACTTGCAACACAACAGAGAAAGCGGCTTTACTAAGGTTTTCGGATGGACCCTCCATGCCAGCCCACCACTGGGGAGTTTCCACCTAAGGAACACTTACCGTCTCAGAGGCTGGGGTTCCAGGAGGCCAAGGACCAGGCCTCAACCCCTCCTGACGAAGGGCCTTGTCCTGGGTGAAGTGGCCGGCCAGTTTCATGAGCGGGTTGGCACTCCCGCATTCGGCCTCCACCAGCTCCCGCATTGCCATGGTGACCGCCAGCTCTCTGATGGACAGAGGAAGATTGGAACTGAGGTCCCCAAGCCAGACCCTTCCCCAAACCACAACAGAGTCATCTGAAAGGGGTGGGCAGACATCTGTCCCACACGGGCCAGGTGGCCCACCATGCCACTCTCCACCCCTGTGCCTTTTGCTGTGACCCCCACCTCTGCCAGGAGTCCAAAGGGAGCCGGTACCCTCCTGGCGCCCCCCTTCAAAAGCCACTGCCTTCAGCTTGGGATTCTCCAGCAGCTTTCACCACTGCGGTCTCAGGAACAGGACAGGCCAACAGCCGCCCCCCACAAAGGGGTCTGGACACCAGAGGAATACGGAAGACACCTCATCAACCGGACTATACGGGGACACTGGCTGGGCAGGGGAGAGTGGGAACGCCGCCTGGCCGTAAACCCGGTCCCCCGCAACCCTTTATAGTCCGGTGAGCACTGCGGGGGGCCATTCCTTCCCCCTCAAATCACCTGAGCCCCTCCCCCGCTCGGCCCAACCCCGGCCCACCCCTCCCGCGCTCCCGACCACCCCATCACTGCCGCCGGCTAGCCGCTCCAGCCCCGCCCCCTGGGACCTCAAAGGCCACCGCAGGGGTGAGAGGAGACCGGGACGCGTCCCCCCGCCCCTCGGGGCCCAGCGCTCACCGCTGCGCGCCTCGCCGCACGACCCGCGGGGGCACCTGGTGCGGGATAGGGGGAGGGGAGAGAGGAGGGGCGGGGCTCAGGCTTAAAGGGGTAGTGACCGCCGCTCTGCGGCCGAGGCCCTGCGGAAGCTGCCTGAAGGGGCGGGGCCTTAGGACTGCGACAGCGTGACGGGAGGAGCCGTGAGTCTTAAAGGGGTAGAGCGCTTTAAAGGGGAAGTCTTGGAGAGTAGCTATGGAAGCGTTCAAAAGAGACACTAGGATTTGTGTACTGGAAAACTCAAAGCGAAATGGAGTTAAGAGAGCCTGAGGCTTTGGGGTAAAGGCAAGGGTGCAGAATTCTGGGTTCAACTTATCCTGCCTCTTCTCTGGGAGTTCACTGTAACCCAAGGGGTTTCCCTGCTCTTTGTGGACGTGTTTCTTCCGCTAAATCTCTTCTAAATCCTCTTTTGACGAATCTTCCCGTCCAGGTAAAATGCCCTAATACGCGGGATTCTGGGGATCTCCAGCCTCCTAGACCTGACCCACCCCTTCCAATTTGCTCTCGTGGGGCTGTATGGCAGTCTCCATGGAGACAGAGGCCTGCCCCCAATTCCTCTGCCACTTCTGCGTAATCTGGAAAATAGCGTTGGATGATGAAATATTCTAGAGACTAAAATAGGATCTAACGCATCCTCAGACCTCAAGCTGGTAGCGTATAGGAAAGATGAACAGTGAGTCACTGCTCTCCCCTCCTTCTGCCTCAACACTGGTCAAGGGCATGATGGCCTTATTCCTACTGCTCCAGACAGTAAAACACCAACAAGAGGCAAGAAATATTTTTAATCACAGAATATGAGCCTGCGCCTCAGGCTCCACCATCTGCCAGAGAATCGGCTCAGGTGTCAAACCAGAAGGTCACTGGGAAACAAACTCTGATATCTCACCTGGGTCCAAGACCAAGGGAGTCTTGGTGTCATGGAGAAGGGCAGAAGAGGTTTAGAGTTGCTGGTCCATGCAGAAGTACTATCCCAGTCTGGGTTGCGGGAGAGGAGACAAGGAGACAGCAGGTGGCGCCCTGAGGCAGGGCTGGCTGTCTTGTAGATTTCAAAGGTGAACGCCCTAGGGGCTAAAGAAGCATGACTGCTTGAATTCATCCCTGCAAAGATGAAAGCTGCTCTCACACCTTGGGGAATCTGGGCTGTCTGAGCCAGCCAGAAGATTGTGCAACATTTCCACTTCTCTTTATTTTTTCACCATCTTTTCTGAGGCCATGCTCTCACTATGCCCTTTCTCCTGGAGATCATAAATCCCATCCCTTGCGTGTCCCTTGTTCCCAGGATGCCATCATAAGGAAAATGCCTAGTGCCTGTATTCTTTTAAAAGAGAAGATCCCAGGGCTGGGGCTGTAGCTCAGTGGTAGAGCGCTTGCCTCGCATGCGTGAGGCCCTGGGTTCGATCCTCTGCACCACATACAAAGCAATAAAATAAAGACATTGTGTCCATCTACAACTAAAAAAATATTTAAAAAAAAAAAAAAAAAAAGAGAAGATCCCAGAGAAAGCAATGCTTAACTGAAGGCATATGATATGGTAGAATTTCAGAACATTAGGGCAACCAGAGAGGCCTTCCCAGTGTTGCTCCAACCACACTATACACAACGTGCAGTGCGAGGAGTTTAAGAAATCAATTAGCACTATCCACTCTGTGGCCAGCTCTTGGAAGAATGGCAGTAATAATAACTGATGTTTATGGAATGGGTATTAAAAGCGAGGTGTTGCACTCAGCACTTATGTGTATTAGCACTTTAATCTTTTTTTTTTTTTTTTTTTTTTTTTTTTTTGGTACTGGAGATTGAACTCAGGGGCACTTGACCACTGAGCTACATCCCCAGCCCTATTTTGTGTTTTATGTAGTGACAGGTTCTCACTGAATTGCTTAGCAGCACTTTAATCTTCATAATACCCTTATGCAAAGGATATTACTAGCCCCACTTTACAAATAAGACTTGCCCAAAATCAGATATCTAGGAGGTCAAACTGTAACCGAAAGGTCAGTCCCTGTCCCCACTGCCAATCAATGCCAACTGAAAGAGGACACGGTTTTGAGAAAAAGGAAAAAGATTTATTGCTTTGCTAGTTTAGGAGAAACACAGAGGACTCCTGTCCTAAAGGCTGTGACTCTCCTGATCAGGAGGGACAGGAGAGTTTTAAAGGGACTTCAAGTTTTACATTGCATGTGTGATCTGGTAGGGGAGGCCCTGATGGCATGTTAGGATTCACTTGTTAATTTGGGAGATATTCACTTCACAGATCCTCAGCAGTCATCTCCTTCCTGTAGCCTGTGTGCTCAAGTGCAATTAACTATGATAGATATGGGAATTAGAAAAATAATATAGCCTGAGAAAAAGAATGGACAAGCACTACCTTCATTTCCCCCAACAATGTTTTCCTGATGTTAGTCGTGCTGGCAGCTCCCACCTTCCCCAACACTGTCTTTTTAATGCTAATCATGCTGGCAGCCCTACCTTTCCCAGCTCTGTCTCTTTGATATTGATTAAGCCGGCAGTTAACACCTCCCCTAAACAGATGCCTTCTTGAGGAAAAACCAGGAAGGAAGGGGCTTATCACCACACCAGAGTGATAAACTAATTGATGAAACAAGCCCCAAAATTCTTAAATGCCCATGAAAACTAAGAGCCTATATAAACACAGTCCCTCCCTTTGTTCAGCGGCTCATTTTCCATCAGGAATATGGTCCCACCACCTCCACAGACGAATCCTGCTCCTAATAAAGCCTACAATGACTTGCATAGTTTGCTGCCGCTGTGATCTTTTTGCCCTTACCATCTAGAGGAAGAAAACAACACTGTCTCCCTAATCTAGTTAGGGAGGAGGAGAAAGGAGAAGAGAGAAAAAAACATTTGGTGAAGGGACCACTGTTACAAAACTTCAATCCAGGCTTAACTTCAGATACCAAACTATTATACAACACAGCATCTCAGTATTAGAGAAGTCTTGCTTATAGATTAGAAACAGAGAACATTGACCTCGACCAAACAGTTCTTCACAAATCAGGCCCACAGTCCCAGAGGTGCTCAGAAAGGATTAATAGAGCTACTTAGGTGTTTAGTACTTAATTTATTTAAGTTCTAGATTTGAAATCCTACATTTTAAGCCGGGCGCGGTGGCACAAACCTGTAATCCCAGCACTTAGGGAAGCCGAGGCAGGAGAATCATGAGTTCAAAGCCAGCCTCAGCAATGGCGAGGCACTAAGCAACTCAGTGAGACCCTGTCTCTACGTAAAACACAAAATAGGGCTGGGGATGTGGCTCAGTGCTCGAGTGCCCCTGAGTTTAATCTCCAGTACCAAAAATATATAAATAAAAAATAAAATAATTTTTACTTATCCTTTAATATTTGAATGATTCAAGCTTAACAGGTTAAATTCCTTCGATTTTAAGAATTTACATACACTTACTATGTGCCAGGCATTTTAAATACTTTTCCAATATTTATTTATGTAATCGTCATAATAACTATTTATAATAACTCTTGTTCCCATTTTACAGATGAGGAAACTGCGACATAGGTTAAAGTGACTTTCCCAGGACTATACTAATGAATAGCAAAGCTGCAATTTGAACCTAGGCCAGAATCATCAAACTTTGTCTTTAAAAGGTCACATAGTAAATATATTTGATTTTGCAGTCCATACAGTCTCTATCACAACTGCTTTATTGTGTTGTTGTATTATGACAGTGCTCACAAAACTTTTATGAGCACTGAAACTTTAATTTTCTGTGATTTTCATATGTCACAAAGTATTCTTCTTGTGAATTTTTTTAACCATTTAAAAATGTCAGAACCATTTTTAGCTTGTCCACTGTACAAACAAGTAGGAGGCCATTGCTTACTGATATCTGACCTAGACAGTCTGGCTCCAGAGTCAATGCCCTTAAACACTAGGCTGTACTTTCTCTTTTTAAAAATTAAAGCTAAATTTCCTAGTATTTTAAGCAACATTGCATTTTATTTGCTTCACTTTATTGTTGTTATTTTGTTTCTTTTGGTGGGGGGGGGACCAGGGATTGAACTCTGGGGCATTCGCCACTGATTCACATCCTCAGCCCTATTTTGTGTTTTCTTTAGAGACAGGGTCTCACTGAGTTGCTTAGTGCCTCGCCATTGCTGAGGCTGGCTTTGAAGTCGCAATTCTCCTGTCTCAGCCTCCCTAAGTGCTGGGATTACAGGCTTGAGCCACCGCGCACGGCTGATCAGATTTTCTTAAACATCAAATATTTTAACTCATAAAGTCACACACCTCTGGAAAGCAAATTTACTGAGTCAAAGTTTCTTACATTTGGAATCATGGTACAGGTACTTAAAAGAGATTCAATGCAGAATTCAGGGGCTACCTATTCCCATGACAATGCTATCTGAGTCACTAAAAAACATGCTCAGCCTCCTTTTAGAGGTAAATTCTGTATGTTGTGTCATAGATTCCTAAGGCCATTTCTTTTTTTTTTTTTTTAATTTTTTTTTTTAGTTGTAGATGAACACAATGTCTTTATTTTATTGCTTTGTATGTGAGGATTGAACCCAGGGCCTCACACATGCAAGGCAAGCGCTCTACCACTGAGCTACAATCCCAGCCCCCTAAGGCCATTTCTTGAACTGATAGTGATACCCAAATCATACGGTAGAACTTTACTTAGCTTATATCATCTCATTTAGATGCAATCATTTCTTTCATAGTTTCACTTGAGTAAATGAATTTCCTTATATGCGTTAATTCTACATTCTTTTCTGTTGCAGAAGGGGTGAGAAAAGAAAGACCATCCCATCTGGTTTGATTCTTCAGTATTTAATGACAAAAATGCTAAGTAATTGATATCTCCATGCTCTAGAAATTGCATGTCAAAGTAAAATCTTCACCTGTGTCCATTTGGAAGGGTTTGCTGATTATGATTACCCATCCCTCTTTTCAGCCTCAATAGTCATGATAGGCAAAGGCGATTGGGCCAAGGAAGAAAGATGTATGTGTAGTGAGATGAAGCAAATCTCAAAGCTGGACCCCTTTAAATATACATGGATAAATCTCAGTTTGCTTTAAAAATTTTCAGAATAGTAATATCTAGATATACCCAGGTATATCCAACACTATACACCACAGGGTTTGGGGTCCAAATTACCTAATTCCATTTTTTGCCAAACAACAGAGAATTTCCCCAGATAGCAACAAGAACTGTAATGTGCACTCCCTTTACTCCTCTGTTTGTTTGTTTGTTTTTGTACTGGGGATTGAACTCAGGGGCACTCGACCACTAAGCCACATCCCTAGCCCTATTTTGTGTTTTATGTACAGACAGGGTCTCACTGAGTTGCTCAGCACCTCGCCATTGCTGAGGCTTTGAACTCGTGATTCTCCTGTCTCAGCCTCCCTAAGTGCTGTGATTACAGGCTTGAGCCTCCACGCCCAGCTTACTCCTATGTTTTAACCCATTCAAACTGCTATAATAAAATACCTTAGACTGGGTAACTTACCAACTAACACTTATTTTTACAGTGCTGAAGGCTAATGAGTACAAAATCAAAGCTCCAGCAGATTCAGTCTCTGGTGAGGTCCTTGCTTCCTCATAGCATCTTCTTACTGCATCCTCACAGGGAGGAAGAGACTAGCTGCTTCTATGGGATCTCCTTCATAAGGCACTAATCCCATTTATGAGGGTAGAGTCCTCCTAACCTAATCACTCCTCAAAGTCCCCACCTCCTACTCCATCATATACATTGGAGTTAAGTTCCTCTTCCTCCCTTCACCCCGCGGGGGCGGGGGGGGGGGGCACTTTACCACTAAGCTGCATCCCCAGTATTTTTTGTTTTTTTATTTTGAGCCAGAGTCTTGCTAAATCATGGAGGCTGCCCTCGAATTTGCAATCCTCCTGTCTCAGACTCTCAAGTATCTGGAGTTAAAGGATTGTGTCACCACCCCTTGCTGGAGTTTAGGTTTCAATATATGAATTGTGGGGAAACACAAACTGCTATGGTTTGGATATGACTTGAGTATGTCCTCATTGGTTGTGTGTTGGAAGCCTGATTCCCATTGTATTAAGAGGTATTGTGGAAATTCTAAGAGATAGAGCCACTAAATTGGGCGCAATCCCAGCACTTTGGGAGGCTGAGACAGGAGAACCGCAAATTCAAAGCCAGCCTCAGCAATGGCAAGGCACTAAGCAACTCAGTGAGACCTTGTCTCTAAATAAAACACAAAATAGAGCTGGGGATGTGGCTCAGTGGTTGAGTACCCCTGAGTTCAATCCCAGGTACCAAAAAAAAAAAAAAGCAAAAATATGGATAAATACAATAGGCTTGAGGTTTCTAAAATATATTTTTTTTTTATATTTTTTATTTTTTTTTAGTTGTAGGTGGACAGAATATCTTTATTTTATTTTTACGTGGTGCTGAGGATCGAACCCAGTGCTTCATGCGTGCTAGGCGAGCACGCTACCACTGCGCCACAATCCCAGCCCCTCTAAAATATATTTGACAGTTGAAGCAAAATCATACCATTGTTTTTTGGAATAAGCCTTAGCTGAGGGCATGAACCTTGAATTTGAATCACAGCTTTCCAACCACTTGGTTATATTCACTACTCATGAATTGCAATAACTTTGGTCTGATGCTCATCTCATTTTTCCATCTGCAAACTGAGGAATAATTTTCAACAGATGTCTAAAAGGCCTTGTCTCTAAAATCTATAATACCTGACTGTGAATGTCATGTTATATGCAGCATCAGACACCCGGCATAAAAGTCAGTCTCATTGTTCATTTCAACTAAATAATTCAGCAAGTATGTATTAAACATCTCTTAAGCACAAATTCTTAGGCTAATATCCTAATTCCTTATTACATGAGTACTAGGCATTTGCCTTGACATTTATATTCTCTTTAAATCCCCTATCAGGGCTTAATCTTACCAATCCCTTTACCAGTGCCATTACCACAGTACCACTACCTATGCATATGCCTCCCGCCCATGAGATCCTTGTAAAACAGGCCTCCCTTACACAGCTTCCCAACATAGTTTCCTGTGAGACTTGTACATTCATTGATACTAAAAAGCATTACTTCAAGATAATGAGAAGAAAGCCATAGACTTGGAGAAAATACTTCCAAAACTAATACATGATAAAGTACTGTTGTCCAAAATATAAAAAGATCTTTTAAAATGTAGCAAGAAGAAAACAACCCGCCAGGTGTGGTGGCACACACCTGTAATTCCAGCACTATGGGAGGCTGACAAGGAGAATCACAAGTTAAGCAACTCAGTGAGACCCTGTCTCTACATAAAACACAAAATCAGGCTGGGAATGGGGTCCAGTGGTCAAGTACTCCTGAGTTTAATCCCTGGTAAAGAAAGGAAGGAAGGAAGAAGGGAGAGAAGGAGGGAGAGAGAGAGGATAGAAGGAAGAAAGGAAGGAAGGAAACAACCCAAAGTAAAAATAAGCAAAATACTTGAGGAAAAAAAAAAAAAAGATGAGGCGGGGGCTGGGGCTCAGTGGTAGAGCATTTGCTGAGCATGCATGAGGCACTGGGTTCAATCCTCAGCACCACATATAAATAATAAATGAATAAAATAAAGACCCATCAACAACTAAAAAAAATTTTTTTTAAAAAAAGATAGAGATGGCCAATCTCACCAAAGAAATATACACATGTCAAATAGAAATATTAAATTGTCGCCAGGATGGGGGTCCTGAAGAGGTCTCCCAAAAGGGAGGTCATGAGGATCCTTGACATCATTGCAGAAAAGAATTTTAAGACAGGTCAGAATAAGGAACAGGCAAGAAAGAAAGAGATACATACTCTGAAAGACAGGATAGAGTGCAGGTGTTGGAAGAGAACACACTAGATACATCTTACCTAGGCATATTTATATATGTAAAATCCATAGTACAGAGATATGTTGTAAGAGGGTATTTTTAGCCCTCCTTCATGTTGGTAACTGGACATGTTAATCATTACCTATTTTAGGGTGATTTTCTTCTTTGTTTTTGATGAAAAATCACTAATGTTCTTCCCACCAGGGTGTTTTATCATTCTGCTTTGTGAATTAGACAGTAGTAGGTTGGTATAACATTGAGGGTTTGATCAAGAGTATGACATAGGCCAGATACAGTGGCGCACACCTGTAAGCCCAGCATTTTGGGAGGCTGAGACAGGACAATTGCAAATTCAAAGTCAGCCTCAGCAAGGGCGAGGTGCTAAGCAACTCAGTGAGACCCTGTCTCTACATAAAACCCAAAATAGGGCTGGGGATGTGACTCAGTGGTTGAGTGCCCCTGAGTTCAATCCCCGGTACAAAAAAAAAAGAGTATGACATATAGAATAAGTAATCAGATCCTAAAAGTATAACTATAAAAATATCCACTTGTTGAGTAAAGGCATTCTAGAACCTGTTTATTTGAATTGTTTTTTAAGTACAGGGGATTGAACTCAGGGGTACTCGACCACTGAGCCACATCCCCAGCCCTGTTTTGTGTTTTATGTAGAGATAGGGTCTCACTGAGTTGCTTAGCACCTCGCCGTTGCTGAGAATGGCTTTGAACTCACGATTCTCCTGTCTTAGCCTCCCTAAGTTCTAGGATTACAGGCTTGAGCCACTGCACCCGGCGAGGCAACAAGTTATTTATAGACCCACAGATAAGGTCGAATAACTGATTTAATAGGCTATTTATAATCAAAATATGTGAATGACCTTTAAATGTGAACTTTTAATCGTGGTCACTCTTGTTTTGTTCCACGTCTTCTTTCTACCTACCCTTATGTCTCATTCTATCTCAAAAAGATGCTCAACATCATATGTCATTATGTAACCAAAAGCTCGGTCCCTGTCCCCAATGCCAATCAATACCACCAATTTAATAATGAGGAGACCGTTTTTGAGAAAAAGGAAAAAGGTTTATTGCTTAGCTAGCAAAGGAGAAACACAGGGGACTCCTGTCCCAAAGGCTGTGACTCTCTGGATCAGCAGGTGGTGTCCTGGTACCCCAAGAAGTACATGTGTTTTGCCTTTTTATATATCTTAGGCTTCCTTTGTTCTCCTGCCCTCTTCCCCTTATCTCTCTCCTTCCTGTGTACTTGACTAGGCCCAAGATGTTTGGTGGGATGGTCAAAAAGCAAATGGATAGGGGAAAGGGCCCAGGTGTAATTAATAACTCCTTGGGACAGGTTATCTTAGCAACCAGTTGGAGCAGGGTGGAGGAAGGGCTCTGGAGGCATTAGCATTTTAATACTTCTCCAAATTGGCATCCCTGATCCAACCTGACTCAGTTTACCTATCTGAACTGACTGCCTGTCTAATTCTGGCTTCATTCCCCCTTCAGTTTTAGGAACTCCTTACTGCTGTAAGGAAATGGGTTGATGACCAATCTGGCTTCTTCAAGCTGAGAGGGGGCAATGTGGTGGGGAGACAAGCAGCTTGAAGTTTCCATTTAGAATTTGGGTCAGATCGAGTCTGGTAGGGGAAGAACAGGTGGGGTGGATGCTTCTATGAGAAAGAAACAAAATGACATGAGTACTGGAATTGATATAATGTCGCAGCATCTGGAACATGTCAATGAATATCATGAAGATGATGGAAGTCAACAAATAATCTCTCACTAGGAAGTACAAGGGCTAAGAATTTGTCCCCATAACAAGGGGAGATGACAAGGCATCTAAACATAGTATTTAATTTTTAATGTCACAGATGTTTACCCTCTTAATATGTAGTTAAGCTAGTTAATACATCTGATATTGAAAAATATCTTTTTATTGGTATGACCTCTGTTTAATAGAAATCCCTTTATTTTTGTTACTTAGGGCTAGATAATTATACTAGCAAACATTAAGCCTACCTGTGTAGGTTAGGAAAATCTGTAGGCCATAAACTGACTAAAAACTTCTGACTGACAGTTTCTCTTGATAGTTATCACACATTCCTTCCTAGGAATCACTCCTTTATAGCCTCCAGTCTTATTTATTCTTGGGGGCTAATACAAATGTTACATTAAGATATTTTTTTTAAATGCTCAGGAACAACTGTGTTTTGGTTTAACTGTTTTGCTAGGTGTTTAAGATGAAGCAGGTCAAACTGACTTTCATTCCTATCTATTGTTAAGAGTCACCTGAGTCCCCATAGGAGTCACTCTTCAGGAATTTAAGAGTAGCTTCTTAGCTCTGCTAGTACTCTTGCGGAACTTAAGAGCAGCTTCTTATCTCTGCTAGTGCCATTTGTGCTAGGATAGGTCGAGGTCTCGCTGACCATGTGGCTTCCATTGGAAGCCTGAAGGATGTCTCCCTTCTCCAATGACCCTCCTTTTCATAGCAAGTGCACTGATTGGCTTTCTGTTTTCCAATGGACTCATTAATCTCTCTGATCGGAAGGTTGTGTGACCCAGAGTTGTAAAGCGCTTTAGAGGAGTTCCCTTGCTCCCTGGATTCAGGATGACTCAGAGGAAAAGAGCCAAATACTGGTTTTCTTGGCCCTTTTAATTTAACTTTTATTTTTAAGTCTTGATCTTAAACAACAAGCAAGACACTCTCACCAGTTTTAAAGTAAGGGTACTGGGCTTTAACTTTGATGTCTACTTGTCCTGTAGGTAATGGCTTATTTATCTTAAATTAACCTGGGTTGTATGTTCCTGAAGCAGCATCTCTGTATAACATTAACAGGCAATAGTCATAGAGATCTAAGGAAAATACAAAATAAAATTAATAAGAGTAAAAACATACTTAGTTGTGTAATAGCTATCTTCAATTTTGGCTGAGTTATACATTATATTCCCTGTTTGAGATCCTACTAATCTTTATAACAAAATCAATCCTTTGAATATGACTTTAAATGAACTGGAGTCTGGCCTCCTTTGAAGCCATTCTAACAGGTAGTAAGCTGGGAGACAGAGCCATATCTCAGGTAAGGCAGGGCTCTTTATAAATCTTAAAGAGGGGGCTGGGATTGTGGCTCAGTGGTAGAGCGCTTGCCTCGCATGCGTGAGGCCCTGGGTTCGATCCTCAGCACCACATACAGAGCAATAAAATAAAGACATTGTGTCCATCTACCAAAAAAAAAAAAAAAAAAAAAAAAATCTTAAAGAGTTCTAGTTGTGAAGCTGATCTTTATTTTTTAAATATCATTTTACAAAGTTTACATATATTGTTTCCTGAGTCCATGTGAATGTTAGCTAACACATCTAAAACATGAATTAAAGAAAGGCTAAAAGGGATTTTAACTTTCCTTTTCTGTGGAAAAGTATCAAAATGTTTTATGTCTCACAATATTCAACTTTAAATAGATTAGGCCCTCATTTACTTAAAAATACATTTAAATTTTACTGCAGTGTAAAAATTAACATAAAACTTTATCTTATTGATAACAAGTTTAGTTATAGAACATTAAATGATATAAATAAATCCTCAATAAAATTTATTATCCTTGTAAGTCAAAAATTACCATACAGCTTTAGTTTGGAGAACACTAGCTTGATATAATGCTCTTTTAAACCTTCTACTTTAAAGAATTATATACCTGGAACATATGAACACATTTAATATACAAATAGGAGTACTAGCATCATAATTACATTGATGTTATTAAATTAACCAAGTTTAGCTTATAAAGAAAAACTTAGACTCTGTAATGTAGTACAGAGTCTTAAAATAACAGTTGTCGTTTAACCACAGTTGTATAAACCTTAATTTCTTTGATATTAGTTGCTCTAAAGTGTAAAACTTAACAGATACCATGTTAGTAAATTAATGTTTTAAGAAATTCTGGCCACTTTAACATATAGATTAAACCTTGGTTTATCAGTACATTAACATTTAACCTTAGGGAAAAAACTTAAATAGCTTTGACTGCTCGTTCCAAAAAAATATATATGTAGATATATGTATAAAAAAACAAATTATTGCATACAAACTTGAAATTTGTTTTTTATTTACAGTCATTTATTATTACTAAAAACCCTCATTTACTTTATTATATAAAGACTTTTTTACCCAGAAGCACTTTTTTCTTCTATTAGTTTTCATATCTAGAATCTTTTAATTTCTCTTTCCCATCTGTTAACCCCTTCTTCTGTACATTCTGAAACAATCCTTGTAAATTTCTGAATTTAGACAAATCACTCCATTTTAATGATAAGAAATACTTTATGTTCTTTATAGTACTCTGATTGAAACAGTAGAAACTTTTAGGCCTTTATATATATAGAAATTTTCTATAAACCTTTGTATATAGAATCACATGTTTATGGATTCAAGATTTAGGGTGATATGTTTATTGTCTCCCTGAGTCTTTCCATGAAAATAGCAGGACTTTCCTCAGGACCTTTTATAATAATTTTTTAGCCATTTTGTTCATCAGTTGGATCCCAGTTTGTTTCCGGGAGTTGCCTGTGTTCTAAATGTATAATTAAGTTTGCTTCTAGTTTTTTTTGTTTGTTTTGTTTTTGTGGTACTGGGGATTGAACTCAGGGGCACTCGACCACTGAGCCACATCCCCAGCCCTATTTTGTGTTTTATGTAGAGACAGAGTCTCACTGAGTTGCTCGCTTAGCGCCTCGCCATTGCTGAGGCTGGCTTTGAACTCGCGATTCTCCTGTCTAGTTTGCTTCTAGTTTTTTTGCTGGGATATAGACAAGAATGTATATTATCTCAAATTGTTTAGCTGCTTTGGGGTGGCCTCCTTCTCATTGGAGGCTAAAGTTTGGTTAAGTAATAGCATAATATATTTACAAGTGAGTGCAAATACCTGGCATAACTTCTGAAACATGTCAATTATTTGGATCCTCCAAAAATCTCCCTGAATTTGCTCTTATCAGTTGTAAGTTGGAGGGGGTCCTCTTGATTTCTCTTCCTCAGTAGGTGATTCCTTAAGGCCTCCTCCTCTCATGGCAGAGATTGAGGTTATGCCTGACAACACATGAAAATGAGGCACTTTTCCTGATCATCTGTAATTTCCCAGCATGTAGACTAGTGGTCAATCTACAACCATTGAGAGAGAAGCTCCCACCCAAGTGATGCAAAATTTGAGTTTTCTCCAGCACTAGAGAAAACTATTTTCCTAGGGACACTTCCCTAAACTCAAGCTTCATTTGGTCCAGAAAACCCATCTTTCATCACCTGGCTTTGTCAAAGTTATTTCTGGCCGCCTTTGGCAAAATGCTAGGGTCCCAATTTGCCCTATGCTTGAGACCCTGGGAAGATTCAGAATTAAGGGCATTATTGCTTTCCTCCCTGCCACTATGAATCCTGATTATGACAAATCCCTGAAAAAAGAAATAGTGTATGTCTTTGTCTATTTGTGCCTGGTTGTTGTCCTCTAGACTAAAGGAATCTCCAGAGGGTAAGGGGAACATCTACTGGTTATTGGCCTTTAATGCTCTTTTCCCAGGGTTTATGGGAGAGGTTGGTTAAAATAGAATGCCTCCTTCTTGCAAATTTTTTCTTAAAAAAAAAAAATACATCGAGTACATCTGAGCACAGAAACAAGTAATGGGGAGATTTTAAACTGGCTTGTGAAAGCTTACTATGCAAATAAAGGGAACCTGGGTGTTTTCTTATTAATCATCCCCAGTTTTTCTTTCAGTACTACAGTCTGAATTGCTAATGTCTGGTCAGTGCAAGAAGGGAGGCACAGTGGAGGAATGGGTGCAGGAGAGGGGTGATGGAGAGTGTTCTACTGGCCCATATGGAGGACAGTTGTTATTGGCCCTTTCCCTCAGTGCTGCTTATCGATTGGTCACCCTAGATACCCTTAGGGCAGTTAGGAGTGAGGTCCAGAGAAGGAACCTTTGGAATTCACCTGAGAGAGGCCCAGGCCAGAATTCTGTAGTTGCTCCAGCCCTTTACCCATCTCCACACATCCAAGGTAAATGGGGACTAGAGACACCGTGTACTCACATCAATCGCTCTCGGGGCCTGGACAGAAAAAGTAGGGAATGGCTTCAGCAGGACCCAACATGCCAGCTTTCCATAGAAGAAGTGATTGGGAACCGCCTAGGCTGGGAAACCTTTCACCCAGGTCTTGAAGAGTGGCAGCTTGCACTGCTACATTTAGATAGCCAACGGGTGCCCACAGTCATCCTCCAGATGAAAAGGAGACAGAAAGGTGCACCTCAAACAGAAGTGGGGTGCATGGAGAGGAGCTTACTTTGGTTTAGATCTCAGTGGGGACCTCCAAATGATACCACCGGTTACTGGTGACAAGTTCTGGTCCTCCACATGTTGAAGTTTGAACATTAGAGAAGCACACCAAGGCAAGCATATAAAGCAGAGTTTATTTTAAAAGGGGTAACATAGACTTCCCCCAGGAGGGAGAAGGGGGCCATAGCTGGTATCCTGGTATCCCAGGAAGTACATGTGCTTTGCCTTTTTATATATCTTAGGCTTCCTTTGTTCTCCTGCTCCTTTCCCCTTTTATCTCTCCTTCCTGTGTACTTGACTAGGCCCAGGATGTTTGGTGGGATTGTCAAAAAGCAAATGGATAGGGGGAAGGGCCCAGGTGTAATTAACAATTCCTTGGGACAGGTTACCTAAACAAGCAGTTGGAGCAGGAGCAATAAGGGTGGAGGAAGGGCTCTGGAGGCATTGGCATTTCAATACTTCTCCAAATTGGCCTCCCTGACCCAACCTGACTCAATTTACCTATCTACACTGACTGCCTGTCTAATTCTGGTTTCACAGGGACAGGGGAGTTTTAAAGGGTTACATTCCTGGTGTGCTCTGATAGGAAGTCCCAGCCTTCCCAAATCCTCAGCAGGCATCTCCTTCCTGTAGTGGGAGTGTTCAAGGGCAGTTAACTAGGGGAGGAAAAGATAGCACTGTCTCCAAAATCTTGTTAGGGAGGGTTAAAGGGGAGAAGATAAAACTTTAAAAAAAAATAAAATAAACCTTAAAGCTATGAGGGCTATATTCAGAAGCTGAGGGGACCACTGTTACATTTCCCCAATGTCAATTTCTACCTTCGATTTCTATGGAAAAGTGGGCAATGATGTCTTCAAGTTATTTCCTGTTGAGAGAGGGTGAAGTTGGGGAGAAGTGACCCAAAGTCCTTGTGTTCTGTCCAGTGGGGCATGGGCAGCTAGAGTTATTCAACATCACACCAGTCCAAAGGTCCATTGTGGCAGTTGGCAGGTGATTGGACAAGGTATACATAGGGCAAAGTTTATGCTAGCTCAATAAACAGAACAGCAAAGGCATTACTTTTTTGGTAAACAGTATGAAAATAATTAGTATTTCAGCCAATCTCTGAAATGCAGGACAAGCTTGTGTTTCTGGAGTCCTTTGTGATAGTTACATATTAGGCACTCTCATAAGTACCCTTTCTTTACAGCCTCCAGCTTTACTTATTACTTTTTGTAGGGCTGACACAAGTGTACATCTTAAGTTACATTAAACAAAAAGACAACAACAAAAACATGTTTTCTCTTAAATCTCCATGTAGGATGATGCTCAGGCTATACTCTCTTGCCTGGTTTTTAAGGCCAGGGTGGTCAAAACTGATCTTATTCCTATCTATTCTTAAGAGTCAGCTGAGATTCCTCAGAGATCACTCTTGGGGACATGTGTGAAGCCTCCTTGCTCCTTTAGGTTTTCTCTAGGTGGTGCCATGTGCCAGGATGGGTCAGGTCAGGGTCTTGATGACCACACATGGCTTCTCTTGGAAGCTTCAGGCATTTCATTCTCCAGTGATCCTCCTCTTTGCAGAATATGCATCACCAGTTAGCTTTCTGTTCTCTAGGATCCCCTTGATCTTCCCAATTGGCTGATTGGGTGACTCACTGGAGTTTCAGAGCCCTTAGAGGGGCCCCCTCATTCTCTGAGTGCTAGTTGACCTTAGAGGGCAAGGGCCAAATATTGGCTGGTTTTTCCTTGGCCCTTTTACTTCCTTGACTTTGGTCTCCAAGTTGTAATTTTTTGTTTCAAACACCCAGCAAGCCAGTTTCACCTGTCTTAAAGAGGAAGCAATAGGTTATAACTTTAATATCTATAATTTTATCCCCTTTCATTTAGTTGGGGTTAGTATTAGTACTGGAAGTCAGTGTTATATACTATTTGTCCTGTAGGTGATGGCTTGTTATTTCAAATTAACTTGAGTTTGTTTTTGTTTTTTTGCTTTTAGAAGTAGTACCTCTGTACAACACTAACAAGCAACAGTTATAAGTTTACAAGGAAAATACAAAATGAAGTTAACAGAGCAAAAACATATTCAGTTTGTGTAATAGCTATGAACCAATAAAAATAACTTTTATAATCTTGAGCCTTTGCTTAGTTTTACATTATATCCCTGTTTTAGATCACAGTAATCTTTACAACAACAACAAAAATCAATCTTTTGAACACAACTTTAAATGATCTGAATGGAGTCTAGCCTATTTTGGAGCCATTCTAACATGAAGTAAGAGGGGAGGCTGAGCCTTATCTCAGGTAAGGTGGGACCCTATAAATAACATATCATTACATCTGAAATATGAATCAAAGAAAAACTTAGCTTTTAACCCTTTTTGTGGGAAAGTGGTTTTCATGTTTTACAATATACACCTTTAAACAGGTCAGGCACTCATTATTTTAAAAATAAATTCAAATTTCTACCCCCCAAATTCAAATTTTTAACCCAGTGTAAAAAATAATATAAAAATTGACATACATCTTATTGATAACAACTCCTATTACCGAATATTAAATGACATAAGTAAATCTCCAATTACATTTGCTATTTCTTTAAATTTAAAATTACCATTTCAGAAACTTGTAGTTTGGAAAGCATTAGCTTGGTAAAGTGCTTGTCCAAGCTTTATATTTTAAAAACTCATATACAGCTGGGCATGGTGGCTCACGCTTGTAATCCCAGCACTTTGGGAGGCTGAGACAGGAGAATCGCGAGTTCAAAGCCAGCCTCAGCAATGGCGAGGCACTAAGCAACTCAGTGAGACCCTGTCTCTACATAAAAAAAACACAAAATAGGGCTGGGGATGTGGCCCAGTGGTCAAGTGTCCCTGAGTTCAATCCCCAGTACCAAAAAAAAAAAAATATGCTAGAAGAACATGAGTATACTTAATATACTAAGAGCTAATAGCTAGCATCACCATTACACAGATGTCCTTATATTAATTAGGTTTAATTTTTCACAGTAAAATTCAGAATTTATAGATCATTATAGGTTTGCAGAGTACCAGCAAAAATCAAAGGATAGCTTTAAATCTCTTATACATTTAGGCAACAGTGTTAATGATCAGAACTAGACTTAGTTAAAGCAGACAAATATAAGCCAGTTTCTCAAATGGCAGTGTGGCCCTTTTATGTCAGATGCAATATATAAAAGATAGCACTTATTGGTAGAGCCAATATAAACTTTCATTTTATAAACTTTTCCAGAACATTTAGATAAGGCTCAGACAAACATATTTAGTTTCAGATGTATATATATCTCTAGTCACATACATTCAGATTATTCATAAAACTCAAGCCTGGTCAAATTGTAAGTTATCTGTTTCTCTACCAAAAAAAAAAATTCCTAAAAGTAATGGACATCACCCTTTAATATTTATTTATTTATTTATTTATTTATTTATTTATTTTTTGCTACCGGGGATTAAACTTAGGGGGCTCGAATACTGAGCCACATCCCCAGCCCGATTTTGTTTTATTTAGAGAGAGGGTCTCACAGAGTTGCTCAGTGCCTCACCCTTGCTGATGCTGACTTTGAACTCATGATTGTCCTGTCTCAGTCTTCCAAAGTGCTGGGAGTGTGGGCGTGCACCTGGCACATTTTAATATTTTATAGCTCTCAAACCTTGCATAAATTGTTGCCCCGACCCGCGGGGCAACAACGGGGACACGCGGGAACCACCTAAGAGAATGAAACAAACAAGGGGCGCGAAAGAACGGAGGCAAGACAGGATTCTGATCAAACCTCCAAATTTTATTTAAGAACAATGGTATATATATATATATGCTCAGGAGGGGAGGGGAGGGGAAGGAACTGTCGCAGGACGATTGGTCAGTGCAAACAGGTGGTATCAAAAGGGGGAGGTTCACTGCTTTGGCGCCTGCGGGTTTTTCGGCGCTCCTGCTTAACCAGGAAGTGACTCAGGGCTTTTTGCTCCCAACAAATTGTTACTTATCAGTGTGAGGTTTTGTTTGTTTTTTAATATTTTTTTATTTGTAGATGGACACAACACAATATCTTTTTATTTATTTTTATGTGGTGCTGAAGATCGAACCCAGTGCCTCAAGCACGTGAGGCAAGTCCTCACATGAGCCACATCCTCAGTCCTATTTTGGGTTTTATGTAGAGACAAGAGTCTCACTGAGTTGCTTAGCACCTTGCCATTGCTGAGACAGGCTTTGAACTCAAGATTCTCCTGCCTCAGTCTCCCAAAGTGCTGGATTACAGGTGTGCACCACCATGCCAGCTTAATTCATATTTTAAATAACTGTCCAGAAGAGAATGAATCTCCATAATCCCCATTAATGTCTTTCTCTTAAGGAGTTATCCCCTCATCCTCAGGGGCAAGTTATTTCCTCCTAAAATAAAATCTTGGTTAAGATAACATTGGTCACTTTTCTCAGGGTCCCTTTGGCCGAAAAGGCCTTATTCACTTTTAGGAAATCTCCAGCAGAGCAAGTTCTGTTCTTTTACTATAAGGCACTTGCAAATGAAGTTGTTACTTTTTGGGTGAGAATGTTATCTGTACATTTAATTTATATAGCAAATTTTATCCAGGAGAGGAATCAGATAGTCTGGCATATTAGAAAAATTGTGCCTTAAATCTTTCTTCCTTCCAGTTTATGTTCAAGGGGTTGGAACACAGGTTATAGTTGTTTAACCAGTCTCCCTTATCATCATCATAATGCCATCAACTCTAAGTGAGTTCCCCACTGTCAATTGCATCCAGAATTTTTTTTTTTTTGGTACTGGAGATTGAACTCAGGGGCACTCGACCACTGAGCCACATCCTCAGCCCTATTTTGTGTTTTATGTAGAGACAGGGTCTCACTGAGTTATTTAGCATCTCGCCATTGCTGAGGTTGGCTTTGAACTCATGATTCTCCTGTCTCAGCCTCCCTAATTGCTGGAATTACAGGCTTGCGCCACCATGCCTGGCTACATCCAGAAATTCTCTTTGTATATATGTAGGTATCTAGGGCAGTCTGTTCAATGAAGGTCATTTTGACTATACAAAGTTTCTTAGGGACCTCTCTCCAACAATCAGCAGAGCCAAGACATAGGTGCTTGAATTCATGGAGACTTGGGGAGGCCCTTGCATTTTAGCTTTTGGGGCAACAGGTAGGGCTGCATCCAGAAGTATCCTCTGGCCAAATCGGGCATCCTGTCAGATCTTAAAAGGGGGAGACTATTTCATCCCCAGGTTATGACTTTATTTAATAGAACCTATTGCCCCATTCCTTGTGACTGACAGCTTTTATTTTTTACCCCCCATTAAGATAGGCTAGTTGTTCCTTAGACAATGAGTGTAATGGGCCCCGATAGGGTTTTTAATCAAATGTAGAGGCAACCCTCTAAGGGTAAGCACTCCAGCCCATTCCTTTGTTCCCAGAGTGGTGGGGAAAATGGAAATGGGTGTGGACCCAAAATGGCAGTTACAAGAAATTCAGACTTTAAGGACTAAAAACATACAGTCAAATAGAAAATCATGGGCCAAGCCAATAGTTTTTGTACCTTCCCAACATCTGTAGAGCATAGATCCCAATAATTAGTCCCAATGCTTTTAATGTCTGTTCAGCATGGACTCTAATCAGTGACTTTATCCAGATGCTTTAAGTTACCAGGCTAGTATACTCAAGTGGAAAAGCTTTCCACCAGTTTCCCCCTCACATGAGGGGGAGTTTCCTTTTTTTCTCTCTCATTCAAAATTAATTTTGTTGTTGTCATTTCTGTCCTCTGCCATCATCTATGGATTTCATTCTTTGAACCCATGAGACAAGAATCAAGAAAGAAGATCAGTGAGACCTAGAGCTCACATATATTTAATTTGTCTGCAGAAGCAGCAAACTGAGCCCTGTTCTCAAACTCCAATTTTGTTCTTATGGGCAAAGAGCAGCTGAAAAGCAGAATAGAAGCCAGGTCCTTTTTTGCCCATTAGACCAGGCAGCTTTCCTGAGTACACCCCCCCCCACCCCGCCCTCTTTATCCCAGGACTGGTGTCCCTGACCCACAGCAGGATAATTTACAGTTGCTTGAGGCCAGGCTAAGAAGTGATGCTCAGACTGTCAGCACTGGGCTGAAGGGGGAAAAATTTTTTTTCCTTAATCCTCCTTTAGTGTCCTGCCATGCTCACACATTAGAGGCAGCATGTTTTTGTATCCAACAATTTTTGACTGTTAAGACTCCTCATTACATAATTGTATACATGCCTGTATATACAGAATTTTTCATTTATTTTATCTTTGACAGACCAACTCCCAACTGTAAGATTATACAATGATTCAGAAAACCATTCAAACACCAGATTCTTATAGTAAAACATCATATTTTTCTTAGAAATGTTTACATCTATGGGTGGCCCATTCAGCCAAGATCTTTCCCAAGAAACAATCTATACAATCAACACATTATTGCCCATATCTTAAAAGAGCCAGAGACAGATACAAACAAAAAACATAAAGACAGACAAGCAGAGAGGATCCCCAAACCATGGCTGACAGATGGGAACCTTTAAGACAGATCAGATGGGGGGAAATCTCCCCAAGTTCCCAACTCCCACTTAACTGTGACTCCTACACCAGTGGCACCACAGAAGCCCCCAAGAGGGGACCAGATGCTCCCACAAAGGGGAACGTGAAGTGTAGAATCAATGCAAACTGGGGGAGATTACCAGATGGCCAGGTGTCACACCTTTACTGAATTTAGTTGCCTTTTTCTCAAAGTAGACCAAGATGGAGCAATCCTTACAGTGCAGGGAAGGAAGGCGGGAGTTCCCCAAAGCAAAGGGGATTTGGCAGCTGCTGGGAAGGTCCTTCAGTCCCTCTCTTTACTTACAGAAATAGCTCCTCTGGTTTGACCCGAGGCACTTTCCTAACTTTCCAGTAGTCAGCTCTCGAAAAGTTCACCATATATCCTCAGCATAGAAGTGCAGTTTCTTGGAGTGCCAGGCCTGCCCAAGAAAGCTGGAGCAGGGGCTGCTATGGAGTCCTGTTAGCGCAAAAAGGCCAGGATGAAAGCAAACTTCACAAATCAGCTCAGCGCTTTATTCAGGAACAAAGCTTCACACAGGAACAGGGGATGCGGGGACGAGGTGATGCTGTGATGGGACCCATTTTCCTGGTGGAAAATGAGCCCCCAAAGAACAAAGAAAGGGACTGGGTTTATATAGGTTATCCCGGGAGGTCATCTAGGGGGCATATCAGTTTTCTTGGGCCCTTATGAATTTGGGGTTCGTTCTATCAATGAAACTGTCAGTGATAGTGCTCAGGAATTTGATCTCAGGGGTCTTGTGCCCTGCAAGTTAATACCTTCAATATGGCAAGACATTCTTGTCTATAACCAGCACCTGGAAGACATTTTGTCAGGGAAGATGAAAGCTGTCAATGCATGGCTATTTTTCTTTCTTTAATTTCCGCACCTATCAGGTCCCACCTGGGTTACCAAAATCTGTAACCGAAAGCTCAGTCCCTATCCTCAATGCCAATCAATGCCAATTTCATAATGACGACATGGTTTTTGAGAAAAAGGAAAAAGTAGGTTTGTTGCTTTGCTAGCAAAGGAGAAACACAGAGGACTCCTGTCCCAAAGGCCGTGACTCTCCTGATCAGCAAGGACAGGAAGGTTTTAAAGGGTTATATTCCAGGTGTGCTCTGATAAGGTGTCCCAGGGCACCCTGATGGCCTTTGGATTCACTTGATAATTTGGAAGATATTTGCTTTCCAGATCCTCAGCAGGCATCTCCTTCCTGCAGTGGGTGTGTTCCAGGGCGTTAACTAGGGGAAGAAAAGATAACACTGCCTCCCAAATCTTGTTAGGGAAGGGAAGAGTGGAGAAGGAAGAGAAAACATTTTTAAAAAAATAAACCTTAAGGGGCTGGGATTGTAGCTCAGTGGTAGGACGCTTGCCCCACATGTGTAGGGCCCTGGGTTCGATCCTCAGTACCACATACAAAGCAATAAAAAAAAATAAAGACATTGTGTCCATCTACAACTAAAAAAATATTTTAAAAAATAAATAAATAAATAAATAAATAAACCTTAAAGCAATGAGGGCTATATTCAGAAGGTGAAGGGACCACTGTTACAATACTATAATATTGGATATATGTCATTATATATTTGTCCAAACCCATAGAATGTATGAAATCAAGGGTGAAGCCTAATAAAAACTATGGGCTTTGCGTAATAATGATCGTTCAAAGTAGGTTCATCACTTGTGACAAACATACTGGTCTGGTGAGCTATGTTGAGACTGGAAGAGGCTGGAGGTGGGAGAGGTGTAATAATGCTCTGTGTTCTCTGCTGATGTTTTCAGGGAACCTAAAACTGCTCTCAAAAATAGTCCATTTTTTAACAAAAAGCATACGTGGGCATCCTCAGTGAAAAGTGGAATATTATTCCTAACTCCCATTTGCTACAACATTTAGCCAGATCACTACAGTTCTTCCCACACTATTTCTGTCTAGTCAGTCAGGAGAGCACATCATCACTGGCCACACACAGCACATATTCCACAGACCCTGGCTGAGGACACTGGTAGGCAAAATATATTATGTATCTCAGGAATAGCAATTTGGGGTGGGGGGGCGGTACTGGAGATTGAACTCAAGGGCACTCGATCACTGGGCCACATCCTCAGCCCTATTTTGTGTTTTATGTAGAGACAGGGTCTCACTGAGTTGCTTAGCGACTCACCGTTTCTGAGGCTAGCTTTGAACTCGCGATTCTCCTGTCTCAGCCTCCCTAAGTGCTGGGATTACAGGCTTGCGCCACCGCACCTGGCTAAGAATAGCAATTTCTGACACCTACTAAAAATTTCCTACAAAAATTATAGAGAGACAGTATCAGTATATGGTATAACATGATATATTCATATAACATATCATCTTTATTCTAGGCCTGAATGTCAAGAACTTGGGTCTTCTTCCTCCTCACTACTTTTGCTGCAGTATTATAGAAGAGATAAAAATAACTAAAGCTGTAGCAGTAATAACTAACATTTTTAGGTGGCACTATGTCCCAAGCACTGTGCTAAACACTTTATGTGCACTCTCAATAAGTTCAAGCATGTATGTGGACAAGCAGGATTGTCTAGTAAATTATCTCTGGAGTTCCTTCCATGTTGCCTGGCAACAAGCTAGCTTGTAAGACCAGGAAGATAATCATTGTCTTTCTCCCAGCAAGACAAGCTACTCCAGAATTCAACTTCCCAATCAACCAATGGCTTTCCAACCACTGGAAAGTGAGAGAAGCTAGCTACGCATGATCTTAATATATACTAAGCTCTGTAGGTGCTGGGCTTCTTGCTTTCCCAGCTATTGCAGGAAAGAAATAGCATCAAAACTCACACCATCACTGACCTAAGCCACAGACCACTCACTTTCTTCACAAAACTCAGAGCAATAGGAAGAGAGGGTCTCTCTACACACCCTCTCTGAGATGCTGAGAAGACAGGAGACCCATTTACCTGCTGACTCTTCCATCTGCAGATTTTCATTGCACAGCAAATGACTCCCTAGAGTTTTCACTAAGGACTTTGGAAGAAAAAATGTAAACTCCTTGACAGTAGGGACATCAGCCTTTCCCATGCTGGACTTCCAGGACCTAGAACTCTTCCAGACACGTGGTAAATAGTGTTTAATGGGCTTTATTACTTTTAGGTGTGGTAAATGCAACAGATCAGGAGATGGTTGCCATTGAAAAGATAGTTTGTTACAGATCTGAGAGAAGTGCCCACAGGACCATTGGGGGCCCGCACAGGGAAGTACCAGGGTCAGTTAGGAGGCAGAGGGTGAGGGAGAAACTGGGCTAGAGACTTATTTTGGTTTCTCTGGAAAGGAGCCTAAGAGGCAGGGTAAACAGGTCAAGGAGAGCCTAGTTTGAATGATTTCAGTGGGTTAAGGGTTGTCTCCACTTGTGTAAACCTGGCCCTGGGGATATTAGTGTAGGTGGAAAGAGCTCTGTGTGTGAGGGCCAAGTAAGTTAGAGGGTTGGTGGTGTCAGCTTCAGATGGGTTGGTTTGCATTTGAAAAGCATCACTTCCAGGTAAGTTGTTTACTCAAAGAATTGGCTGACACTGGTAGAGTCAGCAAAGTCCTAGATGTCAAAACATTGAAATACAAGAAAAGACATGGCAATACAGTCAATAGCTATTTGTGAAGAGAAACAGACTGAATTTGGGAACACCCCTCCTCCAAAATTAGTAAGATACAGATGCTAACCCCTGGAATTCCCCAATCTTTTTGAGGTGATGAGGAAGGCTCCAGGGAAGGAGCAAATACCTGTGGCATTCCTTTGGGCCATGACAATCCAGAAGCAAGACTGTTGGAAACCTGTGCAATTCTCTCTTTTGTCCTAAAGTATTCTTTCTCCCTTTAGCTTTCCTCTTCCAGAGCTTTCCAGAGATGAAACTTTTGAAACGAAATTCTTTCAGCTGCCTTTGAATAAAACCTATTTTCCTACCAATTTGAATGTTTCTGGAGCAGTGAGCACGATGGCCTAGCCTCTTTCCTCCCTAGGCAGGATCTGTGCTGCCTGGTAACAAAAGGTAAGATTCTTTTTTTTTTTTTTTTTTTTGGTACTGGAGATTGAACCCAGGGGTACTCGACCACTGAGCCACATCCCCAGCCCTATTTTGTGTTTTATGTAGAGACAGGGTCTCACTGAGTTGCTTAGCACCTCACCATTGCTGAGGCTGGCTTTGAACTCAACCTCCCCAAGTGCTGGGATTACAGGCTTGCGCCACTGTGCCCGGCTAGAAAAGGTAAGATTCTATTACTACCAGATTTTGAATGGTGATAATCATGCTCTGGGCTCAGAAAAACAAAGCACAGAGAGAGAGATCAAGTTCAAATTTCAAATTTATTCTCCTTAAACTCAACTAGATAACACTATAAGGAAAGAAGCTAATGAAGAAAATGAAAAAAGAGAGGAGAGGAAGCTTAACAGCAACACAAGTTGGGGACAAAACTGTAGAGACGGGCCTGTTACTGAAAGCTCAGTCCTTGTCCCCAATACAAATTCAATAAAGAGAAAATGGTTTGAGAAAAAGGAAAAAGAAGTTGTATTGCTTTGCTAGCAAAGGAGAAACACAGGGGACACTTGTCCCAGAAACTGATGCTGCCCATCAGGAGGAACAGAGGGATTTTAGGAAACTCAGATTGGAGTTGCATTCCAAACTGGTATGGTGGCTCACGCCTGCGCTTTGAAAAACAGAGGACTTTTTTTAAAAAAGCTCTTCAAAGGCTACATGCCAGGTGTGCCCTGACAAGGAGTCCCAGGTGCACCTGATAAATGTGTTGAAATTAACTTGTTAATTTGGGAGATAGTCACTTCCTAGATCTTTTGGTGACATCTCCTTCCTGTGGTGGGTGTGTGCTCAAGGACAGATAACTCAAGGTAATCATGTTCCCCACTCCCAGGTTAGGGAGGGGGAGAGGGAGAAAAGGAAAAGAAAAACATGTCCCTTTTAAAATAAGCATTAAGCCGGGCGCGGTGGCTCAAGCCTGTAATCCCAGCACTCAGAGAGGCTGAGACAGGAGAATCATGAGTTCAAAGACAGGAGAATCATGAGTTCAAAGCCAGCCTCAGCAATGGCGAGGCTCTAAGCAACTCAGTGAGACCCTGTCTCTACATAAAACACAAAATAGGGCTGGGGATGTGGCTCAGTGGTTGAGTACCCCTGAGTTCAATCCCTGGTACCAAAAAAATAAATAAATAAATAAAATAAAATAAAATAAAATAAGCAATAAACACTTAACCCTACAAACAAGCACACTGAAACTTCAGCAAAATATATGAATTTTTCCTCTGAGATGAAGATGAAGCCTATAAATTGCCTCAGAATTAGAACAGAAATAATTTTGACACCACAAATAAATTTGGACATCAAAATCATTCAAGTGTTTATTATAGTATTGATTATTTATTAATAAATACTTTTGGTTTTGGTTTTAGAACTTTGTGGATTTCAGAATAGTAGGTAAGAGACAGTGTAACTGTGTAGCCAAAATCCATAGTAGAGATTCAGAAATGTCTAGAGGAGTGGAAAGAGGAAATATTTGTTTTAGTATCAGGCAAACTATGCTGATAACTATGAAACTAACTCCACTGAGAGGATTACTCAGTCCAGAGGTTCTATAGAACCTGCGCATTCAGCCATACCAACCTCATACGACCACCTTAACAGCAAAAGAGGCCAGGATAAGTAGCGTAGGATACACTGGAACACTAGGATATGCCCGTGAGTAACTGACGGTCTCTACTAAAGTCTACCCTTCTTGTCCCCAGTGTCAGGCTGTGCCAGTGACTATGAAGTTAAACTCTGTTGAAAGAATTCTCCAATTAAAAGGCTGGTATGTAAACAGCTTGCCCAGCTTGTGTGAGGCCCTGGGTTTAATCCTCCGTACTTCAAAAACATCAAATAAAAAGGCTGATGTGTCTGTTTCAGTCTTCCATTCTACCATGGACTTGACTACAGCTTTGAGGGGCTACCTCTCAGCTGTGTTGCGAACCTGAGCATCCTTATGGTGTCTCTCGGGGCCACTTCTCTATCTCTTAGATTTCTTTGGATCCTGTTACTCATTCTAATGTGACATCCAACATAAGCCCTACACACACACCCGTCACTGTGAAGATTTTTAGTGTGTAATATGTGTGGGAAAAATGATTTCCAGTTACATAGGTTTTATTTTATTTTATTAAAATTATAAGTAGAAAACCTGATTTTGCTTAAGCTGCTAAATTCAACTTATAAATCTTGAAATTCTGTGTATAAATGTACTAAATGTGGTTTTTGGAAATCACTTTCACTTGTTCTTTGATTGATATTGAACAAATTTAAATTCCCTTCACAATTATTTCCACTTAAAAACTTGGTAAAATTTCCATAACTGTTTTAGACCATATTCACATGTTTAATATATCTGATTCTTTTTCTCATGTACTTCAATTGCCTGACAAGGTAGACTTAGAATCCTTTTAATTATGCAAAACCTTTCTCATAACTTAAGCAACTCTTGTAAATCTAATTACTTGATTTGCCATGTTCAGGTGTTTGATTTCTCTTAAATGTTGTAATACTGTTTACAAGCTTGAGTAGCATCGTATTAATTTCTACTAAACATCATCATTCTAGAATCAACACGTATTTCCAGTTGAAAACATAAGGATTAAATTCAGGCTTAACTTAAACTCATACATATTTTTAAACTTACTTTAAACTTAACATCTAAATGTTATGATTTACCTCACTGTCTATGTACTAAATTCTATCCCTTCTCAGAAATAAAGTCATTTACTCCACCAAGCAGAGAAGGTTGACCTTCTACGGAAAGCTAAGGTTGTTGTTGTTGTTATTGTTATTATTATTTGGTACCGAGGATTGAACTCAGAGGTACTGGACCACTGACCCATATCCCCAGCACTATTTTGTATTTTATTTAGAGACACGGTTTCACTGAGTTGCTTAGCGCCTCACTGTTGCTGAGGCTGGCTTTGAACTCACAATTCTTCGGTCTTAGCCTCCCAAAGTTCTGGGATTACAGGCATCCACCACCATGCCTAGCTGAGGTTATTAATTTTAATAATTAGTGTGACTGGGGGTGTAGTTCAGTGGTAGAGCACTTGCCTAGAATGCACAAGGCCCTAGGTTTGGTCCCCAGCACTGAAAAACAATAGTATCTGTTATGAACTGAATATTTGTGTCTCCACCTCCTCAAATTCTTATATGGAAATCCTGATGATATTAGGAAGTGAAAGCTTTGGGAAGGGATTAGGTCCTAAAGGTGGATCCCTTAGGAATAGGATTAGTACCCTTCTGAGAAGAGGAGAGTTTGCTCTCACTGTTTCTTCTCCCTGCCATGTGAAGACACAGCACTAGAAATCATCTACAAACCAGGAAGAAAGTCCTCCCAGATACTGGATCTGTTGACACACGGATCTTGGGCTTCCAGCCTCCAGAACTGTAATAAATAAATGTTATTTAAACCATCCAGTCTATGGTATTCTGTTATAGAAACCCAAACTAAGTATGTGTTTATCAGCTTTCCATTACTATTACAAAATACCTGAGGTAATTATTTATAAGGAGAAAAGGTTTGTTTTTGTTCACTTAAAAATAGAAAAGGTTAGCCAGGCGTGGTAGCTCACGCTTGTAATCCCAGCACTTTGGGAGGCTGAAACAGGAGAATCGCGAGTTCAAAGCCAGTCTCAGCAATGGCGAGGCGCTAAGCAACTCAGTGAGACCCTGTCTCTACATAAAAAAACACAAAATCAGGCTGGGGATGTGGCTCAGTGGTTGAGTGCCCCTGAGTTCAATCCCTGGTACCAAAAAAAAAAAAAAAAAAATAGAAAAGGTTACTGGGCAGGGTGGCGCATGCCTATAATCTCAGCGGCTGGGGAGTCTGAGGCAAGAGGATCATGAGTTCAAAGCCAGCCTCAGCAAAAACGAGGCACTGCCAGGCATGGTGGTGCACACCTGTAGTCCCAACACTTTGGGAGGCTGAGACAGGACAATCACAAGTGCAAAGCCAGCCTCAGCAACAGCGAGGTGCTAAGCAACTCAGTGAGACCCTGTCTTTACATAAAACACAAAATAGGGCTGGGGATGTGGCTCAGTGGTTGAGTGCCCCTGGGTTCAATCCCCAGTACACCATCCCCCATACCCAAAAGAAAGAAAAGGTTTATTTTGCCTTCTAATACATAGGAAGATCCATTGGTTTTAGCCCCCTGGGATACCAGGAAACACATGGCAAAGCAAACTGCTCACCTCACAGCCAGGAAGCAAAAGAGGAAGAGGAAGGGGCTGGAGTTCCATAATCCTCTTTGAGGACACAACCCCAATGACCTAAGGACTTACTTCTGGGCCTCAGCTCCTACAGGTTCCACTATCTCCTAATAGCACCTTCCTAGGACCAAGTCTTTAACACAGAAGTCTGTGGGAGACATTCAACATCCAAACTGCACAGTGTCATAAAGCAGTTATTTATCAGACTGAAGAGCAAGACAGAAAAGTTCAGGGCCACGTGCTACCAAGGTCATTCTCACTGGTGACTTCAAAAAGCATTCACCTGGTAGATTTACTTCTGCTGACCTCATGCCCAGACTTTCTGCTGCACTGTTTCACAGTTCACAACATCAAGGGATCTCTTGCATTATGCCTTATCCCATCTTGGATAGATGGACCGCTACTAAACTCTACCTAGATCTCAGCGAACTTTCCTCACCTCAGAATTTGTACATGCCCTTTGCATTTTTCTTGTCTTACCAGATTCTATAAGCCTGTCAATGGCCTCTGTGTTAGTTTCTATTACTTTAACAAATAACTCAGAGAATCTACTTTAAAAAGGAAAGTTTCATTTTGGCTCACAATTTTGGACGTTTCATGATGAATTGGCCCCATTTCTTTTGAGCCTGTGGCAAGGCAGCATGTGACAGCAGAAGCACATGACAGAAGAAGCTGCTCAATGCACAGCAAACAGAATGAAAGAGAAAGGAAGAGACCAGAGTCCCACAGCCCCTGCAAGGGCACATCCCCAGTGATCTACCCTCCTCCAACATGTACTACTTCTCAAAGACTCCACTGCCTCCCAAGAGCACCACAGTCTGGGGACCAGTCCTTCATGTAACCAGAGCAGCCTCTCTTTTCCAACCTTCTAATTAGGATCAACATATACATCTCCTTTTCCCTTTCACACCTGCCTAGCCTGACCTCTAAGACCTCATACTCTTTCATACACCTATCTGTGAAGATCATAACCGTAACTGGGAAGGTTGAGTAGCGCAAGTTCAAGGCCAGCCTTTGCTTTCTCAAAGTAAAAAATTTAAAAAGGGAGCTGGGGATATAGCTTTGTTGATATAGTGCTTGTCTTGTATGCACAAGGCCCTGGGTTCAATCCCAGCACCAAAACCAGGAAAATTTAAAAAGGGCTGAGATATAGCTCAGTGGTAGAGTATCGCGCCACCGTGCCCGGCTATTGTTTTTAACCAGTTTCTCCTTGATTCTCTGGGCTTTTGGGTTTGCAGTAAGTTTGATTATCTCTCTACCTTGAGAAAAGGTAGAGAGATAATCCAACTTACTATAAACCCAGAAGTTCAAGAAAACAATTAAAGGTGTCTGTATTCAAAACATTTTAAATCTAAGAATCAGATTTGCTCAAGGAATCAGGAGGTTCTATGATTGGATAAGCCCCAAAAGTTCATGTGTTGAAGGTTGAAATTTAATTGCCATTTTGATGGTATTTAGAAGTTGTGCTGGGTGCGGTGGCGCACGCCTGTAATCCCAGCACTTAGGGAGGCTGAGACAGGAGAATCGTGAGTTCAAAGCCAGCCTCAGCAACTGCGAGGCGCTAAGCAACTCAGTCAGACCCTGTCTCTAAATAAAACACAAAATAGGACTGGGGGTGTGGCTTAGTGGTCGAGAACCCCTGAGTTCAATCACCAGTACCAAAAAAGAAAAAAGAAAAAGTTGGACCAAGACAGGCACAGAGATATATACCTGTAATCCCATAACTTGGGAAGCTAAAGTAGGAGGATCACAAGTTCAAGGCCAGCCTAGGAAATTTAGAGATACCTTGTCTCAAAATAATAAGGGATAGAGATATAGCCCAGTGGCTCAATTTCTAGTACTAAAGGGCTAAGGAAAATATTAAAGATCGTCTCTGTTCATGTGCCTGCTCTGACCTTCACATGCCCTTGGAACATCTAAAGAATACTGATTTATTGATGACGTTGGCTCATTCATGAGGACTCAGAATCATTCACTTATCTCAAGGCTAACACTCCCTCCTTCAAGGATCTGGCCAATCCTTGGGGGGAATGACGCGTCTCACAAGGGATCCTGGGGTCACACAGATTGTTAGAATGGGGATTTCTTAGCCTGGTGCAGTGACGCAAGCCTGTAATCCCAGCACTTAGGGAGGCTGAGACAGGAGAATCGCGAGTTCAAAGCCAGCCTCAGCAATGGCGAGGCGCTAAGCAACTCAGTGAGACCCTATCTCTACATAAAACACAAAATAGGGCTGGGGATGTGGCTCAGTGGTCAAGTGCCCCTGAGTTCAATTCCCAGTACCAAAAAAAAAAAAAGAAAAGGAGACCAACTGGAAATAAGACTTTGAAGTGTCATTGTGGAGAGGACGCTCTGCCCAGGACTTCCGAGTCAGGACCCTGAAGACCTTCCTGGGACTTCCCAGGTGCATGCCTTCAGATATTGGTGTTTCCTCTGATGTATTTTCTTCTTTTTGTCTTGCCTGTGACTTTTGCTTTTGCTCTTGCTTCCTTTTTTTGGGGGGGGGGGGGGATACTGGAGATCAGGGGCACTCGATCACTGAGCCACATCCCCAGCCCTATTTTGTGTTTTTATTTAGAGACAGGGTCTCACTGAGTTGCTTAGTGCCTCTGGGCCACTGTGTTTCTCTCCACATCGCCCTCACCCCCACCCCCCCAATGGCACAAAGTTTTCAGGTCTCTGGTTTGGTAACAGGAAGAGGACATACTTTATTCCTGAACTAATACTTAGTGTATCTGCCTTTATAGCGTGGCTTTTTTCCCCAATGGCATAGCTCTTCGTAATGTACCATTTGAGAAGTTAATTAATTTTCCCTGAAGAGAGTGAACGTGAAAGAAAAACAACCCTCGTCACAAGAAAACCATGCCACCATCTGGAAATAGTGCTGCCCTCTCTTCTTGGACTTATTTTCCTTCTCTAAAGTATTGTGGAAGGGAGAAAAACAAAACAAAACAAAAAACTACTCTTTTTAGTAGCATAACACTACAAATCAGAAATCTTCAAATGTGGCTTTTGTGCCTATTAACAGCCCCCTAGAACCAGCCACACTGTCACTCATGAAGAAAGAGTCACACAATCCCAATCCACAAAAATTTATGGGGAAAATGCCCAACTGATGGTGAGGTGGAAGAAGTACTGCAAAATTTGGGGTCAGGTCTTGAGACTGAGTATTAGGGACCAGAATTTCCCTTATCCTGTGGACTAGAATCGCCACCCAGGAAATATAGGGTTCCTACTCTTTTCCCAACAAAGCCAGCTCCACCACATCCCAGAGTCTCCATCCCCGCTCCTCCTACCGACTGTCACTAAATTTAGACCCTCATCTGTTCTTTTCCTGTAGGATGTTGATATTTTAAGCTCTCGGCAGCATGGTGCCACAGGAGAGCCAGTGACTCCAGCACTGTGCAGGTGGACATGGCAGCACCTCCTCTCAGACACCAGCCTGTCAAGGGCTCACCTGTCTGTCTTCACACCTATCTCTCTTCCTCCAAGGAGGCAGCATGAAGAAGCAAGTCCTCCACAGGACCCTAGGTGAGGAGAAGGTTCCTTGGGAGGTGGCATTGAGGAAACCAGCACCCACAGTGCACAGAGGAATCTAATGGTCATGCTTATGGACATCCTCAGGAAATACTTCAGGGTCTGAACCGGGTGCAGTGGCTCACTCTTGTAATCCCAGCACTTTGGGAGGCTGAGACAGGAGAATCGCGAGTTCAAAGCCAGCCTCAGCAACAGCAAGGCGCTAAGCAACTCAGTGAGACCCTGTCTCTACATAAAACACAAAACAGGGCTACGGATGTGGCTCAGTGATCGAGTACCCCTGAGTTCAATCCCAGGTACCAAAAAAAATAAATACTTCACGGTCTGAAGGATCCAGTGGATCAAAAGAATCCAGAGAAGCACTGAGTTGTGCTAGCTTTAGGGATCCTAGTGGATCCACTTCGGCCAACCCCTGACATGGAGCTAAAATCTGAAGGAAATGAGATCTCCCAGGGCTCCTAGAAGATTGGAGCAGACCTGTAGAACTCCCAAGGTGGGGACTGATGGGTGATCTTAGAAGTGTTGCTGATCAGTGCATCAGCCCAAGGGCTACAGGGTGGAATCCCAAAGTAGGCAGACTCACACCTTTGCACGCATTTGTGCCCGTCTACCCAATGGCATAAAGGTGAGTTTTCACATCTCTGGTTGGGTAATAGAAAGGACACACATTGTTCCTGAACTAGTAGTTAACATATCTGCTTTTACAGCATGGCTTTTTTCCCAAAGGCATAGCTCTTCCTATGCACCTTCTGAGAAGCTAATTAATTTTCACTGCAAAGAGTGAACTTAAGAGGAAAACAACCTCCCATCTCAGGAGGAAAATTTTGAGTAGGCCAAGGGAAATATGTGTGCTGTGTCTAATTAAATTGGAAATAGGTGAATTGGAAACCCTGCCAAGTTTGACATCCTGCGGCTTTGCCAGCTTCTGTGAGAGAGGTTAGGGAACATCTTTCCAAAAAATCTTGAAAATAAAAATAAAAATAAAAACACATTTGGACTCCTGCCTGCTGCTCTTTGCCTGCATCATTGGAGTTGGCATCTTGCCTCATACCTGATCCCTATTTCCAGTGTGTGCATGTGTGTGTGTATGTGTGTGTGTGTGTGCGTGCGTGCACATCAGAGAGACAGAGACACATTGAGAGAGGGAAGACAAGTTGAGAATCGAGAACCGTTAAGGGCATGTGTTAGCATAAAGAGTTCAAGGTTGGGGGCTGCGGCTGTAGCTCAGTGGTACTCAGTGCTTGCTTAGCATGCATGAGGCACTGGGTTCGATCCTTAGCACCACATATAAATAATAAATGAATAAAATAAAGATGCATCAACTAAAAAAATATTAAAAAAAAAAAACAAGAGTTCAAGGTCTTTGCAGGCCCCCAGGATCCCACTGATATACACACCCCTTGTGACCTGCCCATCTGTCATACAGGGAGATAGTGAACCAAGCCCTTGTATGTCAGATGCTGAGGATAAAGAAGAGGAACAGGGAAGGTTACATCTACAAGAAATATTCAGTGGGCAATGATTCTGATTCTGGAGGCTGTTTCCAAGGAAACTAATGTAGAATGGTTGCATTTAAAAAAAAAAAAAAGTCAGCCGGGCGCAGTGGCTCACACTTGTAATCCAGCACTTTGGGAGGCTGAGACAGGAGAATTGAGAGTTCAAAGCCAGCCTCAGCAACTGCGAGGCACTAAGCAACTCCGTGAGACCCCGTCTCTACATAAAACACAAAATAGGGCGGCTGGGCATGTGGCTCAGTGTTTGAGTGCCCCTGAGTTCAATCTCTGATACCAAAAAAAAAAAAAATCAGTCCCAGGGACAGATGATCTGGGAGGGTCAAGAGCTGGGCTGAGGTTAGACAGATGCTATGAGAGAGACTATATGCTGCCATGTGGCAGTCTGCAGGTACATCAAAAGCCAGCTTGCAGCCGGGCGCTGTGGCTCACGCTTGTAATCCCAGCACTTTGAGAGGCTGAGACAGGAGAATCGCGAGTTCAAAGCCAGCCTCAGCAATGGTGAGGTGCTAAGCAACTCAGTGAGACCCTGTCTCTACATAAAACACAAAATAGGGCTGGGGATGTGGCTCAGTGGTCGAGTGCCCCTGAGTTCAGTCCCTGGTGCCAAAAAAAAAAAGCCAGCTTGCCCTCTCACCTGCAGGCTTTCTGTCCCTGAAGCTTGAACTAAAGGTGAATAAAAACTCTAAGTGCCAAATCTCAGCTATGGTGTAGGGGACTCCAAGGACCAATGGAAATAATGGATTCCACCTGACTTCCACTCCTCTACAGTGGGAAGCTGTGGCCTCCGAGACCAGGGTGAGTGGGGACTAGGAGGATAAGAAGAGAGTGAGAGGGAGTTGAACACACTGCAATTCAAGGACACAAACTAAAATCTGCAATGCATATGCCTTTGAGAGCTAGAGCTCTCTGTTGTCTCAAGCTTCTGACCTCTACCTGGAGCTTCAAAGGGATTCCAGGATGAACAGGCAGAGCTGCTTCTCCCATGGTGTTGCTTGCAGGCACTGACACAACAGTTTGACTGTTGTGTTTGGTCTGAAACCAGACCACTGTGGGAGAGGCTACTCGAGGGTATGTTTTGGCCACCCCTGATTCCCTAGACCAGCACATCACCCATGCTGCTCTCTCTCTGTGTCTGCCTATTGGTAAATATTCTCTGAGTCTGAGAATCATGCACGACCTCATTCATCATTTCCTGGGCCGGGCGCGGTGGCGCAAGCCTGTAATCCTAGCACTTAGGGAGGCTGAGACAGGAGAATCACGAGTTCAAAGCCAGCCTCAGCAAGGGCAAGGTGCTAAGCAACTCAGTAAGACCCTGTGTCTACATAAAACACAAAATAGGGCTGGGGATGTGGCTCAGTGGTTGAGTACTCCTGAGTTCAATTCCTGGTACCCTCCCCAAAAAATCATTTCCTGGGCTCCTACTGTGTGTCAGGCCCCATGTGAGTTGCTGGAGATAGAGAATCTGTCATAAAATGTGTGCTACAACCTCATGGAAAGTGCTGTCATGGAGATGTGAACAACTTTCTGGAAGAGATAACATTTGAACTGGGACTTCAGTGATAAGATTGCTGGGCGACGGGGAAAGGGCATGTGAGGCAGGAAGAACAGTACCTACAAAGACACACATGCAAGACAGAGGAGGGTGACTTTGGGAACTACAAGTGGTTTGTGTGATCAGAACCCAGGTGTGCAGAGATGGTGAAAGTAAAGAGATCAGGGAGGGAGGGAAGCAGGGCCTGTTCCACCTGGACTCAGAGGCCTGCCAAGGGACTTGACCCAAGCAGTGACAGGACAGTATGGAAGGTTCCAAACAGGAGCAGCATAATCAGAGAGTCACTGAGCCCCAGAGTTAAGGATGGGATGGAATGGAGTAAGACACTACAGGCCAGGGCAGGTAAGAGGCTCTTGGAACCAGGCAAAAAATGAAGAGGGCATGAGTCAAGGCAACAGTAAAGGAAGAGGAAAAGTCATACTGGAGAGATTTTAAAGTGTAGTAATGACTGGTTAGTCACCATTTGGACATGGGGTTGAAGGAGAAGGAGGAATCTGGAGTTGGCTCCCAGGTTTCTGGCTTAGGTAACTGGGTGAAGGTAAAGGTAAGTTCAAGGCATGGGACGCCCAGGTGGAGATACCAATAAGTAGATGGAAACAGCAGCTAGGAAAGAGGCCTGAGTGGGAGATAAAAATGTGGCAGCATCAACACACAGCTGGTAGTTGAAGCCATGGGCTAGGACAGAGGCACCTGGTGGAAGTGGGAATAGGACCAGAGAGTTCCAGCTCCACCCCACCATATTACAGAAAACTGGGAGAAATCTTACTGATACTCTCACTCCCTTCTTTCTATAGAAAGGAACCAAGGCTTGGTGTTCCTGGCATTTCCCAGAGCAAGGAAAGCACAGGAGTAATGCTCCTACCAGTGGCTTACTCTTCTGGATAACTCCAACTGGTTTGTTCCTTTACCACCTGAACCAGTGGCTCAAAAGACTAAGGAAGAACCAGAATCTGCCTGAGCTCAGGCTGGGTTGCCAGGTCAGCTTGGAGAGGTCTGAAGCCACTCAGCAGCCATGTCAGGAGTCCCATGTGGACATAAGCAAAGCAGAGGTCCCTGGGCTGAGGGCCACAGACTGGTCAGCAAAGAGAGCTCCAGATCCATTTTAGTTCCAAACAGCAGGGTTGCCTGCCTTCTCCCTTGAACTCCCCGGCTTGGAGCCCATGTGGTCAGGCAGGATGTTCGAAGTGATGGGGAGGGACTGACAGTGTCCCCTACAAAATAAGCAGCATCTGTCCAGGTAGCATTCCCTGAGTTGTCTGTTCTTTTATGGGGGTACTGAGGGAAGGAGACAGTGAGAGCCACCTGCCCCCATCTTACCTTCCCACTAGCCTGGAACCCTGGGGATTGTCAGGGTGCCAGAGACAATCAGTCCTGGCCCCTCAGCTCAGCCTTGCTTAGAGAGCTGAATGTCCCTGAGACCCAAGAGCCTGCCACCCACCCCTACACAGGACCAGGCAGGTAGAAGGCAGCTCCTGGAGCTTTTTTCTTGTTTTATTTGAAAACCCTAGGGTGTGTCCCCTCCCTTGCCACACCCATCCCATACCCTCACCCCAGGACATGACAATGCCACACACACACACAAGGCTGTGAGCTGCACACAGGAACACAGGGGATGCGCTCACGACAACATTGAAAAAATATACATTATATATAATACACCTGGGCCCCCACCCTCCCTCCTGTCCCCACAACCCAGTCACAAGCAGGTCATGAAGGAAGGGCCAGGAGCTGCTGTAGGACCTCAGGACTGCGAAGGCAGGAGGAAAGAGGACAACAAAGGAAGGAAACGGGGAGAGGTGGAGGAGCAGGGATCCCCAGAGTGAAATGGAAATAGAGGAGGGGATCAGAAGAGAGGCAGGGAAGGCCCGGCCTTCCTCCCCGACGCAGCCCAGGGGAGGAGGGCATCCCGTGGACAGGACAGAGCAGAGAAGGGCAGAGTGGAGGACTTCCCTCAATCCCACCCTGTCCCAGCCATGGCTAATGCCACCCCCTCCCCAGTACAGTGCATGGCTGGTTGGGGGGAGACAGAGACATGGTGAGCTAACGGGGCAGCTGCCACGGGAGGCAGAAAGGACAACCAGAGTCATCCAGCCCAGATGCCACAGGGAGTGACAGCCCAGAGGCAGGAAGGGCAGGAGGGAGGAGAAAGGGTCGGGGTGACTCCAGTGGGGTCCACTGGGTTTTTGAGACCAAAGGACAGCTCTTCTGGAGAGCTCTCTCCCTCTTGGTCTCTCTTCTCTCAAAATGTCCTTCTCCCTTTCTTTCCTGGGCGTCTCTGTCTCACCAGGGCAGAATTCTTTCTCTCTCTCTGGTCCAGGATGTAGGCCTTAGTAGCGATGTGGAGGGCTCTCAATGATGCGTCTCTCGTCACTGCTAGGGGAGTCAGCTGCCTCTGAGTCACTGCTGTCCTCGTCTTCCTGCTGGCCACCAGAAGCCCCTGCCACACAGGCCTGCCGATTCTGATAGGACTGGAGAGGGTAGGAACAGAGAGGACAAGGATCACACCCCAGGGTGTCTCCTTCAGGAGCCATGCCTCCTTCAGTCCCCTTGCCCCCTCCCTACTTCGTCCATCCCCAGTCTGAACCTTCTTCCTCTCTGCTCATTGTAGCTCTGCCAAGAGCTTTCACATGGGACCCAGGGGTCTTCACTGGGTATGTTCCAGGTGAGTCTTGACTCCACAGACCTCCCCATTCCTCAGAGCCACTCACCTCCATAGGATTCACAATAATGGTGAGAGCAGAGTCATCCCAGAAGAGGTCCGGGTCTTTAGGGTCGCTGGAGGCCCCTGGAGGCCCACCAGTCCCTGAGACGCGGCGGTGAAGGGAGTGGATGCGCACAAGGCCCAGGATGACCATGAGCACCAGGAAGCCCACACACACCACAATGATGAGGGTCGCGGCACTGGGGATCACTGTGGGGAGAGTGGGGGGATCAGCAGAACCGACACATGAGGGAGGAGTGGGGAGGGGTCTGGGGGAAGAGGCTACCCAGCAGAGGAAGCTGCTTGGGGAAGTTAGGACGTGACAGCATCCATGGTGGCCCTGAAGAAGAGATGAGTAGACTGAGAAACTGGAAGAGAAACAGAGCCCACTAGGTAGGGCAAGAAACAGGGGAGGGAGGGAAGCAGAATGGTTACTACAAGAGCCAAAGGGAGCCATACACAGGGAGGCTGGTGGGGAAAGGGAGGCAAGGGCCCGGGAAAAGAGGGCCCCCAACCCCGTGCTGCCATGAACAACCCCACCATCAGCACAGACAGAGGACAAGGGCTGGAATCCACCTGGTCTTTCTGCCTGTGCCTTACCCAGAGACTACTCCATCTAGAAAGAGATGGCCCAGTACTCAGAAGGGACAGAGAGGAGCACTACAGAAGCTTGATGAGCAGGAGGGGAAGCTGACTCCCAACTTAGCCTGGCTGCTTGAAAGGAGGTGCAGGCCCCAAGACGGGGGACAGGTCCAAGGGACAGAGCGGCCCCTTCTCTTACCCACCTGGACTGAGCCCACTCCTGCTGGGTGACACCTCCCTTCTTCTTGAGGGCTGGAGGCTCCTGGAGGTGTGGGGCTTCTTCTTCTCCCCAGTCATCTCCCCCTGAGGCATCACTGCCTCCTCCTTGGCCCTCCCATGCCTCTGACCCTGCAGCCTCACTTTGATGCCCAGGTTCAGGGGGGAATGGACCCTGACAGGCAGTGAGAAACGGAAGGGTACAAGCACTTTCACAGAAACCTTCGAGCTGATGGCAGCAAAGCACACGTGCATGCACAGGTACATGCCCAGGAAGAGCGTGTGGGCACACAGTGGGACAAAGGTTGCCATGCCCCTCAACTGAGCCAGGCTTCTGCCAGCCTGCACACCTGCCCTCATCAGCCACCTGGCGGCCTGATCACACAGTGGGATTAATGGAATGCATCTCAGGGTCTCCAGCAAGGCATACAAGAGCCATATGTGCAGCGTCACCCAGCTCCCTGCCAGCTGAGCAGACCAAGCCAGCCCCTGAAGGAAGATGTAAACAGTACAGACTTGGGCCGTGAGGGCTACGGAGCAAACAGCCCTGTACACAAGCCTGCCTCCTTTCTGCACACACACACACAGCACTCGGAGAAGCATGAGGAAGCAAAGAGGAAGAGCCCTCAATCCTAGGGACAGCAAGTGGAGGTAGAGACCCCACAGACACAACCCCAGGCCCAGTGCCCTCATGGGCATCTGGGTCACTACACGCCACATGGGTTCCCACAGCTGCACAGCAGCTGAACCCTGGGCTTAGTCCATGTGTGTCCCAGACACACACACACACACACACACACACACAGATTAGCAGTCACACAAGTAAGCCCCTAGAGGTGCATGGACACACACATACACAATTACATTCCAGCCCAGTTCTAAATTTACCTACATCACATGTCAAGAGAAGGAGCAGAGCATAAAGAAGCACATGGCACAGGAACCCCACCACCATACCCTGCTGCAGACCCTTCTTCACCAGCAGTCAAACACTCCTACTGCCACCCACTCTGGGCCAACCAGGTGAGTGGAAACACCCTGCCTAGGCAGGCCCGCCACCCACGGACCTCCCTGAGGCCACCCTGATGGCTGTCTACCAAGTTGATCCCCATCCTGACCCGACCCATAGCCCACTTGGGGCCACTTGCAAAATACAGCTGGCTCTGCAAGAGCAGAGCTGGTAGGCTCCCTGGACAGTGGCTCCAAGGCAAAGATCAGCCTGGCTAGATCAGCATTCCACCTGGCTGGGGATCAGGAGGGGACAGAGCTGCCCTTTCTGTGCATCTGCCCCAAATAGTCCCTCCTAGGTCTCCAAGCCAAAGGAAAAGACCCAGTAGTAGGTGACCTCACTAGCAGATGGCTCCTGTGGCTAAACCCAGGCTCTAGAAGGAGTGGCAAACCCATCATCAGAGTGGGGCCACAGCAGGTGAACTAGCACTGTGGGCACAAGAACAAGCCACAGCTTCTGATGAGCGCCTTAATTAAAAGCTTTTGTCCTGATAGGCGTGGTGCATGCCTATAATTCCAGAGGCTCAGGAGGCTAAGGCAGGAGAATCACAAATTCAAACCCAGTCTCAGACACTTGGTAAGACCCTAAGCAAGTCAGTAAGATCCTGTCTCTAAATAAAAAATAAAGCCAGGCATGGTGGGGCATGCCTATACTCCTAGCACTTAGGGAGGCTGAGACAGGAGAATCATGAGTTCAAAGCCAACCTCAGCAATGGTGAGATGCTAAATAACTCAGTGAGACCCTGTCTCTACATAAAACACAAAATAGGGCTGGGGATGAGGCTCAGTGGTCGAGTACCCCTGAGTTCAATCTCCAGTACCAAATAAATAGATAGGTAGATAGATAGATAGATGGATAGACAGATAGAAGATAAATAAAAAATAAAAAGGGCTGGGGATGTGGCTCAGTTGGTAAGTACCCTGTTTTTAATTCTTAGCACCAAAAAATAAAAATAAATAAATAAATAAAATGTGACTCTCTGAGCCCCTGGCCTGGTGAAGGAAATGACAAGCTGATTACTAGAAATAAGGTATGACCACCAGAAAGACAAAATGCAGATACTCTCTCTGTAGGCAAACAAGTTTGGTTAATTAGGTTAATTTATTTTTTATTCTTATTTTTAATTATTTTTATTTTTTATTTATTTATTTATTTTTGTAACAAAGATTGAACTCAACCACTAAGCCACATCCCCAGCTCAATTTTTTTTTTGGGGGGGGGTACTCAGGAGCACTTGACCACTGAACCACATCCCCAGCCCTATTTTGTGTTTTATGTAGAGACAGGGTCTCACTGAGTTGCTTAGCACCTCGCCATTGCTGAGGCTGGCTTTGAACTCGTGATTCTCCTGTCTCAGCCTCCCAAAGTGCTGGGATTACAGGCTTGCACCACTACACCCAGTGGTTAATTAGGTTAAGATGAGTCAGGAGACCAGGAAGATGGGAAGATTTTTAGCTACAGACAAAAATTAGCATTTAAGAAGTCCAGTCAACCTTTCTTGCTGCATTAGATCCTAGTAGTTAATTCTGCCCTTGAATGACATCTATGGCTGACCTTAAGTATTGTTTTAGCAAATGGCCCATGTAGTCAGAAAGGCACTGTTGAAAGCCCTGTCTACAGCCTCACATGGTGTCCTCTTTATGAAGAAAGAGCCTCAGGAGAGAAGTCTTCTGATCTCAGTTCCAGGATTTCTCTTGAAATACCAACTGGTCCCTGTTCTACGACTTCCATAACTCCTCAGGTTTCTTTTTGCTTTGGCCACAGGAAGTTCAGAATCAAAATTCTGGCCTACCCTTGCAATTGTGCTGTATCTCATAGTATGTATTTTATGAACTGACTTTATTCTTTTGCTTCATTTTATTCTTCTTTCACCATTATCCTTCCTCTTTATTGCCTAGTTCATATTCTTTTTATTAGGCACTGTTTTTCTTAGTTTTTTTTTTTTTTTTGCAGTGCTTGGAATCAAACCTAGGACCTCATGTATATTAGGCAAATGCTATACCACTGAGCTACAGCTTCAACCCTTTTTATTTTATTTTTACACAGGGTCTCACTAAATTGCCTATGCTGGCCTCAAACTTGCAAGCCTCCTATCTAAGCCTTCCTAGGAGCTGGTATTACAGGCATGTGTCACCGCACCAGGTGTGTTGTTATTTTTTTGGTTTTTGGTTTATTTGGTTGGTTAGTTGGTGCGTATTTGTTTGTTGAAATAGGGTCTTGCTATGCTGCCAGGCTGGCCTTGAACTTCTGGGCTCAAGTGATCCTTTTGCCTCAACTGCTTGAAAAGCTGGGACTATAGCCAATACCACTTTGCAGTCTCATTCTCTTTGTAATCCTATTTCTTCATGGGTCTTTCAGCAAACCTTCAGATACTTGTAGGACACAAAGTAGGAAAATGACTTCCAGACTTTGCTGCACATTGGACTCAAGTGGGGATCTTTAAACCCACTGATAGCTGGTGCTCTCAGCCCCAGACACTCTGATCTCATAGGATGTCAAACACCAAGAGTTAAAGCTCCCCAGGTGACTCTGATGTACATAAAATTTTGGGACAACTACATAAACAATGTCTTCATCATCTTGACTGAGACAACCTTGCTCTCCCTAACCATGAACACCCTTAATCACCCTCCCAAATTCTCAAATTTGCACTCTCTCAAGCTGTTCAAGTTCGAAGACCTTCTTCTTTCTGTAGTCCAAGTTCAATCTCTACATATGCCACAAAACTTTCCCTGACCAATTCAATACACATCAATCTTAGGAGCTGCAGAGAAATGAAATGAGCCTTAAGATCACATGTCTAACTGCTTCTGCATGTTTACAGTTTGATATTGTGAAACCACAGTTTTGCAATACCACTTTTGGACTTAGGAGGTGAAATGGAGGGAACACCTCCCAAGAAAAGGCCTGTGAAAAGGTCACCTGAGGAGCGTAGAAAATGTCCTCAGGGAAACTATGAACCCTGTGCCCACTCAGGCGAAAATAAGGGAAGAAGGAAAGGCAGGCTGCTACTCTAATTAAAATCTTACAGGTGGTGGCACACATCTGTAATCCCAGCTACTCACAAAGCAGAGGCAGGAGGATTGAAAGTTCAAAGATAAGCCAGGCACGGTGGTGCATGCCTGTAATCCCAGCACTTTGGGAGGCTGAGACCAGAGAATCAGGAGCTCAAAGCCATACTCAGTAAAGGCGAGGCACTAAGCAATTCAGTGAGACTCTGTCTCTAAATAAAACACAAAATAGGGCTGGGAATATGGCTCATTAGGTTGAGTACCCCTGAGTTCAATCCCCAGTACAAAAAAAGGAAAGTTCAAAGCCAATCTCAGCAATTTAGTAAGGCCCTAAGGAACTTAGTAAGATCCTGTCAAAAAATAAAAAAGGACTGGGGTTGTAGTTCAGTGATGGAGCACTCCTGGGTTCAATCCTTGGTAACAAAATATAAAATACAATAATTAATTAAATAAATAAAAAGAGCTGGATATGTGTCTGAGAGATAAAATGCCTCTGGGTTCAATCCCCAGCACCCTCCCCCAAATCTAGGAAGAAAGCTCAGTTGACCCAGACACTGGCTCAAAACAAAGGACAGGAAGCCTGAGCTTTGTCATGGGGAGAAGGAGTTAACACCTGCAAACATCAGCCCCATCCCTGGCAGCTCTGGGGGATGGTGGGTGAGAAATGCTCCTTTGGGGCCAATCAGTGCAGGGCAGCTGGACACCCTGGGGAGGAAGCTCTGTAACATTAAGAACAAGGACTTCTTCACCTGGGGGCCTCCCGACCAAAGAGAATCTTACCAGGCCCAGAACCACATCCAGATGTACCTTGAGCTTAACTGCAATAGCAGGACCCAATACGCACCCCAGAAAAGACTGAGTGGGATGATTCCCAAGAAAAGAACTAGAGAAAGAACTAAGGAGTCATAGGGGGATATATAAGCCCCAAGTGTTTAAAAAAAAAAAATCCTGGGCTGGGGTTATGGCGCAGTGGTAGCGTGCTCACCTAGCACGCGTGAGGCACTGGGTTCGATCCTCAGCACCACATAAAAATAAAATAAAGATATTCTGTCCACCTACAACTAAAAATAAATAAAGAAATATTTTTTTAAAAAAATCCTAAACATACACACATATGTGCTCGCGCGCACACACACACACACAGGTTTCATTTGCTAATATGTCTAAAATACTGTGTGAAGTGTCTTTGGACCTTTGGAACTTGATTATGCCTTATATCCTCTCCTCCCTTCTATTCCCATCTACTTTGCTGTTACAGTAGAACTGACAAAAAGGACTCTGCAGTTGTTTGTGGAGACACAGAGACAGTGTAGGTGGTGGCCACTGCACAAGGACAGGAAACCAGACTGAATCCCTGGGAGGACCAGGGGAGCTAGCCTTTTGCAGAAATTCTGGGAAGCCCCTCAGGAGCCCCAAATTAGGCACAACTCTAAAATAATGAGACTTAAAAAGCATAAATATATGAGGAGGAGATTAAGGGCCATGGTTAGTGCACAGGCTCTGGAATCATGCTGCTTGGATTTGAATCTGGCTCCACCATTTTTCTAGCTGTGTGCCCTTGGGTAAGGTACCTGACCTCTTTGTGCTTCTGTTTCCTTACATTTAAAGGGAATACTTTGAGCACCTATTTCATTTTTTTGTTTGTAATGGCTAAATGAGTTAATATATGTAAACCTATTAACACAGCAAGAGCCCTGTTTGTTGGTATTACAAACAAAGTGTGGGCTGAGATGAGTGCTTACTTTCATGGTACTATTCAGTGCCCTGAACTTCTCTCCAGCAGGCATTTTTGGAACTCCCTAGTGAGTTGGTTTCAGAGTCTGTGACACAACCCTTTGACATTTTTCCAACAGTGACAAGTCTGTGGCCTTTGATAGTGTTTTGGTTTTATTTTGTTTTGTTTTGTTTTTGTTTTTTTGCCACGGAGCCACCTCCCCTGTCCTGTTTTGTATTTTATTTAGAGGCAGGGTTTCACTGAGTTGCTTAGTGCCTTACCATTGCTGAGGCTGGCTTTGAACTCACAATCCTCCTGCTTCAGCCTCCTGATCCACTGGGAATACAGGTAGCTGATAGTGGTTTTTGTTTTGTTTTGTTTTTGCGGTGCTGGGGATTGAACCCAGGGCCTTCAAGGCACTCTACCAACTGAGTGTATTATACTAAGTATTCCCAGTGTATTCGAGGCACTCTACCAACTGTGCTATATATCCCCAGCCCCTGACAGTGGTTTTAATGTTTAAAAAAGTAGAATGATATCCAGAGCCAACTCTGCCAAAAGTAGATGATGAAGGTGGATGATATTGAACCAGGCCAAAAGCAAAGTGTGCCCCAAAAGTGACAAAAATAAACGCACCTCCTGAATGGGCTTTGAAAAAATTCTAAAGAGGGATTCCAAAAACTACTTGCAGCAATGTTGGGATCATTTTTTCATTTTTTTGTAACGAAGACTTGTTTTATTTATTTATTTTTTATTTTTATTTTTATTTTTGGTACCAGGGATTGAACTCAGGAGTACTCAACCACCTAGCCACATCCCCAGCCCTATTTTGTGTTTTATGTAGAGACAGGGTCTCACTGAGTTGCTTAGCTCCTCGCCATTGCTGAGGCTGGCTTTGAACTCGCAATTCTCCTGTCTCATCTTCCCAAAGTGCTGGAATTACAGGCGTGCGTCACTGCACCCAGCTGAAGACTTGTTTTATAATATTAAGTATAGACAAGCACGGAAGCAGACACCTGTAATCCCAGTATAAACATCAGGTTACAAAATAGAACAATCTCAATTTTGTAAAAAGAGAAAAATGGGCATAGAAAAAAGGCTGGAACATAATATACCATATTAACAGTGTTCTCTCTCTGGGATGAAAGCAAGGCAGATTTTGCTTCTGTATACTTGCATTTTCTAGTTTTTCTACAATTGAGCAATTTGTACTGGAAAGTAAAAATTATACCACTGGAAAGGACCATGGCCAGGAAGTGATACTGCTTTAAAGGCAGCACCCCATCTGAAGGTAATACTTTCCATATTTTGTTCTAGAAATACTCTTATGACTACAGAGAGCAAAAAAATGACACATGTAAAAGTACCAACTCTCTCCTTGAAGACAAGAATTGTATCTGTCCTATAACCTTTTATATCACAAATAGCATCTTAGGGCAGTGCTAGTACCTTATAGGTGCCTAATAAATGCTTGATAGCTCCACTGCAGAGGATCTCTAAGTCCAGAGCTAATTTGGGAAAAGGTTGGTCAGCAGGAATAATAGACACCTACACCACACATTGACTTATGATTGCAGGCACAAGTGTCCCTTCAGTGACTCAGGGCACACCTTGTCACAAGGAGTTAATGATTCAGTGGGATAAAGAGATTAGTCCACAGCTGTCAACTAAAACAGGTACCACAAGAAATAGAATCAACTACTCTTCCCTCTTCTCCTTCCAAGGGTGGAAAAATGATGTTAGTGCCCGACCCTCGCCACCCACCACTCTCGCCTGAACCCACTTAGCTTTACATACTGGAGTTCCGGTGGGAGCTGGCCAAGCTGTGTCCAGCCATCTCAGGAGGAGGCTGGTGACCACGGTGCAGGAATTGCTGGGAGCTGAGCACATGGCTGGGGTGGGCAACCCGGTTCATGCTGTGCAGGACATTGACCTGGGCAGAGGAGAGCTCCATGGGCACAATGGTTCTTCCCAGACCCCTCCTCACCCCTTCAGAGTGCAGCTCCATCTCTGAACTGCTGTCCCCCATCTCCTCCTTCTCTACCCTGCCAGGTCTACAAGTCCTCATGCTGCCATGTCCTGCCCATCACTATCAAGTTAAGTCCACCCCATTCTGGCTCCTTGCCAGGAAATAGTAGCTGTGGAAGGAAGGAGACTTTCTAGGTACCTCCACAATGAATTCATTGCTGGAGTAGCGGCCATTCATTTCTGAGCAGGAGAGACGGAATTTCCTGGCGTAAAGGGCAGCTCCATGTCGTAGCCGATAACGAGCCTGCCTCAAGATCTCTTCATACACAGTGATGCTCTCCACCCCTGGGGACAAGGAAGAGGCTCAGAGCAGGGCCTGGGGACACAGCCCCTTTCATGGACTCCCACCAGCTGACAAAGCCATAGAAGAGGTTCTTCCCATCCTTCAACAGGAAAGAAATGCTCCCCCACTCTCCACCCCACTTAGACAGACGTGGGTAAAGCGACCAAAGTTGTTTTCTGCTTTGCCCTTCTCTACTAGTTCAGTGGCTTCTGGATAAGAATGGAAAGGAGGAAATAAGGACATCCTGCAAGACAGAAGGGAGGAGGCAAGCAGAAAGGAAACAGGGAACACACAGCCTCCATGAGGCCCTGGGAGGGAATGACAAGAGGAGCTAACTGGTCATAGCCACCTTCTCTGGTTCCTCCTGAGGACAGCCCTTCAGACAACAGGAGGTTTCTTTTGCAAATGACCAAATCATCACTCCCCTCTATTCATTATGAGATGAGCACTAACTTAAAGGTATGGTGTGTGCATGAGACAGGGAGATGGAAGATAAAGAAGATGACCAATAACACCAAACAGCTAGATGATCAAGCTAGTCTGGGAAGACTGAGCCAGAGGAGGAGAGGGATGAAGGAGAACAGAAGTGGAAGCAGAAGAGGAGCTGAGCCAGACTATGGAGGGGAGAGGGAGGAGAGAAATTGGTGGAGTACCCACCCTAGCACACTTCCCCTATGGGCAATCCAGAAGCCAATAGATCTTCCAGCTGGGAAGACGTAAGTTGGCACTTAGTCACATCCCCGGGCCTCTGGGTTTCCTAAGTGCTTAATCACAGGGAGAGGCGCATACACAATAAGAGGACAGGCCCTCAGGCCCCACTGACCAGCAATGGTGAGGTAGGCTGATGTGTTGGTAAGCTCCAATCCTCGCTGCTGCAAGGATGCCATGTCCAAAAGCAGGCTTTCCCGCTCGGGGTCTAGGTCATCCCCCACTAGGGAAATTTCACAGCCATCCAGGTTGTGCACGATCTCATCCGACATGCGTGTGTCTGTCACTGGGTGAGGAGAATCAGGGTCTGGGTCAGAGCTGGTCCCACTGAGGTTTATTATCATCACCGCATGGCCACTGCCCCCTCCCCAAGGGACATCCTTAAGGGAAGTCAGCCTTTGTTTTCATGATCATTCCACAATGGCTTCTTTATACCCATGGGCCTCCCACTGCTCTATTTCTTAAGGATAAGTTGTTCTAGTCACAGCAACACAGAAAGAAGTCACTCTCCAATTCTAGCCCCAGACTTGCTCCCTTATTCTGGTTCCAAACATTGGCTCCTTTTCTGGATGATGTCACTCCCTGGATCATCCTCACCTGTGCCCTGCCAACTCTCATCCTTCTTGGCTTCCACCTGGTGAGAAATGGAGCAAGTGATTTGAAGATCAGGGAACAAAGGGACCCCCTCAGGTCCCTCAAAGTCCACAGCTGGGCGGGCAAAATGTGTGGTGCCACTCAGCAGGATTTGGGGAGCATCGGGCTGAAGAACCACCACGTAGCCCTCCACTTCAGGGATGGAGACACAGGATTCTTCGCTGAAGCATCTATGTGAGAAAAGGGAAAGAAGCAGTTGGTGACCCCAATACTCCCCTCCCTTTAAAATCTATATTCTGTTTCATCCCTCTGGGCCTCCACCTCTACAGTGGAGCACCCATGTTAGAGAGGGGTTGGTTGCCTTTGCACCCCAAACCGCACAGCAAAGCTGCAGGGAAAGGTCTCCTTCCCTGATAGAATGTCACTGAAGGAAAAGGTCAAGGACAGAAGGGGAGATAGCTCCAACCTAGGAGGGTGATCACATCATCAATGCCATGCCTCAAAACTATGGAATGTCTTTCGAGTTATATTTTAATAAAAAATAAACGGAATTGACAAAAATGTATATACACACACAGTTCTCTACCAGGGAGATAAAAATTGCATGGGTTCAGTATAATATCTGGCAAATATGTGCCCTGAAATTTAAAAATGAGGAAAGGTGGAAGATCTGTCAAGGGATGTCCTCTTCCTTGGTGTATCTTTTATTCCCTGATATTAGAGAAACTGACAGAGAAGTGAAATAATCTGACCTTGGACCTAGATCCACCCCCTGCAGCCTGCTGCTCTGGCATCGGTCCTGGAGGACTCTGCCAAGCCAAATCAAACTACATGACAGCTGTTCAGACGCTGTTCCCAGAAGCACCTCCAGACCCACCTTTTGCCAATAATAATGACACCTCACAATCACATAGCATTAGCCAGTTTATGAAGCATTTTGCCCATATCTTTCATAATAAACTTGCTTGAATACCGTAAAATAGGGAGAAGGTGCCTAAGCTCTTAGTTCAAGCATCTGGCCACACAAACTTGACAGTTTTAAGAGTCGAGGTTTAAACCAAGGTCCACTGATCTTTCCACTAAACTAAAGCCACCATTTAGGGCCCAAGTTTTCACCAATGAAACTTATTTATAAAGAAGTTCTATAATATAGTTTTCATATATTTCCAAAAAAGTATGTGTTGGAAACTTAATCCCTAGGACAACAGTGCCAGGAGGTGGGGTCTAACAAAAAGGGTTTAAGTTATGAGAGTTTCATCCTCATGAGTGGATTTATGCTGACTAGAAAAGGTCTCACTATGAATCGGACCCCTCCCTCTGTCTCTCACTCTCTTTCTGCCTCTCTGCCATAAGATGATGAAGCAATGCATCCCTCACCAAATGCCAGTCCCTCAATCTAGGACTTCTCAGCCTCTTGGACTATAAGAAACAGATCTCTACTGTTCATAAATTACCTAGTCTCAGTTATTCCATTACAGCCGCACCAAACCAGCTAAGGAAATTAGTAACAGAAAAGTGGGGTATTGCTTAACCAATGCCTAAAAATATGGAAGCAGATTTGGAACTGGCTAATGGATGGAGGCGGAGGCAGTTTTGAAGTGAATGCTGGAAAAAAGTCCTTATTGCCATGAATGGAGCATTAGGGGAAATTCCAGTGGGGGTTCAGAGAGAACTATAGGGAAAATATGGAACTTCTTAGAGATTATTTAAGAGGACATGATCAGAATGCTAGTAGAAATATGGACAGTAAAGCCATTCTGATGACGTCTCAGAAGAAATGAAGACTATCTTATTGGAAATTGGAGTGAAGGCGATCCTTATTATAAATTGGCAAACAAGTTGACTGAGCTGTATTCATGCCTGAGGTTTTATGGAAAGAATTTAAGAGCAATGAACTGGAAGCCTGGCGCAGTGGTGCATGCCTGTAATCCCAGCACTTAGGGAGGCTGAGACAGGAGAATCGCAAGTTCAAAGCCAGCCTCAGCAATGGCGAGGCGCTAAGCAACTCAGTGAGACCCTGTCTCTACATAAAACACAAAATAGGGCTGAGGATGTGGCTCAGTGGTCGAGTACCCCTGAGTTCAACCCCTGGTACCAAAAAAAAAAAAATGAATTGGAGTATCTGGCAGAAGAAATAGCTAAGCAAAATATTGAAAGGATTGCATGACTACTTTTAAGCACATATAGTAAAATGAGGAAAGAAAGAAATTATTTAGAGATGAAGTTTATAATCAGGCGCAATGGTACATGTCTGTAATCTCAGGGACTCTGGAGGATGAGGCAGGAGGATCACAAATTCAAGGCTAGCCTCCACAATTTAGCAAGACTCTATCTCAAAATAAAATTTGAAAATGGCTGGAGGTGTAGTTCATTGTTACAGTGTCCCTGAGTTTGATCTCTAGTACCAGAAAATAAATAAAGATGGAATTTATAATCAAAAAGGAAAAAGAACTAAGAGATTTGAAGGATTCACAGCCTGGGCAAGTAAAGAATGAAAAAGTGTGCAAAAGCATAATGGAGTAACCCTGTGAAAAAGGAATTAGCATGAATAGAAAGAAAGAAGTAAGGTAGCTGGGTACCGTGGTGCACGCCTGCAATCCCAGCAGCTCAGTAGGCCGAGGCAGGAGGATTGTGAGTTCAAAGCCAGCCTCAGCAACTTAGCAAGGCCTAAGCAATTCAGCAAGACCCTGTCTCTAAATAAAATATTAAAAAGGGGGCGAGGGATGTGTCTCAGAGGTTAAGTGCCCTGGGTTTGATCCCCAGTACCAAAGAAAAGAAAAGAAAGGTGTTAGGCATCAAGACAATGAGAGAATGTCTCAAAGGTATTGCAGAGGGGCTGGGGTTATGGCGCAGTGGTAGCGTGCTCGCCTAGCACGCGTGAGGCACTGGGTTCGATCCTCAGCACCACATAAAAATAAAATAAAGATATTCTGCCCGCCTACAACTAAAAAATAAATATTAAAAAAAAAAAAAAAAAAAAAAAGGTATTGCAGAGATCTTGAGGCAGCCCCAAGTGAGCAACCCAGGGTTATCCAAGAGAAATCACCATCCTCAGCCTTGTGCCACCTCAGGTCTTTGCTCCCCACATGCTGGTGCAGCACCCTTGGCCATGGTGCAGCCATCCCAGACACAGCTTGGACCGCTTCTCTGAAGGGCACGAGTAGCAAGTCTTGGTGGCAACCACATGGTGCTGACTTCGCAGGGGCTCACAATGCAAGAGCTATGGGGGCATAGCTTCCTTCACCTTGATGTCAAAGGATATCACAGACAGCAAGGAACTCAGAAAGAGATTTCTCAGAGTCCAGAGCCACCACAGAGAGCTAAGTGGAGCTGCAGCTCAACACCCCTACAGGGAGTCCCCACTAGGGTTATGCTTAGTGAAGCCATGGAAATGAAATCACCATGGAGATCCCAGAACTAGAGAGCTACCTACCTCCAACACCAACCTGAGAGAACACAGGCATGAGACTCCAAGCTGTGAGAGCTCTTCATAGGCTGAGCCCAGCAAAACCCAGGAAGTGGGACTACTCACAGGCCTTGGGGGCTGAATCCCCACCCCAGTGTGTTCAGGAGGTGGCACATGGAGTCAAAAAACTATTCTGGAGTCTTAAGACTTAATGTTGTTTGTCCTGTTTACTTTTCAACTTACTTGGACCAGTTACCCTTTTTCCTTCTTGTTGCTCCCTTTTGGAATGAGAATGTCTATATTATGCTTGTCCCATCAGTGTATTTTGGAAATAGATAACTTGTTTAATTTCACAGGTTCACAGATGGAAGGGAATTTGCTGCAGAATGAATCATGCCTTGAATCTCACCCATCTCTGATTTAGAGTCTGGACTTTGGACTTTAGAGTTGGTACTGGAATGAGATAAGACTCTGGGGCTGTTGGGATGGCATAAACATATTTTGCATGTGAGAAAACATGAATTTGAGGGGCCAAGGGCTGAATGCTATGGTTTGAATATGTCCCCCAAAATGTATGTGTTGGAAGGTGGAACCTAATGGGAAGTCTTTAGGTCATGAGGGCTCCATTCTCATGAATGGATTAATGGTGATTATAAAAGGGCTTAAGATTGTGAGTTCAATCTCTTGCTCTCTTGCTCTCCTTCCCACATACACCAACTACCCTTCCAATCTTCCAACATGGAATGATGCAGCAAGGAGCCCTAACCAGATAACGGCCTTTCATTCTTGAACTTCCCAGCCTCCAGAACTATAAAAAAACACAAAACCTCAATTCTTTATAAATTACCCAGTCTCAGGTATTTTGTTATAGCAGCACAAAATTAAGATATTCCACCTTGAACAAGCAATCTTCGCAAAGCAGTGTAGGGACTCTGGTCCATATGCTTATGTTAATTGAAATGATTTTGCAGACAGGATGTAATTATCAGTGTTACTGAGCATGCCCAAGTTGGCTGTTGAAGCCAAAATGAAAAAAGCATACCTTCAACAGG
>CM053403.1:91114474-91158125 GCA_028644305.1 Xerus rutilus
TCAGGTATTTTGTTATAGCAGCACAAAATTAAGATATTCCACCTTGAACAAGCAATCTTCGCAAAGCAGTGTAGGGACTCTGGTCCATATGCTTATGTTAATTGAAATGATTTTGCAGACAGGATGTAATTATCAGTGTTACTGAGCATGCCCAAGTTGGCTGTTGAAGCCAAAATGAAAAAAGCATACCTTCAACAGGTATGATAAGCCCAGAGCCCCTGAAGTTACCAATGCCCAGGACTTGCTGAGTTCCTATACCTGAAAAATAGCTCCATCAGGCAGCCCCAATGCAGCGAGCAATCCTGTAGTACATTACTGCTTTGCAGCACCCAAATAAGAATAGGAGGCTCTTCCTGACCCAAAGGTACTCGTGATCTCGTAAAGAGATTAGGTATGGCACACAAACCTTACACCGAATGGACCAAAGAAAAAACTATGAGAGCTCAGAGGAAAAAGAATGGAATAGGGCACTTAGAAAAGAAAGGAATAAGTCAGAAAAATTAGCAGTTGAGCTAGCTTTGAAAGAAGGTTGGACTTGGCCAAGACAGAAAGTAGAGAGGACGGTGATGAGCACACTAAGGGAAGTAGAGGGACACGAGCCAGGGAAGGCCAGCCAGTGCCAGATGGTTCAGGGCCTTAAATGCCATTATAAGAATTCAGTTTGTAGTTTCATGCCATAGACAAAAAGTCGTTAATATCTTTTTCATCAGGAAAGCGTGCTGATCAAAAATCAGATTTAAGATCACTCACTTCGCTTCAGGGTGGAGGGTGTACTAGAGCTAGGTCAGCTAGTTAGGAGGCAATAGCTCAGATGGGAGGTAAGGAGAACTTGGGTGGGAGGGGCAACAGCAGAATGGGAAAAAGAAAAGAGATTGCCAACACCCAGCACGGAGGCAGGACCTAGATGACCTGGAAACTTCACCCGGCGTGTGGAGGATAAAGACAGAGAGGAACCAAAGATGACTAAGGGGTTTCAAGCCTGGGTTACGGTTACATCAAGGACAGAGACACCATTAGCAAGAGAAGTTAGGTCCCAGCACTTTGGAGGCTGAGACAAGAGAATCGCGAGTTCAAAGCCAGCCTCAGCAATGGTGAGGCACTAAGCAACTTGGTGAGACCCTGTCTCTACATAAAACACAAAATAGGCTGCGGATGTGGCTCAGTGGCTGAGTGCCCCTGAGTTCAATTCTCGATACCAAAAAAAGAGAAGTTAGGGGGAGTAGCTACTTTGAGTAGTCGTTATTCAAAGTTAATTATTTCAGCATTAGCTCATCTGGGTTGCTCATCTGGCAGATCATCTGGATAGAAGTTACAGAAAGCAGGTATAAATTCTAAAGATGTGGAAAGAAGACAAAGTTGGAGAAAAAGATGTGTTTTCCATCTGTTCCAGAGTTCAGGCCATGAACAGACAGGCCTCTTAAACAAAATTGAAAAATGTGTAATCTTAGAGAAAAGTTGCATTTAGGCATTAACCAGTCACATAAATCTGGTTTTAAATGGATAGAGGTCCAAGAACTGAATACTAGAAGTCAGGGAAGTCACATGGGCAAGGATAAACATATGCCTCAGAGAAAGGGAGGCACTGCTATGCTCTGTCTCCCCATTACACACACACACACACACACACACACACACAGATTTTCTCCCACAAGGGAAGTATTAAGGTGGCACCAACCATGTGGTAGCCCTAGAAATGGAGAGAAAAGAGTTTTCATTCTTAACCTCATAAAGAAAATGTCAAAGTCCCTTCCCTCTTCTGAAGGATGAAAGTTGAGATCCAAGCCCTTGCATAAGCCTCTATCCTAGACATGAAAGAGGTGTAATGAATTCAGATGAGCCAGTCAACAAGGATGTCAACTCTTCCTCCTGTGATTGCAGAGCTCCACCCTGAAGCAAAAAACAGCCCTCCCTTCTGATGTGGCTCCTGAGCACACTGAAGGGAATGCGACAATTCCTTGGTCTCTGAGGGATTAAGCCCTTCATAATTAGATGGCAGCCCTTAACAACTAGCGTGCTGACTAGGGCATGGGGGGTGCATACTCAGCTCTCACCTGTGCCACATGATCTTTAACGACCTGTGACCTTCTCCCACCGTGCACCATGGACCAGCAGCCCAATTCCCCAAAGCCATTGACTCTGCCTTCTTTCTACAGCTCTAATTGTGAAGCCTATTAATCTTGCCCAGTCACTGCAGAGAACAGAGCCCTCTCTCTCAATCCCCTACCAAGATACCTCATAGAGGGGCTGGGATTATGGCGCAGTGGTAGCGTGCTTGCCTGGCACGCGTGAGGCACTGGGTTCAATCCTCAGCACCACATAAAAATAAAATATATTCTGTCCATCTACAACTAAAAAATAAATAAATATATTTTAAAAAAAGATACCTCATAGATATTGATCTTCAGACAGCTTATGGAGAAACTGAGGAGAGCTGTGAGAACACAGGCCTCCTGACTCCTAAATCCACCCACTAAATGACAATATCTCCCCCAAACTGCCCCATACAGCATAGTCAACATTTAGAGAAGAAACTCTACTAGGCTCTACTTGGCATTTGATCTGGGATATATCATTTCATTCTCATAACAATTCCATGAATTAGATTCTATTAATATCCTTGCTTTATAACATTTGTCAAATGCTAAAAAGCTAGTAACAGACTCTAGGTCCTTAACTATTATGCTTTCATTGCCTCTCGATCTGCATTTTCAAATTCCTAATATGTACTTAAATCTTGAAATAATCTAATCTTTTAAGAAATTCAAAATAATTTACTTAGAATTCAGAGGTCAGCAAATTTTTTCTGTAAAGCACCAGATACTAACTATTCTCTTCTTTTTGGTCATATAGTCTCAATTCCAACTACACAGCTGTACCATTCTATTGTGAAATCAGCCATGGAAAATATGTCAATAGATGGGCATGGCGGTGTTCTAATAAAACTTTATTACAAACCAGATAGTAGACCAGATTTGGCCCCGACCATAGGTTGTCAACTCCTAGCTTGGATCTTCCTTTTGACTTTGCAAGAGCTTAGTGAAGCAGCTAGAGCGATTTGCCCAAGGTCACCCAGACAATTAGGGTTAAGTCATGATTAATGTAAGTTCCCCAGCTCCCTTTCTTCTCGCTCCTACTTTACACATCTGCATAAAAGCATAGAGAAGACCAAAACCCCCAAATCCTGAAAGTGTGGCTTAGTGGAAAGAACAATGCATTGGTTGTGTGTCTAGACCAGACTTCTACCAACACTACTATATGACCTTCAGCAGACCAACTGTCCTCTCTGGGGGCCCAAAGAGGGAGGTATGGCTAGTTCTAGGTGACTTAGGCCCAGGAGCTGAGAACTATCTGACTGTGCTCTATGATTTGTCCCGCCCATCCAACACTCACTTGACAGCAGTGGTGAGGCGCAGGGGCCTGACGCCGGGCGTGGCAAAACGCAGAGTGTTCATGTAAGCCACATGCTGCAGGGCATGGTTGAAGGTCTCCACATCATCCCCCTCCAGGGTGAGCAGGGACTGCGAGGGGTTCACGTGGACCTGGGCCCCAGACACAGACACAGCTGAGAGCAGGACCAGGAGGCAGGAGAGGAAGGGAGCAGAGGTAGAGAGGTGGAAAAGGGGAGGGGCAGGGACATGCCAGGAAGGAGAGGGTTCGGGGAAGGGGCTATACCTTCATGCCTTTGCCCAGGCTCTCGAAATCCCTATAGTCCAGCCCCTCCCGACATGCATAGAGGCACTCGATGACCTCGCGGCTCTCCAGGCGACCTGAGCGCACGCTGAAACCAGCCAGGTAGCCATGGAAGTAGTGGTGGATCGGCAAGGGGTCTCCTAGGGCAGGAACACAGGAGCAGGCCGGGCGGTGAGAGGAGGAAAGAGCAGGAGGGAACAAAGACAGGAGCTGAGAGAAAGGGGAAAGAGAGCGAACAGACGACTTGAGGAAGAAAATGAAAAGGAGAAATATGGAAATGAAAAGAAGGAACGAAAAGAGATGAGAGGTAAGAGAGGAGCGAAGACAAGGGGCAGGCTGGAGAGAGATGAGAGAAAAGACAGGATAGGGGTGCGCTCCCGCTCCGGCTCGGTGGCGGAGCTTGCCTCGCATGTGCCTGGCCCTGGGCTCCGTCCCCAGCACAAGTATGAAGACAGGATGGAGCTGGGGGAAAGAAGAGGGAAAAATAGAAACACCGGAAATGAGAAACGCTTCTGAAAAGGAGAGAGAGAAGGAAACCAGAAGGAGGGGTGACGGGTGGAAAAACCAAAAGGACAGAGGGAGACTGCAAGAGAGGGTGTTTACAGTGGCATGCAAGGAGACCAGGATGGATGTGTGTGAACTTCACAGATGCCCAGCTCTTCCCCTCCTGCATGTCTGACTCCTGCCACCTTCTTTCTGCCATGTGAAAAGCCAGCTAGAGAAACCCTTTCCTACATTCTGTGGGCAGGAAAAAACAACCAGAATCCAGCCACGCTACATCCAGCTTCATTGCTCCAAGAAGACCCTCCCTGCCTTGCTGAATTTCTCTGCGGCTCTGCCCCCTGGTGGCCGTCAAGCAGCAACTAGACAGGCTGGATAGGACTCGGGCGGAAAGAGGTGCACAGATGAGAAAGCGAAGTTGAGAACTGGCTGGCCTCCTTCCTGTTCATACACACGGAGTACCTTGGGTGGTGTCTGTGCTGTTGTCGCCTCCCTTTTCCTTCTCTTTGTTCTTCTCCTCTGAGGACAAAGAAAAAGTGACAGTGAGCTAAGGTTGTGGAGACAGATTGATGAGAAGAATGAGCCTTCCTCTTCTTTGGTCATGTCTCAATTTCAGGCCTCTGTTATAGACAACCCCCCCAAATACATGGCTGAGGAAACACAAGGGTCTTGGTAAGACACACATGTGTGCCTCCAGAAGAAAAAAAGAAAAGAAAGAAATTGCTTAGAAGTTAGGAGTTTGATGATGTTCTAAAGGGCTACTGTCCTCCAGCGGCAGGGTGGAAACCACCATCACTTCGATGGAACAAAGCGGGAATGGGCTTTAGTTACAGAACAAGAGATTCTGGGGAAGTTGCACAAGTCAGAGGTGATGACCCATGGAATGGGAGGGGATGTGGAGGCCAAGGTCTCCTCCAGTGGAAACCATTCCGAGTCATCCTGCCCGACTGCCAGGATATACAGGAAATGGCCTCAGCTGCAGTGTCAGGCTGCTTTCTTGCTCCTCACCAGCCTATGTCCCCTCACCAACCCTAAGCTACTGAAAAGATCAGGAGGACCTACCAGTCCAGCAGGCCCCAATCATGAGTGCAGGCTCCCTTCGCGGTGGGTGGATGAGGCCATTGTCATGGATGAGAGCAGGATCGAAGGAGATGCCATCAGCATAGAGAGTGACTGTGGGGAATTCCAGGTTCAGAGCATAGTGGTGCCACTCATCATCACAGACCTGGGGGGGCAGGGTGAGGGCAAGAACCCCTTAGTTACTTCCTTTTCAGGGAAATAACCTCAAGTACCACCTCATTTCCTGAGGAGGACAGTCCAACATGTCCCTAGTTCTACCAACAGGGCTGCCTTCCCAGCTCAAGGAATAACATCCTTGTCCAAAATCTATCAGGCAACCAACATAGTACAGAAAATTCCACTAGTCAAGTAAATCTTTAAAACTATAGATAGTGATGCCCTGTGAGGACTGAGCTGGCATTTGTCAGCTCTGAAGATGGAGGAAGAGGTCACATCAGGGAATATAGGAAGCCTATAGGAACTGGAAAAGGCAGGGAAATGACTTCTCCCCTACATCCTCCAGAAAGAAGGGCCCTGCTGACACTTGATTCTTAGCCCAGGAGCACCCTGTCAGATTTCTGACTCAAGGAACAGTAAAATAATCAATTTGTGTTTTCTTAAGCCACTAAGTTTGTAGTAATTTGTTACAACAGCAACAAGTAACTGATAAAGTTTCAATGAAGTTAAATATACATATGCTTAGAGCCAGATGCATTGGCACCAGCCTTGAGTCCCAGAGGCTGAGGCAGGAGGATCTCTCCTGAGCCCAGGAGTTCAAGGCCAGCCTGACAACACAGGGAGACCTCATTTCAAAACAAACAAAAAAAATACTATAAACATAAAAGTATTTGTGAATAAAGTTTTCCAAAAACTATGTATGTATGTATGGATGGATGGATGGATGGCCCTGGAATCTCTAGGGTAGTTTCTAAGCCAACAGGAACCACTGAAACCAATTCTGCTCCCCTTTGCATTTTCTCCTAGTGTCAGCCAGCTAGGGACAGGGATGGCAAAGGAAGGAGCAGAGAGGTCTCTGCCTCATCAGCTTCCAAAGTTTAGGTTCCCTCAAGGCTAAGACAGAGGCCCTTTTCTCTTTCTTTCTCGGATTTCTCTTATCTGTTCCCATGGGTTCAGATACTGATAATTCAGATGCTGATAATTCCCCAGTCTTCATCTCCATTCCAGGGCTCTCCATCTGGATGTCTCACAGGTCTCTTGAATGCAACATGTAGGATGGAAGTCCACGCCCCTTCCCCATTCCCTCATTTTTCCCTGGGTGGTATAAAGACTCTACCACCCACGTGGTTGTTCAAGTGGTGGCCTAGGAGACATCTTCAACTTTTTTTTTCCTCACTCTCCACATCCAGTCAGTCCATCAGCAGGTACTGTGGAACTAAGAGTGTGGATTCCTGTGCTGGACTCTGTATCTCCACTGTCATGTGCCAGGCAAGTCCCAGCCCCTTTGTGGGGACTGTTTACTTTCACTCTTATGTCTCCAGTACAGTCCTCCCACCATTGCCAAAGGGATCTTATTAAAATTTAAATCTGATCAGGTTACCTTCCTCCTTTAAATCCATCGAAAAAGTCTTCCTATCTCTGACAGGACAAAATCTACACTAACCCCAGTGGATAAAGTCTACTGTACAACCTGATTATTGCCTATCTCTCTAGTCTTGCCCTCTTGTTCACTTTGCCCCAGCCTCATTGGCCTTGCTTCCGTGCTTGGAAAACGCTCACCTCTTTTCTGCCTCAGGGCCTTTGCATCTGCTCTCCCCACTACCTGGAACACTTCCTACTCTCTTCTCAGTCAGCTAGTTCTCATCCTCTAGCATTAAACTAAAATTTCCCCTCAGTCAGGCCTTCTCTGGACATCCAATCTAAGTTCCTCACCCACATCCTATCTTCCCCCACATTCTATCCCAAGTCCTTGTTAATTTTATAGCACCTATCGTAATTGATAGTTTTGTATGTCTTTAGATTTGTAAGTTTTGTTTGTTTGTTTGTTTGGTGATGCATATTAAATGCAGGGCCTCCAGCATACTAAGTACATACCCTATCACTGAGCTAACACAGCCCCATTTAGTTTTTAAAATTCTATCTTCTCAAGGGTCTAGGGGTATAACTCAGTGGTAGAGCACTTGCTTAACAGGCGCAAGGCCCTGGGTTCCATCCCCAACACTGCAAAACAAGAACAAACAAACAAATCTATCTCCCTAACCAAAGTGTAAACTCAATAAACTCAAAGATTTTGTCCCATCTTCTATTCCATTATATCCCCAGAACTTGAACAACAAGAACTTAATTGACATTTAATTGATGTTTTTAATAAGTGAGAGTAAATTAAAGAAAAATTGGAAGGGCAAAGTAGACTATTAGCAATGTGGGGGAAAGATCAAAAAATGGCAAATGGCAGACTCTGTCTTTAAAAGAGTGCCATGAACAGCAAAGCTTTTGCAGGTGCCCTCAATTATCCAGTCTGAATTTTCTAAGCCCTTATTTCTCTTATTTCTCTTGTACTTTCTGTTTTTTGTGGTGTTGTTGTTTTGTTTTGTTTAAGCCATGTGCTTATTCAGCCACTCTACTGTGGCTGGCAAGAAAAATAGAAGATGGCAACTCAAATTAGTTTTCACTGGTCCTTGTGTTCAACTGGAGAAAAAAAGCTGAATAGAGAAAAACTACAAGCCAGGCACGGTGGCGCATGCCTGTTATCCTAGCACTTTGGGAGGCTGAGACAGGAGGATTGCGAGTTCAAAGCCAGCCTCAGCAATAGTGAGGTGCTAAGCAACTCAGTGAGACCTTGTCTCTAAATAAAAACACAAAATAGAGCTGGGGATGTGGCTCAGTGGTTGTGTGCCCTGAGTTCAATTCCCCATACTAAAAAATAAAATAAAAGAGAGAGAATATTTAAATTTTTTGTCCACTTTTATTAATCTCTCATAATTATGGACCCAAATAGTGAGAATTACCATGTATGAAGTGCTTTTTAATCTTTAAAGCTCTGTTATATCATTTAATCTAAAAACCCTAGGATATAGAATTCTTTATTTTTTTTACTTTTTTTTAGTTGTTGATAGACATTTATTTTATTTATTTATATGTGGTGCTGAGAATCAAACCAGTGCTTCACACATGCTAGGCAAGCCCTATTACCACTGAGCTACAACCCCAGTCCCTATATCCCTATAGATTCTTTTTATCTCTATGTAATAGGTTAAAAAAAAAAGAACCTGAAGTTTAGACATATTAACTAGGATTTCATAGCCAGCAAGTACCCCAACAAGACTCAAATCTAATCTGTGTACTTTGGCATTATTTATTTTCTTGATTACAACTCTTGAGAGTCAGGGATACGTACTGCTAAGGTTCTACTTAAGAAAGAGATGAAATAAAACAAAGGGAGAAAGATGATTGGTTGGCCTGGGTGTTAGAAGTAATTTGTTGCCTATTTCCTTTGAATGTAGGAGTTCTTTCCCTAAGGCATGAACCTTGGAGAAAGAGACCTGGGAGTAGAATGATCGGGGACTGAAAACGGAGAATGAAAGAGGGAGCATAGCAACCCAGAATATGCCAACCCCTCCAGGAGACCTTCTTTCTCTGAATGTTACATCCACCTGGCCCTCCCAGGAGCCAGGCACCAGCCTCACCTGTTCCAACTTCCACAGGAACTTGACCGGGCGGGCGCTCTCAAGCAGGGGCCAGTAGAGGAAGGCAATTCTGCAGCCATGGACAGTCAGTGAGTAGTGAGAGAAGCCATCCTCTGAAGGGACAGAATGAGGAGAGGGGTCAAGCACAGGCCAGAGGCCAGAACAGAACAGCCATAGGAAGAAGATGCTGGATGCTGTTGATGCTCTCATGTGCTCTCATTTCACCTCTCTCTAGTGTCCTGTCCACCTTTCTACACACACCACACACACATACTGCAGTCCAAGTGATGACTAGAACCTCACAGGCACTGGTCAGCCAATGGGGGAACACTGGCCAACCTGCTTCTACCCCCAACCCAGCTCCTCACTGGTCCTTGGTTAATACACACATCATGGATGACAACCATTTTCAGGTCAAGAGAAATGAGGTCAGAGAAGTGGCTAGAAATAAGAGTAGGTCAAGGCTGAGCCTCCCTAGGGGGCAATCTGCAGTTGAGGACGAGGGGTACTTAGAGTCAGCTCTTAGAGGAGGAGGATAGCATGGGGTAAAGAGAAAGAAATGGGCACGCTATTACTCAGACTTTTCCACTGCAGTGGCTCATGAGAGTAGAGATGGGGCAGTCAACTCTCTGATGGGATACAGGGGGATTGATCAGGTAACTACAAATGAGAATGGCAGTGGCCATGAGGAGTCCCATTACACTCAGAGCAGTAGAATCTCAACATGCCAGGTTGGGGATAAATCACAGAACTTCAGGAAATATAAAAGCTAGCATTTTTGCAGGCGTGGTGGCGCACACCTGTAATCCCAGCACTTTGGGAGGCTGAGACAGGAGAATCGCGAGTTCAAAGCCAGCCTCAGCAAGGGCAAGGTGCTAAGCAACTCAGTGAGACCCTGTCTGTACATAAAACACAAAATAGGGCTGGGGATGTGACTCAGTGGTCGAGTGCCCCTGAGTTCAATCCTTGGTACCAAAAAAAAAAAAAAGCTAGCACTTTTATCAAAGCATGTCACAGATTAAGAGAGAGGAAGTGACCTATCCATAGTTTCACACTGGGCAGTGACAGATTCAGGAAAAGAAGCTAGTTTCTACTCTCAATACAGTGCTCTGAGGAAGGCTCACCATTCTGGACTGTGTTACACACAATGGTTTCCTCTTCCTTCTTGCCCTTGTTGGGAGTTATACCATGCTTCATCCAGAAAGACAGGGTAAAGTGGTCACTGAGGCCATCCTGGGGCCCAGAGCCCAGGCCAGCTGTGCCACCCAGAGGCACCTGCACAGCTTGGGTGCCGTTGAACCAGTAGATAAGGCTGCTGTCTTGACTGTAGTGCACCGAGAGCCCTGCCGTCCAGTTGGCATTGGGACCTGGCATGGGCAACAGATCCACCTCCCCAGTGGCAGCACCTGCAGAGGCCCCAGGAGGTACAAGTGTTAGAGCTAAGGGACAGCAGATAAAGAAATGGGAAGGAGGCAGGGAAAAGAGGGAAAAGATTTCCTACAACTAATCTCACCTCCTCTTGTGGACTTACAAAGACAGGAAAGGGATGGAACTCTCTTCCAGGGATATCTCTCCAATTAACTCAACCCATCCTTCACCTCTTCATCTCTCTCTACCATTGTTCTATTATATATCTGGTGGCTAGTGCAACAATTATGATCTTTGCCAAAGACATGTCTACCTACCCTTAGCCCACAAGAGCTAACCACGTACCACAACTCCTGTGGGTATATCCACAGGCAGATGGCCACGGGAGACATAAGGGGATTCTTAGGAAAACAACAGAGGAGGTACAGGATGGTTGGGAAAGGACAGGCCCAAGGACTGTTGGGGGAAGGGCCACACGCACCACACAGTTTCCGCAGTGCCCGCTCTGAATAGTTGTCTCGGTCACAGCCCTTGGCCACGTGGCTGGTCTGCAGCTCTATGGTGGCCTGAATGTTCCAGAGTGGTTCATCACAGGTCTCCAGGCGGATACCAGGGAACAAAGCCAAGCTCCCAGCGCCTGGTGCATATTCAATCCTTTTGTTCCAGCCTGCATGAGTGAGACAAAGAGAGCAGTGGAGAAAGAGAAGGTAAGGCAGCCTCACCTATCCACTCTCCTCTGCCATGTCTACTGACAGCCTCGGGCTCCCAGGAAAACAGTTTGGCTGGAGTACATGTCTGGCTGCAAATAAGTCCCCCAACCCCTAGCCTAGCCCCCATCGTTGTCGGAAGGGACAAAAAGAGAAAATAAAGTGAGTGAAAATTCACAAAATAGAGCCGGGCGCGGTGGCTTACGCTTGTAATCCCAGCACTTAGGGAGGCTGAGACAGGAGAATTGCGAGTTCAAAGCCAGCCTCAGCAATGGCGAGGCGCTAAGCAACTCAGTGAGACCCTGTCTCTAAATAAAACACAAAATAAGGCTGGGGATGTGGCTCAGTGGTCGAGTGCCCCTGAGTTCTATCCCTGGTACCAAAAAAAAAAAAAAAAGTTTACAAAATAGGTCACAAAGCTAAGTGCCTCACCTTGCCAGCTGGGTTTACAGGTGGGCTTCACCTGGATCTCCACCTCAGCATCATCTGCCGCCCGCTTCTTCCCACAGTCATAAGCTGTCACCGTAAACTTGTACAGCTTCTCACCACTGTATTGCAACTTCTCTGTGTTCTCAATGTTCCCTGGGGCATAGGAGTAGGGGAGGACAGATAGGATCAGGCACACTAGAGAAAGCCCAGGGAGGCAAGGGGAAGATTAAGGCGTTCACTGAGCAGCAGGTGGATTCATCAGCAGGAAGTAGAAAGGAGTCCAAGAAAAATGGCTCCACATTTGGGAAGAAGGGTTTGAGGGTCAGAAGTAGAGAACACAGTACTGGGTTGTCCTGAGGGATGTGGGTGCATAGGGCTGGGCAGCTGGGGCACAGGCAGTGTGGACTCACCATCATTGTCAATGAGGAAGGGAGTGTTAGGTGTGAGGATCTCATAGTAGCAGATCTGGCTGTACTGCGGGGAGCAGTCACCATCGATGGCTTCCACCCGCAGGATGCGATCATACAGCTTTCCCTCTGTCACTGCAGCACGGTACAGCCTCTCCACAAACACGGGGGCAAACTCATTTACATCATTGACCCGCACATGCACGGTTGCCCTGCAAGTACCAGAGTGGGAGGAGGGACAAGGAAGTATTAGCCAGGCTCTATAGGCTGAGCAAGGTGCAAGCAGAAATCCAGATGTGGGGTCAGAGCTGGAGGGAGCCAGTCTATCCCTGAGACTGCTCACCCCCATCCCACCGAGCACTGGGCTATGCTATAATCATGCCAGAGAAAGGGGAACAAGGAAAGGGTAGCTGAAGTGAGGGATAAGGAACAATCCACAGGGGATACCAAGAGTGAATCTGGATAGCTTCCATACAGAATGCTGTCTATGGGTTAGGTTGCCATGACCAGAGGTGGCACAAACCCAGCAGGTCCTTCCTTCACAGCAGTCAGATTCCAATGGCATAATCAAGATACAGTAAAAGCCAAATTAAAACCAACCATAATAAGGGAAGTGGCATTTGTACAAGTCATAAGTCAGCCAGGCACAGTGGCACATGCCTGTAATTCCAGCAACTCAGGAGGCTGAGGCAGGAGGATCACAAGCTCAAGGTCATCCTCTCAGCAAATTAGCAAGACCCTCAGCAATTTAGTGAGACCCTGTCTCAAAAAATTAAAAGGCCAGCCTCAGCAATGGCAAGGCACTAAGCAACTCAGTGAGACCCTGTCTCTAAAATAAAAACACAAAATAGGGTTGGGGATGTGGTCAGTGGTCAAGTACCCCTGAGTTCAATTCCCAGTACCAAAAAAATAATAAAAAGGACTCCATGGTAAAGCACCCCTGGGTTCAACCCTTGGTACCAAAAAATAAACAAAAACAAAAGTCATGAGTCATCTAACACATCTACATAGTACACGTGAGCCACGGGCTGCCTTCCCGCATGTGCGTGAAATGTGCATGTCAGCTGTGGCCGCTGTGAGACTCATGCACTTACCCAGGCAAGCAGAGCTGGGTCTAGGTCCTACATGCTGAGCTCTGCCTCTCCTCAGGATCCAGACCCAGAGAAAAAGGTCCTATCTCTAAATGGGAAACTGAATTTCACAAAGAGCATTTTATATCTAACGCCTCTTAGTGGCCCAAGAATCCTGACTGCTGATCTTTCTCCTACTCTCAAATGAGAAGTAAATTTGGAAACAGATGTAGGCATCTGGGACCCAAACCTCTTTTATGCTCTAAGTACCCCCTGCCCCCACCTCTCACCTAGAGCTCTCTGTGTGTTATGAATTGTGTGCATGGCGCACACCACAAAAAGACTAGAGGGAGCAGTTGAAAGGGATCTGCATGTGTGCTGAATGTGTTCATCCTCTTCCTCCTTGTTCTCTTCCTCATTCCTCTCTTCCTCACAAACCACTTCCTTTAATCTTCACATAACTCTCCATTTTACAGATAAGGAAAAGCAGGTCCAGAAAAGGTAAATTGTCCAAGCTCATAAGAGGCAAAAGAAGAATCTGATACCAGTGAACTCTGCCAAACAGAAGGTTTAAACAGTGGGGGTTGGGGTAGGCTTTCAATGAGACATAAACAGAGGATGGTGAGGGGCTTGGAAGCAGGAAGGGGGACCCCACAGCACATGGGGCAAGGGATAAGGCCTTCCTCACTTGTGGGACTTCTTGGTGTTGGCCCCATCAGGACCCTCGCCACAGTCGTAGGCTTGGATGGTAAAGGTGTGCTCCTTCTGGGCCTCACAGTCCACTGGCTCCTTGGCCCGAATCAGCCCTTCTCCTGTTGCCTTGTCCAGGATCACGGCCTCAAATGGCACCCCAGACCCATGGAGCCGGAAGCCACAGATCTCACCTGGCCAAGTCGGGAAGAGAAGGGGTGAGGCTCCCGCACTACCTGGTACTCCTCCTTCCCCAACCTCAGCCTCCCAACCTGAGACACATGGACACATCAGGTGGGTCCAGTACCATCTGTCCTCCCAAAGCCCTGGGGAAGCATCAATGATCGAACATACATCTCCAACCTCAGCTTCTCCAAGCAGCAGCCTCTCACAGCCATGAGGCCTGAGTTCTGGCACAATTGGAATGTGTTTAACCCCTGCCTGCCCATGACCCACTCTAGCACTCTTTACTCAGTCTCCTTCTTCAGTGAAGCCCACGCCCCTCCTTAAGCCCATGCCCACTTCCACTTTCCCCAGTACTCTTCCTGACTCTCTCACTGCTCCTACTCTCAGGATCTTCCCTCCCTCCCCTGTCCTCTGTTCTCCCCCCACTATTCTCTGTCCTGCCCCACCCCACTTACCTGCATAGCGTAGGGGGGCGTCCTTATCCAAGGCAAAAAGCGGTGGGTTCAGCAGGACAGTGTTGTCATTCTCCATGACGATGCCCTGGTACTCTGCCTCGATCCACGGCTTGTGCTTGTTGGCTGGCCCCACCCCAGGGAGAGGAGAGGAAGCGCCTGTGAGCAGGACCATCACTCCCACCAGAACCCTTACCGACCCAGCAACTCACACCCCAGCATCATCACCCTTTCCTCTCCCTGCTGGAGCACCTTACAAAAGAGAGGACTGAAGACAAGAAATCAACTAGAGAAGTCAGAAGGTCTGTGGGAGATTAGAGCCTTCTCCTGTGGCAGGATAGACTGTTTCCATGGCAACTGCTTTCCCTAGGGGGAAAGGGACCACCATCGCCCCTGGGAACCATAGTTAGAGATGGAGAATCTTCTTTAGGAACCTCCTATGTTTGGAGGAGTGGAGACTGGGGACTCAGGAAGCAGCAGTGAGCCCTCAGAAGGCCCTGGGAAAGGGGAGGGATAAATTACAGGCTGAGTTAAGACTAGAAAGAGAAAATCTAGAAGTTTCCTGAGATCCTGATTGTTTATCTTCCCACCTACCACCCACCCCAAACTCCATTTCAATCTTGATCCCTTCGTGCTGCACTTTTTCCCAGTCAGACCCCAACCTCAGGCCACTCTCCCAGAGCAGAGGAAGTGGAGAAAGGAAAGAAGAGAAGATATATAGGACAGAGGGAGGGGGACAGAGAGGGGCAGGGATGGAGCAGAGGAATCAATGCCAAATGACTGGACCCAGCAGAGCCAACATCCTAAGGGATTATGAAGCTGGCCTAGAAACAAGCCAAATCCCCTCCCTCTTTCCCATCCCCACACCCAAGAGAACATTCATATCCAACACATCTCTATGTCCGCTATAAGGCCTCCAAACCCCACACTCCCTGGACCCCACTTTTTCTTACCATGTTGGGGATCAAACCCAGGGTCTTGTTCTTGCTAGGCAAACACTGTACCACTGAGCTACATTTCTAGACCAGACCCCACTTTTTTTTTTTTTTTTAAATGTTTATTTTTTTTTAGTTGTAGGTGACAGAATATCTTTATTTTATTTTTTATGTGGTGCTGAGGATCGAACCCAGTGCCTCATGCGTGCTAGGCGAGCACGCTACCACTGCGCCATAATCCCAGCCCCAGACCCCACTTTTTATACAGACCCATGATTTAATCCCAATTCTTGTCTACCCCAGCCCTCTTCCTTTCATCCAACAGTCAATTCAGAATAAATGTGAGACTCAGTCAGTTTCACTCCTCCCCGTCTCCTACTAGATTCTGCTAAATCACATCTCCTTCCCAGGCCCAATCCCCCACTGGCCTGGTGAGGAGCTATGGGGAAACCAAAGCATGTTCCTTGAGCTCAGCATGGTCCCTTCCCCCTCTACTTCATTCCCCAACCTCAACCGCCACCGCCACCGGTTGTTCCATCTAATCCTGTCATGCAAACACCCAGGATTTAAAGGCCTATTCACGTTGGCACATTGGCTGGACACATGTGGGGGTGGATGTATCATCGGAGGGAAACTGAGTCACCAAAGGGAACCTCACCCCAGTGCGGTGAGCAAGAATTCCTGATTTCCACTCCCCTCCAACTACACCCCAGCACACTTCCTGGTACCTGAATGCCTGCCCCTTTCTTGCTGATAACCACCATAACCCCCTTCCCTAATGGCTGAGAAGAAAGCCACAAGATGGTGCACTGAAGGCCGCACAGGAAGTGGTAAGAGGCTCAGGAGCCAGGCTGAAGTCCTGAGGAGAGAAGAGAGCAGATGGAAGGGCTGAGGCATGGCAAGGGCAGGGCTGGGCGCCCTCTCCAGACTTCACCTCTCCAACCTCACTTCTTCTCCTGGTCCCTGAGCCTCTGTTCCCTTGTTGCTGTCCTCTTGTTCACCTACCATCTCCCTGCATTTTTTCCTTCAACTCATTCGTAGGCTCCCTGACTCTTCTTTGGCAGTGTGCCTCCTCTCTTCTCACTTTTCTTCCCGATGTTCCTTTCATTCCTCCCTTTCTTCTGCCTCTACCTTTACCCTTTTCCATCCTCTTCTTATCCTCCTCCCACATCTCACCTCCCTCTCCTCCATCTCAGCTTTCCTTCTCACCACTCACTTGGCACTCCCACACACCCACTTCGGCCCTTCCCTGCCTTTCTCCCTCTCTTCCACCTACCTGAGCCCTCTGCCCCAACCCCTCCCTCCCACCCTTCTTCTCCATCCCTCTGACAGCCTCACCCAGCTGAATTCATCTGCTGTCTGCCAGAGAGGGCAGCTCTGGTAACCCACAGCCCAGCGGATGCAGGCATAGGGTATGAATGCAGAGGAACACGCAAAAACATACGTGCTCCGAATTGCTGAGCTGCAACCAACAGTTTCTCCCCAGGATGGGATGGAGAAGATCCAGATGGATATGTCACAAACCCTTACGCATGTGCATACCCCGCGTATGCAAGGAGAACCATTGAGATGTGCATACCATCCCTCGGGGCAAGTCTTTCTGAGACCTGAGATATCTACTAGTATGAAGAAATTGGGGAAGAGAGGAGAGAAGCGAGAGACCCCCCAGACGGGAATGGTAACCAAATGGGAGCAGGATGACTGGCAAGAGAAGCATCTGGGTTGGAGAGGAAGATGTGGCCCTGGGAAGTGAGAAAGAGGGGAAGGAAACAGGTCTGAGAAAATGGGTAAGAACGGGGATGGTCAGAGAGGAAGGGACACCTGTCAGGTGCCAAAGAGTCTCAACACCTCCTTCCCACCTCACCCTCACATTGCTCTCTGCGGGATACCTTCATTCAGAGCCCCCACCCCCACCTCACTCACCTTTGTTCCCAGAGCTGGGTGGGAGAAGAAAGGCCAGCAAGAGGGGCAGCAGCAGGAAGGTCATGGTGCGGGTGTGGGGCAGGGCCAGGCCAAGCGATGGCTGTCCCCTGGGAGCCTCAAGCCTGCTAATTCCACCTCGGAGGAGAGATGTCAGGGCTCTCCAAAGAGGGGAGGGCAGCAGGCAGTGACAGAAAGGAGCCTGCCACCCACGCTAGTCCATAAAGCACACCCTTGCAGACCCCCGTCTCAGTGGCTGAGATAAGGGACTTCCAGTGGCTTCTCTTCCCTCTTGAGCCCAGCGTCCTCACTCTCTCACTCCCACCCCATCCCCGCTACTGCAGGATGACGTCAGCACAGCCAGGCAAGGATTGATGAGGCTGCTGGCCAATCGGGTGACTGGGGGTGCCAGGTGCTGCAGGGCGGGGAGGGAACCAATAGGATTGGGGAGCAGGGGCGGGAGAATGTGTTAGGGCTCTTTCCCCTGACTGCAATTTGGGGGAGCATAGGAACTGCGGGGGCTGAGGAGGAAGCTGGAAAGCCATAGAGGGGATGGAAGATAAGAGGGACTTTGGGAGAAAGGAAAAGATAGAAGCCAGGGGTCGGAAGGGAGACATCAACTCAGACCTGAAGGTGGCCAGAAGGGGCGGTATCCACGTCACCACGCCCCCAACTCTGCATTAACCTCTTTTCACAGCCCTTTCCAACAGCAAGTCCCCGCTGTGTGCCTTCTGGGAACTGCTATGTAAAACCTTCAGTCTGAACATGAGAAATCCTAGCATTTTAGGTCCCAGCCCAGGTCTCTGAGGAAACCATAGGAGAGTCAGCAGGGCAATGAAAAGCTCCCTGGGGCTGGAGCAAGAATGAGGTGTTTGTGCGTGCCTCCCAACACTCACACCCCTGTTGGGACAGTTCAGCAGCAGCTTTTTTTTACTGCCTACTATCCCCATCTCTCTCTCCAAATTTCCCACCTTACACATGGTAGAAGAGCCCAGTAGATTCTGAAGCCAGGGAATTTGGCAGGTTTGAGAGAGAAATGTGCAGTTGGGGGTGGGGCACACAATAATTTAGGGGTCCTCTACACTGTTAGAACACATTTGGTAGAAATGAGTTTTCCAAAGGCTAGGGGTGATGGTATCATTGGCAACTCAAGACAGAAATCCTGGGTCTTAAGCCAAAGAGGATAAATTTCTCCAGAATAATCAGACAGATACCCTCCCTCACCTGCTCCAGACCTTGAACTCAATACCCACCAGGATGCTGATAGCCAGTTTCTCTGCCACCCTCTCTACGACCTGATAGGACCCAGATCCTAGAATGCCAGTTTGGGGTTTCAGTTCAGCCAACTGCCTGAGGGAGCTGTGAGGCTAGGGCTCCAGAGCATTCATTATGGCTCCTGGCCAGCTGGCTATTTCCCTCCCTCCTCCCCTCACACCTTTCAATATCTCTGACTCAGTCCCAGGATCTCAGGATACTCCTAGTACTCATTTATCCCCATCTGACACAGAGTAGCCATAGCTGCTTCTAGGGAGGCTGACCCCTCAGGGCTCTGGGAGGGTTCCGAAACCTGCTGGAAATGGGGTGGAAGCCAAAACTGACCTTTGGAAAGGCTCAAGTTTTAGATGATTGACAGTCCCAAATCCTGCCCCAAGTTCTTTCCTCAGGAAAAGCTGAGGTCAGGCTCAATTTTGCCAAGTCCCAGAGTTTCCATTAAGCTGTAGGCACCAGCCCCCAACTCGTCATGGGGGAGGGGAGGAGTCTGGTAGAGACTCTTATTGCAACAGGGCCCTGTCCTATAAAAGCCCTGGCCAGGGGACCTTTCCACCCTCCTGTGGGGGGGGGGGGGGGACTGGCCAGAGTCTGTCAGCACTCTCTCCCTCTTCACCCGTGTCTCCTGTATTCTCCTGAAATCTTGATCTCCATCCTGATCAGTGGAACAATGCCTCCCAACCTCACTGGCTACTACCGCTTTGTCTCCCAGAAGAACTTGGAGGATTACCTGCAGGCCCTAAGTAATGACCTCATCCTCCCAGACCTCTTTCACTTCCCTTCCTTCTCCATTGCCGCCTCTCAGTCCCCCTGAGAAGGGGACACGCTGGGGTTGGACATTGTGTAAAGGTTCTATCAACGGGGATCTGGCTTGAGATTTATTTCCAACAGTGGTTGGGTAAATTCCCAGTGCCAGACTCAACTAAGGGAATGCTCAAAGCCACAGGGCCTGAGTGGCAGGGGAGTGCCTGGCTGGGTGGCATGTACCTTGATAAGACTTAACCTCACAGACATCAACGTGGCCCTGCGGAAGATAGTGCTGCTGCTGAAGCCAGACAAGGAGATTGACCATCAGGGTGACCGCATGGTAGTGAAGACCCTCAGCACCTTCCGCAACTACATTATGGAATTTGAGGTGGGAGTTGAGTTTGAGGAGGACTTAAGGATCGTGGATGGACGAAAATGCCAGGTACCTTCTCCTGCGTTGAGGGGGAAGAGGGAGGACCAGCAGGTGCCTCCTAACAATCACATGCCAAAATAAAGGGACCTCTCTCAGCCACCAGAGCCAGGGAAAATGACCACCAGAACAGGCCATGGGGCCCCAGGATACAAGGCTCTGGGACTAGGAGGCTCTGGTCCTCCCCCCATTTCTTCTTTCTTCTTCCCTGGCCCCTGTTATCATCAGCCAAAGGACAAAAAGAGCAGGCCTTCCAAAGCCAATGAGCAAATATTTGCTCACTCCCTATCCTGTGACACTGTGGGTCACCACAGTCTCTTCTCTATAACCCTAGTCTTCTGTGTTTTTCTCTACTTCTTCCAGGGTCCTCCTCGGTCCCCTTTGCAGATAATAGTTCCCCTATTTATCCCTTAAACTGGAGTTTTCCTCTCAATGTTTCATTCTTGACCTTCTCTCTGTTACCTGTACACTATCCATGGGCTAAGTCATCTACATCCAAGCTTTCTGCTACCGTCTATAAAACTTTCCTTGACATTCATCTCCAGCCGGAGCCATCTTCTGAAATCCAGGGTGATGTTTTTAACTGCCTGCAAAATATTTCCATTTGTGTGCCTCAAGGTCAAACTCGAATTCATTATCTTCCTATCCAAACCTACTCCACTTTTATATTTACTCTCAATAGCAATAACCAGTCAACCAGGAGATGCAGTTGATGCCTCTTGTTTCCTTACTCCTGTGCCCCCAAAACCCACATCCTCCACATCAAGAAGTCTTTACAGAGCCAGGCACGGTGGCGCAAGCCTGTTATCCCAGCACTTAGGGAGGCTGAGACAGGAGAATCACGAGTTCAAAGCCAGCCTCAGCAACAGCGAGGCGCTAAGCAACTCAGTGAGACCCTGTCTCTACATAAAACACAAAATAGGGCTGGGGATGTGGCTCAGTGGTCGAGTACTCCTGAGTTCAATCCCCAGTACCCAAAATCTAAAATAAACAAACAAAATAAAGCCATTCTATCCACTTACAACTACAAAAACATTTTTAAAAAAGAAGTCTTTAAAAGTTTTCTGCACTATCCAATAGATTAGCTACTAATTACATATGACTTCTGCACACTTGACATGGAACTAGTCCAAGTAGAATTGTGCCATGTGTGCAAAATACACACTGGATTTTAAAACAATATCCAAAAAAAAGAATGTAAACATCTCAAAAAAAAATACACACACACCAATATATACATACATAGACACACACACACACACATATATATATATATTTTTTATGCCAGGGATTGAACACAGGAGTGCTTAACCACTGAGCCATATCCCAGCCCTTTTTTTATATTTTATTTAGAGACAAGGTCTTGCTAAGTTGCTTAAGTCCTTGCTAACTTGCTGAGGCTGGCTTTGAATTTCTGATCCTCCTGCCTTGGCCTCCTGAGTTGCTGGGATTACAGGCATGTACCACCATGCCCAGACTTAGAATTTATATTGATAACATGTTGAATTATAACATTTTGAATATTTTAGATTAAATGAAATATATTATTAAATTTAAGTTAGCTTGGTATGGCCTTATACTCCTGCAATTCTGAGCATGCCTACTGGAGAGGCTGAGGCAGGTGGATCACAAATTCAAGGCCAACCTGAGCACTTTGGCAAGACTTTGTCTCAAAGTAAAACAAAAAGGCCTGGAGGTGTAGCTCGATGGTAAATCACTCTTCTAGCCTTGCATGTCTGAGGCCCCGGGTTTAATCCCCAGTTCTACAGAAAATAATTAATTAATTAAGTTTTTCTAATAAGGATCCCATAATTGTTTTGTAAATATGGCTTTTTTTAAAAGAAGCCAAAATAAACCTTCTCTTTGTTGGGGGGACGGGGTACTGGGGATTGAACTCAGGAGCACTGGACCACCGAGCCACATTGGCAGCTCTATTTTGTATTCTATTTAGAGACAGGCTCTCATTGAGTTGCTCAGTGCCTCGCTTTTGCAGAGGCTGGCTTTGAACTCACAATCCTCCTGCCTTAGCCTCCGGAACCACTGGGATCACAGGCATATGCCACCACACCTGGCATTAAACGTGGCATTTTATTTCTGTTGTACATCACTCTTCTAAATGTCTCTCATCCATTCCTTCCTGGTCTTTCTCACTATCACTACCTTAATTCAGGTTTTCTTTTTTCACTGGATTCCCCAAACTGGTCCCCAATCTTAACTCTCCTCAAAGCCATTCTGTATACTATAGCCACAGGACCCTCTAAAACATAAAAAGTGACCATGTCACTCCCTGACTAAACCATTTGGTGATGACCTATTACATTTCAGATAAAGCCCACATGCTTCACAGAGCAGACCAGGGCTTGTGAACCAACTCCCCATTGCTTTCCCATGTACCGAGTTAGGACCCTTGAGAACTATCTGCCCTTCTTTCTTAATTCTACACTATTTCTTTCCTTGATAGAAATTTCCCATTATCTCCAATCTAATTAACTCCTAACTTCCTAAGATTTTTATTTCCCTCTCCACTTCCATCCTCAGGTAACAGATACCTTGGTTTAGCAGGCCTATCCTCTGGAAAGTCTAATAAATGTTGATGGAATGCCCAGGTCCAGAGGGGTTGATCCTTCATTCCTAAGGACAGGTTAGCTGAGAAGGAGAAGAAAGGAAAGTACCTGGGAGGAACTCTGAATCAACCTTTCTTCTTTCTGAAAAGATCCATCAGCAGTATCCGGAGAACAAAGTTTCCATTCTTCATCACACTCTCCCCAGTTTCACCCCTAGTTATCCTCCTCCTCCCCTGCTCTCCACCAAAAGTTGCTATTGACAACTGTGGGCCCCCCTTGGAGGCTTTTAGGAGTAGGGTGCTGAAGTCCTGCTGAATCAGAGCATCTGTTTCAGAATGAAGGGACTAGAGAACACAGAGTGAGTTGAGAAGTCTTTTGGGTGTCCTTCCCCCCAGTCTTCCTTTATTCCTGGCTTCCCCTATAGACCATAGTAACCTGGGAAGAGGAGCAGCTGGTGTGTGTGCAGAAAGGGGAGGTCCCCAACCGGGGCTGGAGACACTGGTTGGAGGGAGAGAAGTTACATCTGGTAAGTTGGGTAAGGACTGGGAGAGGGACCTCCAGCGAGGATGCTTCCCCTTGCTGAAAACCAGAAAGTCTATTCCTCTATCCTCACCCACCCTCACTGACTGCTCCAAGGAAGTGGGGTGGGGGCACTTGCAAGGGTAGGGAGAGGAAGATACAGAGTGGCCAAAGTGGGTCCTGGCTAAAAATCAGATGAATACCCACAAATCATAACTGTAGAGATGGAAACTGCCATTTCACATCCCCTAACCCAGTGACTTTCCTTGCTCTGGGGTGAAAAATTGAGGATTTGGAACAATGATACAATTCCCCATCCATCAAAATCTTTAGCTGCTGTATCCTGAGGGATTAAATGAGGTCAGGGACTGTGAGAAAGGAGTCCCCCTCTTTCTCCTCCTCACTGTCCTCCTTTACCCACAGGAACTGACTGCGAAGGATGCAGTGTGCAAGCAGGTCTTCAGGAAGGTCAGATAGCCCGAGGAGCCAAGGCCCCTCCAGACAGTGCCAATCCAGGCCCCTCTTTTGTGTGCCCCTTTCAAGCCCAGTCTGTGCCAGGTCAGCATCCGCATCTTAGCCACTACTCTCCCTGTGGGTCCCTCCTAAACCTTCCCATGTTAATCTGTAACCTGCAGCCCCCAGGTCAAAGTCCTTTCTCTCACACACTTCACTGCTCAATAATGGCCCCACTTCCAGTTCAAGGTCTGGCCTCCTGGATAGCAGAAGAAGGCAAAGGGGAAAGGACCTTGAGAGTAACTAATCTGCACCCTATAGTTAATTTGGCTTATTTTCCATCTAAGAAAAAAAACTAAACTTTGGGCATTTGAGTATTCTTGAACATTCTGTCCTGGTGGATCTTCTGGAAACTGTGACTGGTTCAAGAGTTTAAATGGACTCTACTGTTACAGACTCCTTGTTCATTTCTTTGTCTTTATTCTCAAGAAAGACTCACACACCCAACAGAACCAGGTCGGAGGCATGGCCTCAACTGCACAGAGCCCCACAGATCTACCTTACTGATATCTGAAGGCAGCCTGGCCATTTTATACTTCCATCCCACATATTGGAAAAAAGGGATGGGGCTGGGTGAGATGTTTGTCCAGTGCTGGGGAGGCTGGGAGCTTCCAAATAGTGCCCTGGCCTCTGTGTCTACTTTGGGAAAGACAGGCAGCAGAACAGAAAAGACTGAAAAGGGAAGCAGATGAAACGTGCAAGGCCAAGAGATAAAGAGCCGAGGACCATGCAGGTGTGCAAACAACAGTAGCAGAAGTGGCTGGAGCAGAAGTGGCTGGAGAGACCTCTGATTGAAGACGAGCAAAACTGGAGACAGAGGATGAGGGAGAGAGCTGAGCAAACCAGGGCCCCTCCCAGACTCACTGACTTGGGAAACTGCGCAGAAGGGTGGAGCTGGTGGAGGGTCAAGGCCGGCTCTCGCCTGGTTTCTTCTCTGCCTCCAGGGGACTTGGTTCTTTCAGAATAAAAGTCCTATAGAACAAGCATCAGAGAGAAGAGGGCTCAATGTGTGGGTGGGAACAGAGCCTGGTGGAGGGATGGAAAGTCCCTGGCCCTCACCAGATGCACACACTTGTCTCCTCTTCCTGCGATGGCTGGGCCCCCTAAGCATACAAGAATTACTGGGGCTCTGGCAAGGAAGGAGGCCTGTGCTACTGACCTACCACATGCCCTGGAGTGAATTTAGAAAAGAACTCAGAGTTGGACTAAACAGCATATTCCCTGCCCAGCCTCTCCATAGATGTCCCCAGCAGAGTGGGAAATAGAAAGTCCTTTTCTTTGCAAAGCCACCCAGCAGAGACTCTGAAGGCTACTGGATCCCACCCATCCCTTCCTAAAGCACAGAAAGATGCTGTGTACCTGCACATTGCTCAAATCAGGAAGTCTTCTAAGTATTCTGGTTCTCTGAGTTCACAGTGCATGTCCAAGCCTCTCCCCACAAGACTGTCCTTGGTGTTCTTGTCAGTCTAGTGTTCCTCGGTGCAGTCTTGGCCAAAGGTCCTGACTCAGGAGCTGTAGGCCTCCAAGGTGGCTATCAGACCCATGCATGCTAAAGTGGGCTCAGTCCCTCAAAACCCCTATGACATGGGCATCCAGAATCCCCCCCACTCACACACTGCAGGTCCACATCCTCCACTCAACCACATCCCTCCAGGAGCCAGAATCCAATGAGAGGCCCCCCAAAAGAACACAAGCACCCAGGGGATGCTGAGCAGCTTCAGAGTCACCTACCTACAAGCCAATAGGAGCCCTGGCCTGCTGAGACTACGGGAAGCCAAAGCTGCCATTTTCCATATGGACAGCAGGGGGCGCTACTCACGGCAGCAGAAGCTGCATCCTTCAAATTGAACGCCCTCCTCCATCACCTCCTTGGACATTTAGCCTCCACCACCACCACCCCACACACACACACACCAATTCCCAGCATACAAACTCACCCTTACAAGACCCTTTTCCCTTATTCAAATCAAGCTACATTCAGCCTTGGAGGAAAGAGACTCTGAGAGAACCAACACATGGATGCAGCAAAGGCAAGGGGGGAGGCAAGGGCCTTAGGTGGGTGGGTCTTGCTCCAAGGCCTTCCCCCAAGCACATGAAACTGTGGAGTTGACTTTGTTGGCCACAGTCTCAGACCCTAGGGATATAATTAGGAATCCCAGATGTTTATTTCCATATGAGATGGAACAACTGCACTCTCCTAAGCCAGGTCCCTACCTCCCCTTCACTCTACCAGACCCTGAAGCCAGGATACAAGAAAGGCTGCAAGACCCTAGCACCACAGAATAGGCAGGGCCCAGATTAGGCAGCCTCCAGGTCTTTCCCTGTCCTCAGATCTCAGCCACCAAGATGGACCTGGACCAGCTCTTTGGGTACCCATGCTCCTCACTAAGTACCCACCCCTACCAGAAGCCACATAGGTCCCAGGGGACTGAAATAGAGCTGACCTTCCGCATCACCCTTCCAGCAAGAGCACAGGGGACCTCTGCTTTTCTCAAGGGCTTCCAGGCCCACTATCTAGCTGGAGGTGAGACTCCTGCCTCCCCTCTACCGTCATTTTTACTCTGGCCACTAGGGAGAGGGGACAGTCCTCTGGGTCTCAAGAATAGTCAGGCCATCTGGCTCACAGATAAATCATTTGCTTCAGAGCCTCTAAGATGACATCCAAAATTGATCAGGTGCATAGGCTTTGGTGTCAAATTATTATTAGTTATGTGAGCATATACAAGTCTCCAACCTTCAGCTAATAAAGCCACATATGCCAGTCATCCAAGGCAGTACCAAGAGTACTTTCATCCTCCAAGAAGTTTTGTGAAGATTCCGTAAACCATCACCCAGCTGAGCACCAAGAACAGAGTAAGCACTGATGAATGTTCAATATCACTGCCAATATTGTTCCCTACCTCTGCACTTAGTGACTGAAATTCCCTTAACTGGAAGTGAAGTCTTGTATTCTTCAGTTAAGGATAAGGCGTCAATTGCCAATACCTCTGAGGTTATACAGTGATGTATATGTACCAAAATATAAGTGACCGAGAGCACACAAGTGGAGATGGTATAGCTTTTACCCTGCTGCCCTCCAGGTCTTGGAGGGCAGGGAGATTGTCTGGGGGTGATGGGGGCAAAGGGGAGTTGTTGCTTTCCCCCCAGCCTCCAGAACCAGAATCCTACCCCCTCATCCCCAGGAGAGGACAAGAGTGCTGCCCGCCGAGCACCTGTGCTGGCATCAGGGAGGCTACTTCCCCACCACCCCTATTCTCCCACAATACACACTAAAGCTTCTCCACTTAAGGTGCTAGACTCCTGTGACCAGGCTATGTCCAGGCCCCAGACTCCTCCAGTCACCAGCAGCAGGCTCAGCCTCTTTCTCTTGACCCTCCTGCTCCCAGGTCCTTGTCTCCATGCCAATTCAATAACGAGGACACGGTTTTGAGAAAAGGGAAAAAGAAGTTTCATTGCTTTGCTAGCACAGGAGAAACACAGGGGACCCCTGTCCTAGAGGCTGTGGTTCTGCCCATCAGGAGGAACAGGGAGATTTTAAAGGAGATACTCAAAGGCTACATCCCAGGTGTGCCCTGACAGGGTGTCCCAGGGCACCCTGGTGCTGTGTTAGGATTCACTTGTTCATTTGGGAGATATTCACTTCCTAGATCCTCTGGCTGACACCCTCTCCTGGAGCACGGAGAACTCAAGGTGATCTTGTTCCTGCCCCCAGATTAGGGAGGAGAGAGGAAGAAGAGGGAAAGGAAAACAGATCCCTTTTAAAAATAAGCCTCAGAGCTATATTCAAAAGGTGAAGTGGACCACTGTTACACACTGACAAGAACCCAGCAGCACTCTTACCCCACCCTGGAGTTGTTTCTCACACTTTTCTCTTAGCTGAGAGGCTTCCACCCTCCTGACCCTGATCTGCAGAATGTCCTATCTCCTTTCTGTACCCTCTTCGGGATAAGCCTACATAAGTAGACCCCAAACAATCTTCTTCCACAAAAATGTGCATAGCTTGTACAATTCTTTCTGGCACACACCTCTTCTACATAGGGTGTGTGTGGACATATGTGCCAATCCTAGTGTGGCCTTTTCCTTCCTTGTCCCACAAGCCTGCTGAAAGTCAGCATCCTCTCTGCTCTTTCCTTTGTGCATATAACAATGGCCATGGCTTCTTCATTGACCTAGGCAGGTGACATAATGCAGAGCTGAAAGCATCATTGAAGGATCCACTGTCACTCCCTCTCGTGTAATCCTGAGCAAATTATTTTACTTCTGTGTTCCTTTGTTTCCTCACAGTACTGGTCCTGTTCAGCTCCTATTTTTTGGTTGTTTTGTTTTTTTTTTTGGTACTGGGGATTGAACTCAGGGACACTCACCACTGAGCCACATCCCCAGCCCGATTTTGTGTTTTATGTAGAGACAGGGTCTCACTGAGTTGCTTAGCACCTCGCCATTGCTGAGGCTGGCTTTGAACTCGCGATTCTCCTGTCTCAGCCTCCCTAAGTGCTGGGATTACAGGCTTGAGCCACCGCGCCCGGCTCAGCTCCTATTTTTTACGACTGCTGTCTCTTGCCTTCTGTACCCACCTCCTCTCCTTGAGTTCCAGATGTTTTCAGAGGAGACTTGCTCCACTCGCTCTGTATCCTTGACCCAGCTGCAAGGAAACTATTGTCATTCTTAATGTAACTGGGGCTTCTGCTGGGTCCCCGGTAGAGAAAGAACCCACATGGGTAGGGGCAACTAGATGGCAAAGCTCTTCTTCTTGAGGCTGCATCCATCCCCATGGCAATCACCACCCCTTTTCTGTCCCCCTGCAGTCCCTTTATCTCTGAGTAGCACAGATGGGACAAGGTAGAATAAGGGTTTATTAAAGTCTTGGAAAAAAACAAAAGGGAAATGGAACGGAGTAATATACAAGTGCAGCTTCACCCATGAACCATTGTCAAAGGAAGGGATGTGCAGTATGGACAGAACTGCTCTGCTGTTAGCAGGCCAAGCACGGGGGCCAAGTGTCTAAAGACTTTGCTGCAAGAGAAAAGTCCACACAAAGCTCACGGGGTGTGGGAGTTTTTGAAACAGGCCAAATTTGCCCCCACCCCAACATCTTAAGAGGAGCTTCTCCTGCTGAGAGAAGGAAGCTGGAGTGCCTGCAACTCCCCACCCTGACAGGTGCTAAAGAAGATGGGAGCCAAGATAGCCCCTGCCTCCACGGAACTCCAGCTAACTGCATCTGCAACTGTACCTCTCCTGCCTTCTGTCTCACTGACCTAAAGCTGCCTCTTCTCCGCTGCCTCTTCTCCTTTAAAATTCTGCTGATTTTCAGGGATTTCAGAGATGAAAACTTTGAAAACGATTAAGTTTCTTTCCTCTCCCTTCAAAGTTTGCTTTGAATAAAACCTATTTTCCTACCCAATTTGACTCCCAACATTTCTGGAGCAGTGAGCACTAATGGCCCAGGCTCTTTCTCCCCTTGGCAGGATTTTGTGCTGCCCAGTAAGTTTAGAACAAGACTCTGCAGGCTCAAAACTTGTTCACTAGGGCAATCTGCCAGTGTGGGACCTCATGGGATTCTCAGGATGCACAATTACCATTAATTACCCTGGACTGAAAAGGGCATTCTGCCTAGAGCTTTTTTGTTTGTTTGTTTGTTTGTTTGTTTGTTTTTGGTTTTGGTATTGGGTATAGAAGCCAAGGGTGCTTTACCACTGGGTTTCACTAAGTTGCTAAAGGGCTTGCTGAATTATCAAGGCGGGCCTTGAACTTTCAATCCTCCTGCCTCAACCTGCCAAGTTGCAGGGGTTACAGTGCACACTGGGCTGGCTGGAGCTTCTCTTTTTAACCCTTTGCTATCCTCCCAAAGTCCTACCTCCTCTCAGGTTGGCCTCCTGCAAGTCACATTCTAATCTGTTCAGTCCTACTTACTACTGGATGAGAATGGATGCAGGGGCCTTCAGGTCTAAAGGTAGAAAGAGAAGGTCAGAGTCCCTTCAAGTACTCTGGATTCAGGTTAATGCATCTGAAATACAAACAGATCTAGCAAAAATAACATCTTGATAAATGTACTAAAATAAGGTCTGCTTCTGTGACACCCAGCCTCCAAGATGGCCTCCAATGATCCCCTTCCTGAATTTCTGTCCTTATGTTGTCGCCTCTCACATCACATCAGAGTCGGTCCAAGGGACTAATAGAATAGGCAGAAATGTCACCTGTCATCTGCAAGGATAGATTATAAAAGACATCTTGGCCTCTGCCTTGTTTTTTCATCTTGAGCCACCCTCCCCTCCCCTTTTTTTTTGTACCAGGGACTGAACCCAGGGGCATTTTATCACTGAGCCACATCCCCAGTCCTTTTCATATTTTATTTTATTTTGAGACAGGGTCTTTCTAAATTGCATAAGTTGCTGAGGCTGGTCCCAAATTTGTGATCCTCCTGCCTCAGGTGCTTGAGTTGTTGGGATTACAGACATGCACCACTATGCCCAGCCCCATCATGGGTCACTCTTGAGAACAATCAAGTGTCCTATGAAGAGGGCCTTGTGGCAAGGAACTGAAGTCTCTTCCCACAGTCATGGGGGCGCACCATCTTGGAGGCAGACACAAGACTGCCCTAGACAATCCATCAGAACCAACAGCCCTGGTCACACCTTGACTGAAACATTGTGAGAGACCTTGAGCCAAAAGTACCCTTCTAGCCACTTCTGGATTCCTGATGCTCAAAAACTGCGTGACATAATACACATTTGCTGTTTTAAACTGCTCAGTATAGGGGTAATTTTTTTATACAATAACAGATAATTAGTACATGGTCCCACTCTTGAATTTCATCACGTGCAAATCTCTCCTAGGACCATAGCTTCAGTGTTTGCCAGACTGGCAAAAAATTGGGGGATAACTTGAGGCAATAAAAACATGTCTAGTCACAAAAAGCTATGACTCTGTTCAGTGTTCACAGGCCTTGCATCCTAGCTAGAAGCCCAGATACCACGGGAACACTCAGTACGGGGGCTCACATCTCAGTATCAGCCCCTCTACACATCTAAAGAGAAGGAAGGTCAGAGACAGGCAGCTGTCCTCTTTCCTTCCTCTATAAGCTCCATCTGCCTAAGAAGCCATGTCTTCCCTAGGTAATTGTTCAAGGGAATATCTGGCATTTCAGATGGCACCCACTCCTTTCACAGATGTGCAGCCTTACTCTGGCTTCATAAGACAAGTATATCAGAGCACCACTCAGTAAGCCTCAGGTCATCAAAGACAGGGCATACCCAGAGATGGGGAGGGTACTCGCATGGCACCTGGTCTTTACTGGGAGGAAGCAGATGACCAATTCTGCAGAGGGTTCTAAAGACCAGCAGCAGTGAGGAAGAGGTAGCATCTCAAACGCACAAGGCAAGAAAGGGCCACACCTAGAGAGTCATATATACCTCCCAGAGGAAGGAGGTTCTGGGTCCTCCCTACCCCTCTAGGGCCAGCACAGTGATACTGGAGCCAGAGTTTCTCTGCTGAAAATAGGATGAGTAAGATGGGGAGATGCAGATGGAAGAAGGTTTGTGCAGGGGCCAAATGTAGCCAAATCTGAGCTGGGTGTGGGGCCACATACTTGTAATCCCAGCAGCTCAGTAGGCTGAGGTAAGAGGATTGTGAGTTCAAAGCCAGCCTCAGCAATTTAGCAAGGCCCTAAGCAACTCAGAGAGACTCTGCCTCTAAATAAGATATTTTAAAAGGCCAGGGATGTGACTTAGTGATTAAGTGCCCCTGGATTCAATCCATGGTACTAAAAAAAAAGAAAAAAAGATGTAGCCAAATCTGATTCTGATTCCTGGAAGGAAGATGATTCCAAGGAAAGTGTGTAGAGACACTGTCCCATTGTGCTCTCCCAGATGGTCGGAGACTACAGGCAGCCGCCCAGCCTGCCAACTGAGATCACCCAGGAGGAGCAGAGCATCCACCACATGCCAGGTACCTTCTCCTCTCAAGAACCCCATCACATATTGTCCTATTTTACAGATAAGGACACTAAAGAATGAAGAATTTCAGTAACTTATGAAGGTTGTACATCAAATAAAAGGGAAATCTGGGGTTTGGATCCAGGCATATTGGAGCTGACCACCTAACCTGGAGTTTCTCATCCTTGGCACTATTGACATTTTGAGCCAAATCATTTTTTGTTGCAGGAGGTAATGCTTGTAAATTGTAGGATGCTTGACAGAATCCCTGGCCTCTGTCCACTAGATGGCTGTAGCACCCACCACTTGTAAAATACAAAAACAAAAATCTGTAGATATTGTCAAATATCTCCTGGGGGAACAAATTGCTTCTGGTTGAGAACCACTGACCTAACCATTTTTCTCTTTGGCTTCTCTAAGCAAGTAATGATATTTATTATTATTTATTTATTTATTGTTTGCCAAATGCCAGGCACTCTCCTAAACAATGTTGGTTATTAACACATTTAATTCTCAGAACAACCCTCTGATGTGGGCACTATCATTCTATGTTCCACAGAGGAGGATGTTCAGTGGCACAGAGAAATTATATAAATTGGCTATGGTCACACAGCTTCTAAATGGTAGTGCCCTGTTTTGAGCTTGGTGAATGTGGCATAGGAACCCACCCATTTCACAACTATGCTATACTGTTTTTTGGTCTCTGATGACTGAAGAACACAGTATTGATCTGGGCACCATGATGTATGCCCATAATGATGTAGTTTTATTTTCGTGCCTCATGGGTCTTGCTCGACGAGTTGGGGTCTCGTGGGACAAGGGGTACCGAGGAGTTCTCAGGGAGGATAAAATGTGTCCCGCGGGACGAGGGTTTGGGGTGGTCGGTCTGTGGAGTCACTTCACTCAGCCTCTGGGGGCTGGTCATACTGCTCATTTATTCCAGAAAGTACAACAGTTTATGAACAGTCCTCAGACCAATCATGGCCCTGAGGTTGCAGCCAATGGGATACCACTCTGTGTCAGGTGTGCAGTCAATCAGCATAGGGTGGGGAAAGGAGGGGTCTCTGAAGGCATGGAGAGTGCTCCTACATAATCCCAGTGACTCAGGAGGCTGAGGCAAGAGGATCACATGTTCCAGGCCAGCCTCAACAACTTAGCAAGAACCTGCCTCAAAATAAAAAGGACAGGTGATATAGCTCAGTGGAAAAGCACTCCTTGGTTCAATCCTCAGTCCAAAATATAGAACAAGGTATTGGCCAAGGGGCATGCATGCAAACGTGAGAGACACATTCAGGAGACCATATCACCAGTGTGACTAGAACACACATGCAGGGCAGAACAGTGCAGATGCAACTAGAAAGACAAATGGAGCCTAGTTACAAGGGAATGAACTGATCAACCTAGTTACAAATGCATGATCCACATGTAGCTCAGGCTGTATCTTTTGGATTGGAAGATAGAGTCTTTGAAAAATTTTCAGTTTGCAAAGGGCATGATTAATGAATACTGTGGACAGATCTGACTAGGTAGGAAGGGTGGGCTTGATACTCCTTTGGGTTGATTTATCCCCTGCCTGAGTGTCCATAACCTATGGAAATCAAGGTCCTAATTTGCAAACCTGAGATGACATGGGAGTGGGAGAGAATGCAAAATAAACCCAAGTCTAATTGGGGTCATCACTGTCCCCTAAATCCCTGCCCTGCTTACATCCATACTGGCCATTCAGGACAGAAGCCCAGGCTCCCAGCTCAGCCCACTCAGGCCACTTATCCTGCTGCTCTCCTGTATCTCCCTTTCTATGCGGTGCTGGGCATAGAAGTCCCACCATGTCCTGGCCCCGGGACAGGAAAACTGTGGAAAGGAATAGCTGTTGTTGCCTATGCGGCCCAGGGTCTCTTGTGGCTGTTTGGATTCAATGAGAGAGCAAATTCTTCTTTAAATGAAGCCTGCTGAATAACCCTGGGCAGAATACAACCCTCCTCTGTTGGGCCCTTCCCCTTACAGGACAGCAGGTGGCAGTACCAACAAGATTGTCAAAACCAAAAGTAAAAGCCCAAATTTCAAGTGTGCGTATGCACTTCCTGCCTTTGCACGCTTGCATTCTCTCTGCTTACCCTCCCCCACCTCTGCCCTCTGCCCCTCCTCAGTTAATGAGAAACAAAATCCAATGGACCCAGAAGCAAGCTTAGAAAGTGTGAGAACTAGAAGCAGAAGAAAGAATATCACTTTATCTTCAGATGTAAGCCCAAATGTATTCCTGGTCCCTGGAGCACCCACGTCCTTGCTCACCCAGTTCCCCAAGGTTTAAAGAATCCACAAAGAGCCAGTGTAGTGGCACACACCTGGCTGTAATCCCAGCTATTTGGGAGACTGGTAGGAGGATCTCGAGTTCAAAGCCAGCCTGGGCCCTTGAACCTTGTCTCAAAATAAAATAAAGGGGGGAAGACTGAGTGTATATCTAGTGGTTGAGTGCTTGTCTAGCATACGTGAAGTCCTGGGTTCAATCCCCGGTACCACAAGGAAGAAGGAAAATATGGACAATTCCCAGTAGAACAAGGAAAAGAAACAAACAAACAAAAAAAGGAACCACAACTGACCTAACCTTAAATCCAAGGACTAAAAATTCCTTGTGCTTCATTAATATCTGTATTAAAAATGCCCCCAAATGACACACACCTGTAATTCCAGTGGCTCAGGAAACCTGAGGCAAGAGGATCGCAGGTTCAAAGAAGCCAGTCTTGGCAATTTAGTAAGGCTCGATGCAATTTAGCAAGACCCTGTCTCAAAAATAAATAAATAAAAAGGATACTGAGCGATGTAGCTCAGTGGTAAAGTACTCCTGGGTTCAATCCCTGGTACTGAAAAAAAAAAAGTCCCTGGAGTCAGAGTGTCACACCATTCTCAAGATCTGTGACTTCATCCTTCTAATCCTCTCTAGCTTAGAAGGGATGATCCAGTCACGCTTATAATTTTAAATATATTTATTTTATAAAGTGACTTAATAACATTACAGAAATGTCACTAAACATCCTTTAAATTATCCATAACCCTATGCTCTAATATGATACAGTTGTTCTAGAATGTTCTTATGAATGTTTTCTATAGTTGTAAATATAGTGTACTCGCAATTTATAGTTTGCTTCTTTACTTAGCTAGTTTGCAGGAATCTCAATCCTCTTACCTACATTTGGGGGCCTTAAAATAGACCAGATGTAGCTTGTACTCTCTAGGGGCTCACATTTGAATATGGGAACAGGGGCCACAGTGAATGATTGATGCATTAGAATAAGGTGACCTACTGTCCTGATTTGCCTGAGATTGAAAGGCCCATGCATGTTTCAGGAAACTCCTGTCCCAGCCCAACCATGAAGATTTCTAATAGGTCATGCTATTAGAAAAAAGTCCACCCAAATTAAACCAATTCAGCATTCAGAAGTCCACTTTAATTTATATATTGTCCTTTTAGCTATACCTTCTTGCCTGTCCCCACTTTGTGTTTGCCCTAGGGCAGCTGTTTTCAAATTTTATAGCCTATAAAATAATTGTGAACCCTGAAGAGCATTTGCTTGTGTAAGTTATTTCTATTAATATTCAATGTATTCAAAATTAAAACAGAAAGCCAGACATTGTGGCACATGCCTGTAATTCCAAAGACATGGAAGCCTGAGGCAGGAGAATCACAAATTCAAGGTCAGCCTTAGCAACCTAGTGAGGCCCTAAGCAACTTAATGAGACTCTGTCTCAAAATAGAAAATAAAAAGGGCTGGGGATGTGGTTCAGTGATAAAGCACCCCTGGGTTCAATCCCCAGTACCAAAAGAAAAAAAAAGAAAAAGAAAATTTTAAAACACAAATATATACAACATACATTCCAATAGTTATCAGGCAATACGTCATCACAGATCATGTAGCCTCTGGTATGCTCCACTGTATACTCATGAGAGAATGAGAGAAAAAAGCAAATAGCCTCTTAGTGCTTTTATAAAATCATTTTGACCTAACAGACCCCCTGAAAGTATATTAAGACTCTCTCCACAAGGGCTTCCCAGATAGTACAGAAAGCCACTGCTCTGCAGAGAAACATCTACCAGGAATTCAGTATACATCCTTAACTTCCGGTCTTAAAGTTCATATTAGTGCCACTTCAGGTAACATAAAGGAAACTTGTAACCTTCTGAATTCAACCCCTCATCTTGTATGCTATAGTTTCCATATAGATCATGTCTACACATGTTTTATTTTTATTTTTATTTTTTATCGGTGCATTATAATTATATATAACTGTGGGATTTGTTAATATATTCATATGTGCACACAATAAAACAGTATAATTTGATCAGTTTCATTCCCTAGTACCTCCCCTTTCCCTCCCCTCCCTTCCCCTGATCTCCTTCCTCTATTCTACTGGTCTTCCTTCTATTTTATTTAATTTGTTATAATTAGTTATACAAGACCATAGAATGCATTTTGACACATTGTACACAAATGGAGCACAACTTCTCATTCCTCTGGCTGTACATGGTGCAGAGTACACCAGTAGTGTAATCATACATGTACATAGGGAATAATATCTGTCTCATTCTACCGTCCTTCTCATGCCCACAACCCCACCCCTCCCCTCACTCCCCTCTGCACAATATATTTTATTTATTATTTATTATTTATTTATTTGGTACCAGGGATTGAACCCAGGGGCACTTAACCACAGAGCTACATCCCCAGCCCTTTTTTTTTTTTTTTGGTACCAGAGATTGAACTCAGGGGCACTCGACCACTGAGCCACATCCTCAGCCCTATTTTGTGTTTTATGTAGAGACAGGGTCTCACTGAGTTGTTAGCACCTCACCGTTGCTGAGGCTGGCTTTGAACTCGCGATTCTCCTGTCTCAGCCTCCCTAAGTGCTGGGATTACAAGCTTGCGCCACCGTGTCTGGCCCCAGCCCTCTTTTATATTTTATTTAGAGACAGTGTCTCTGAGTTTCTTAGGGTCTCGCTAAGTTGCTGAAGCTGGCTTTGAACTTTTGATCCTCCTGTCTCAGCCTCCCAAACTGCTGGGATTACAGGCGTGTGCCACCATTTCCAGCACATCTATACATTTATAAACCCCACAATATAGTGTAATAATTTTTGCCTTAAGGGTTTTTATATATCTTAAAGACATTGAAGAGGAAAATGTATTTTACATTTACCTACAAATTTCCTACTTACTTTATTCCAGTCTGTGGCTCTGCTCTTCCATCCAACCTCATTTCCCTTCAGATTGAAAAACTTTATTCAGGAGTCCTCATGGTGCAGGGCTGCTGCTGACAAAATCCGTGGATTTATTTCATCTTCATATTGGAAAAATACCTTTACTGGAAAGGAAACTCGGCTGACTTTTTTTCTTTCAGCATTTTAATGATGTTATGCCACTGTCTCCTAGTCTGCATTGTTATTGATGACAAGATGGTGACATTGTCGTGTGATGGTTCTCTGTCGTGTGTCTTTTTTCTCTGACTGCTTTCAAGGTATTTTCTTTATCTTTTTTTTTGTAGTTTGACTATGATATGCCAATGTGTCCTTTATTTTTTTACCTTCAACTCTGCTTTGTGATTACTAAGCTTTTTGAGTGTGAAAAAATAGCTCTGTCACCAAAATGAGAGGAAGTTCAGTCACTGTTTCTTGAATATTTCTTCTGCATCATTGTCTCTTTTTCTGAAATTCCAAGAACACATATATTTGAGGTGGTTTTTTGTTTGTTTGTACCAGGGATTGAACTCAGGGGTGCTCAACCATTGAGCCACATCCCCAGCCCTATTTTGTGTTTTATGTAGAGACAGGGTCTCACTGAGTTGTTTAGCACCTTGCTATTGCTGAGGCTGGCTTTGAACTCGTGATTCTCCTGTCTCAGCCTCCCTAAGTGCTGGGATTACAGGCTTGCGCCACCGCACTCAGCTGAGTTTTCTATATTGTCTAACAGTTTCCTAAACTTCTGCTCATTTTAAGAATATTTTTCTCTGTTATTCAGATGGGATGAAATCTTCAAGTTTACTGACCCTTCCTTCTGCCATCCTCATCTTTCTGTGTGTGTGTGTGTGTGTGCGCGCGCGCGCGCACACTGGAGATTGAACCCAGGGTCCTGTGTATTCTAAGCAAGTGGTCTTCTACTGAGCCACATCCCCAGCCCCATTCTTCTGTTAAGTATCTCCAGTGAATTCTTTTATTTCATATATGTATAATCATATATGTATCTTTAATCTTCAAATTTAAATTTGGTTATTGTTAAAGTTTTATTTCTCTGCTTGTGTTCCTATTTTTCCTTATTATGAGCATATTTTTCTTTGCATCTTTATGTACTAAAATCCTTGTGCACTGACTCCAACACCTGGGTCCCTTGGAGGATGTTCTCTCTTAATTGTCTTTTCTCATAAGCATGATTTGTTTTTCCTCTTTCTTCATATTTTGAGTAATTTTGGATTGTGTCTTGAACATGCTATATCTTAGTCTATTTATTGTTGCTACAACAAAATACCTGAAACTGAATAATTAACAAAGAAAATAAATGTATTTTGTGGGAAGCCATCCATGGAATGCATGAGGGACTTCTCTTCAGCATCATAGCAAGGGCAGAGATGGGCTGGCATTATGAACCTTCTGTGGCATTCTACAATTAGGCCTGCCTAATGCAAGTGCTCTGCCTCTTCCGCTCTGCTAAGGAAATCCTCATTGCATCACCGGAAATGGGCGTATGCCCGTTAAGAACTGAGTCAGCCTACTTGCCCCCACCTTCTTCCTACGTTGGTAAAGAATGTTCCATGGAGGGGCTGGGGATGTAGCTCAGTGGCAGAGCACTTGCCTAGCATATGTGAGGCACTGGGTTCATTCCTCAGCACCACATATAAATAAATAAATAAATAAATAAATAAATAAATAAATAAATACCCATCGACAACTACACCCAGAAAATATTTAAAAAACAAAACAAAACAAAAAAAGAATTTTCCATGGAAGGCCCTTGGAGTTCTCCGATATAAATAAAGCACACACAGGGTCCATTTTGCCAGATGCCAGATGCCAGAAGCCAGGAGCCAGATGCTAGATGTTAAATGCCAGAAGCCAGAAGCTAGAAGTTAGATGCTGGAATCCAGACCCATCTGGTTGCAAGCCCGTCCTGCCCTTGCTTTTAAAAACTATTTTCTGTGTTCTGTGGTTATTGGTCATTTTATTTCTCTTACCTTTTTTTTTTTTTTGTACTGGAGATTGAACTCAGGGACACTCGACCACTGAATCACATCCCCAGCTCTATTTTGTGTTTTAGTAGAGACAGGGTCTCACTGAGTTGCTTAGCGCCTCGACGTTGCTGAGGCTGGCTTTGAACTTGCGATTCTCCTGTCTCAGCCTCCCTAAGTGCTGGGATTACAGGCTTATTTCTCTTACCTTTATTGTTGAGCCATCTCTTTATGGGTCAGGGAATCTCGTCCCCACTGCCCATGCAGGGCGTGGACAGCAATATTTCTCACAGTTCTGGATGCTGGGAAATACAAGATTATAACACCAGCACCTGCTTGGCCACCAGTGAGGGTCTTCTTATGCATCATAGCATGGCAGAGGGCATCATATGAAGAGACTGAGCACATATGCTAGCTCAGGTCTCTTCCTCTTCTTATAAAACCATGAATGGCATCATGGGGGCCCCATCCTCTTGATCTCATTAATCCTAATTAGCTCCCAAAGACCCCAACCTCTAAATACCATTAACCTATGAATTTAGGGATTAAGTTACCAACACATGAGCTTTTAGGGACCACATTCCAGCTATAGCATGGTGATTGATATAAAACTATGGATTTTGTGATGTTCGTGCAAAGAGTAATGTGTGTGTGCTTCAAGTAGGCTGTTAACTGGGTTTACGTCAAACTACAAACTGTCTTGAGATGAGCAATAGCTCAAGTGTAAGTTCAGATCTTTTCATTCTTAGCTAGGTTTACTGGAGTCTGTTCCATGCATGCATTACTTAGAGAAGCAAAGGTAGAAATATCTGCTTCCAGCCTGGTTAATAGCCAAGCATCACACAACGAGAGGAAACTCACTTTTAGAGGTTGAAACTGGGCGCAGTGGAGCACACTTTAATCCCAGCACTTTGGGAGGCAGAGACAGGAGAATTGCAAGTTCAAAGCCAGCCTCAGCAACGGCGAGGCACTAAGCAGAGTCTCAGTGAGACCCTGTCTCTACATAAAACCCAAAATAGGGCTGGGGATTTGGCTCAGTGGTCGAGTGCCCCTGAGTTCAATCCCCGGTACCCCCCAAAAAACCCAAAGATCCAGAACATATCCTGTTAGGGTCTATAACTTGCTGCCTTTGTGAAAAGCCAAGTTACTACAAACAAAATGGAAGAAATAGATTCTTCTCAGACAGGTGTGTGTCTGGACCTTCCACACAACTGCTTCCTCTGAGGACAGGACCACCTACCTCCACAAGGGCTTCCTGATCCACTACCAAGCCATGAGTGAGAATCCTTCCTGGGGGTATGTGAGGGAGCTTCTGACCCCAACTGTGGCCCCTGGTATCTGCCTGAGGAATTCTGAGTGATATCTGAGCTAATCCCTAGGGATGTGGGGATACCTGGGCTGGCCCACAGCCCTGACCATGCTAGATAAGGAACTTCCAAAGGTTATGGGAGGGATTTAAAAGACTGTCTAAGCCAGGCAGCACATACCTATAAACTCAAGAGGCTGAGACAGGAGGATCCCAAGTTCAAGGCCAGCTTCAGCAATTTAGCAAGGCCCTGTCTCAAAATAAAAATAGAAAGGGCTGGGGATGGAGCTCAGTAGTGGAGTACACCTTAGTACCAAAAAAATAAATAAAATAAAATATTGTGTAAGCAAATGACCCCAACCCATCTTTGGTGAAGAGGGAAAGGAAGAGAAAGCTCAAGTTCATGGGTTACAAGGTCTCCACTGCAGGCTGGTAATGTAAGTGAATGGGAGGGAAAGAGATGACTGGTTAAAAGCTCAAGCCATCATATCACATGTGATACACACACAGTAAATATTAGTTTTTACCATGTACAAAAATCAAACAAAAGAGCCAAGAGGTAGTACCCTCCACTCTGATCCCTGAAGGCCAGAATGGTTTTGGAGATTGTTTTTCCTATTTGTGGCGGGTGAGCTATTCTTGATTTGGACAGCAGGTGGCACTCAATCCAGAGAATTAGAAAAAGGGAACTAGTTTAGTTACTCAACTCCTTTCCAGTAACTTCTCCCTCCTCCCCACAGGGACCACAGAGCCTTCTCCAGCCCCACCTCCTGTTCCCTGGCCTGAGCCAAGTCCTCTAGCAGGTTCCAGATGTCTGGTCCCAGATGGCTGGTCCCAGAGTTGGGGAGCTATCTCTGGAGAAGCCTTCCCTGCACAAGCTGCCCAAGCAAGATGTAAGTGTGCCCCTGGGAGAGGCCTGGAAGAGGAAAAGGGGGAGGAGAGGGGGAGGTAGGACATACATGCAGAATTTGTACACACCCCATGCACACACACACAGAGGAGTTAGTCCAGAGGGAACTGGAATTTGCTTATGGCCTCTAGCAGCCTTCTTCCCTGGAGCTGGCCAGACTTAATGCTCTGAACAGGAAACATTTAAATGTCTGTCTATTGTACCCTCACTGCTGCCTCAGATTTAGGTAGAAGGCAGCCCTCCAGTGCAGACAAGATTCTCCAGGGAGGGCTGGAAATACAGCTCAGTTAGTAGAGTGCCTGCCTCACATGCAAAGGCCCTGGGTTCAATCCTCAGCACCATAAAAAACAAAAACAAAACAAAACAAAAACTCTCCAGGGAGAGGAGCAATTCTGCAGCTCAGGCTGAATGGGAGGCTGTGGGGACTGGGTGAGGGAAGGGTAATAATGAGGGAGTGGACAGGAAGTGGCCAGGCCTCAAGGGCTGAGGCCACAGCTTCTGGCCCCTGCCTTTGCCAGGCCTCCCTATTCCTTATTGCCACTTGTACCTAACCTTCATACATCCATGGCCTCCCCTACTCATAGGTGCTGGCTACTGCTCTGGGGAATCCTCCAGTCTTGCCCCACACAGGGCTCTGTGCTCTTGGGCCAGTGACTCCCCCAGGAGCTCACATCCCCTGGGTACCCAAAGCCATATGTCAAAGGTAGAGAGAGCAGCACTGACATCGAGGCTCCAAGAGCTTTGCTGTGAGGCTGGTCTTCCAGGACTTCGACCTGGAGCCATCCCCAGACTGTGAAGGGGACTCTGTCACAATGAGCCGAGAAAGAGGGCCTGCAGGGACTCTGGGGAGGGAGTCTCCCAGGGGCAGTGGGAGGTGGATCTGCCATGAATCACCCATTTAGAGAAGGGAGGTGAAGAGCCCAAGTTAGGGAGGTGGCAGTCTGCCTAAAACATGGCTTCCCACCAGTGTCTCTGTCCCTAGCTACTATCTGAGTCTCACAAGGCAAAAGAGAAAGTGGCAGGACAGGCCCTGCATTTTAGACTTACAAAGGGACACATAAATATTGCAGCTCTAGAGTAAAAGGTCATGGACTCACATATCAGGTATTGTTGAGCAACTGGGAAAAGTTTACCTTGGCAAAGATATCACAAGACTTCTTAGGGCAAGGGCATTATTCAGAATGACATTTTTAGAATAGTACTTTATATTGTCTTTTGGTTTAAATTTTGTTTATATCAAAATAAAACATGCATATAATGTTTTTAAAAGCAAGGTCTTTCAAGGCTTCTAATGAGAAATAGCTGTCTGCCATCTATTCCTCTCGCCCTTAAATGCTGCTCCCCAGTAGCAATCCTTTCCAATTCATGTAGCTGTTTCATTTGGTATTTACCTTCATATATGTAAATAATGCTTATTCTGTTATGCATTTTTCATTTTCAGTCTATTATTCACTTTCTAATTTTAGTTTGTTCTTCATTTTTCATTATTTCTTATTTTCATTTTCTATTAATTCCAACCATAGAAAATGAGGACTATTTTTTATCTTTCTTAGACCTTCACCATCCACCTTTCCCTTGCTCCATTTTCCCAGATTATCAATGTTAGTTAAACCTATATTTATTATTTGCATTGTTATGACTATTAAATATTCACATTTGGCACATGGTATTCAGTAATTATATTTCCTTCTCCAACTTTTGGGTTTCCCAGGAGTTAGTAATGACCTGGAGTTCTGTGGTGGGGGAAGGTTGTTTGGTTTTGTTTCAATTTTTAGTTTGCTTAGTTCTCCTTGTAACTAATTTTCTTCCAAACTCTTATCTGGGAATGTACAACTTTTCTCAAAATACTCTGGCACAAAGTTCAATCTATCAGTCTTGTTATTGTTGTTAGCAGCAGCATCCTTCCTTAGAATATCTTGATGATTTTTCCACAGGCTGAATTCTTTGCTCTCTCACCCTTTCCACATTTTACGTGTTCTGTTCTCCCTTCACCTGTCCCGTCCTGGACCTAAATCCCATGTCCTTCTGGAGTTTTGTTGTTGTTTGTTTGTTTGTTTTTTACACTCTCATTATGGAGGGGCACATCCTCCAATAGCTTCCTTAGAAAGAATACGTTAGAGGAAATTTTAGAGGATTTTAACATGTCCCTAAATATCTTAAGTTCTCCCCTCACAGTGGATAGTTTATCTGGGTATAACATTCCAGATTGCAAACTACTTTGTCCCAGAATTTTGATGAACTTGTCTTCTATCTCTACTACTTTTTTTTTATGCCAGGGATTGAACTCAGGGGTACTCGACCACTAAGCCACATTCCCAGCCCTATTTTGTGTTTTGTGTAGAGAAAGGGTCTCACTGAGTTGCTTAGCACCTTACTGTTGCTGAGGCTGGCTTTGAACTCATGATTCTCCTGTCTCAGCCTCCCAGAGTGCTGAGATTACAGGCGTGTGCCACTGTGCCCAGCTCTATCTTTACTATTATTAAGAAGTCTGATGCCATTATCATTCCTGATCTTTCATTTTTTCTATCTAGGACTTTTTAATTATTACCAGTATTCTGAACTTTAATTATGATGTGCCACACTAAGGGTGTTTTTTTACTCACTATGTGTGGTTCTTTTAATCTAGAGACTTTATTTATTTGTTTGTTTGTTTATTTATTTATTTTGAGTACTGAGGATTGAATCCAAGGATGTTTTACCACTGAGCTACATCCCCAGTCCTTTTTATTTTTGTTTTGAGGCAGGGTCTTACTAAATTGCTGAGACTGGCTTAGAAATTGTGATCCTCCTGCCTCAGCCTCCTGAGTCACTCAGATTATAGATGTTTACTGGAATTACTGGCTCTACAGACTATTTTAATCCATTTTGTCAATGCTGGGAATATTTTTGCATCATTTATTTTAAAAAATTTTTAGATATCTGCTTTATTTTCTCTTTCTGAAACTGCTATAATTCAACTGTTGTATGCTTGTGACTGATTCTATCATTTTATTATCTCGTCTGTTCTATTTTCCATCTCTGTCTTTTTGTTTCACTTTCTGAGAGATTTCCTAATTTTTCTTTCTTTTTTCCTTCTCTTTCTTTCTTTCTTTTTTCTTTTTCTTTTTTTTGCATGCTGGGCACTAAACCCAGGGCTTCACACATGCTAGGCAAGTGTTTTACCCTTCATCTCAGATTTCTTCATCTTTAAATCCCAAA
>CM053403.1:91158625-91200804 GCA_028644305.1 Xerus rutilus
GGCCTTGAGAAATGTGAGTAAGGCTGATGGGCGTTGAGCTGGGAGGGAGCAGCTTGGGCATAGGAGGCAAGCTGTACCTAGATTTATTTAGAGAGACAGGAACATCCTTCCCCATCTGCCTACCTCATCTGTCCCAATGCACACATGCATGTACATACATGAACACGTACCCTTATCCCTCCTCTAGAGGACCAGAGGAGTCCTTAGATAAGTGAGCCAATATGGCCTTCTCTTACCCTTTTTTTTTCTGGGACCATTAGGATCTGCCCAGGAGGAGGATCCCCCAAGTGTTTTTCTCAGACTCCATGAGGGTTTCTCCCAGAGGCCTTTGCTGAACCTGTGGGAGTCCTTTCAGAGAGCCATGTCTGGAAACCCTCACCCTCAATTGACTGGTCCCAAGCCAGTCTTATTCCGGGAAGAGAATGGGATGGAGGGGGCAGGGCAGGAGAGAAGGCTGGGGAGGGAGTGTAATGAGAATGTGATGACCTCTGGACTGGACACTGCCCTGGGAAGGATGCCCAATGCAACAGCTGCAGAGGCCAGGCCCCCCGCCCCACCCACCCCCACCAAGAACATCTCTGTTGAGTCTAGAAATGGGCAGAGGGGAGAAGGCAGAGCAACATGGCCATCCTATCCCCCACCCCAGTCAATGCCCAAATAGCAAGGGTCCTGCACCCCTCCAGCTCCACAGACACTCTCTTTCTTTTCGGCAGGTGGCTCTTTTCCCTCTTGGTGCCAGCCCTGTTCTGCAGGGCAGGAGGCTCCATCCCCATCCCTGAGAAGCTTTTTGGGGAAGTGACTTCTCCTCTGTACCCCAAGCCTTACCCCAACAACTTTGAGACAACTACTGTGATCACAGTTCCCAAGGGATACAGAGTGAAACTCATCTTCTGGCATTTTGACGTGGAGCCTTCTGAAGGCTGTTTCTATGACTATGTCAAGGTAGGAGTCAGATTGGGAGGGCAGAGGGGAGAGGGCACTAGCCCCTTCTGTATGCTCAGAGCTTGTGCCCTAATCACCCTGGACAGCATGCCCACCCCCAACACCACCTCAGCTCTGTAAGAGTGGATGCTAAGTGGAGTTCTGCAAACCAGGTGATTCTGTAGATAGGGCACCTACAGGTTGTAAAGCCCTCAGAGACACAGCCCCATTCTCAGGAGATTCACTGTCTACAAGAGTCAGACAAACTTCCCATCTGCTGACTAGCTGGGAGTCTTTGGGAAACAATCATGCCTCAGTTTCCCTTCTCATGGAGGCTATAACCATGGCTGCCCGCCTCATCAACATGAGAAAAAGAAATGTGTGCACAGCAGCCTGAGTACAGCCTTCAGCAAGGACGGTGGACTCAATCCCCTCATCTCTGTAACTAAGGGGGCTTCCTTCCCAGTCTTGTCTTTCTATATCCAGCAAAAATAAGAATCAGGATTCTAGCAGAGCCTGTGAATTTCCTGTAACTACCATTCCCTGGTGATAGCCTGAAGGATATTAGAGAATAACATAAAAATGGTGCATCTTCCTAGCACAGAGGACTTGGCAGAGTCTGAGAGGGAGGGAGGAGTTGGTGGCAGTGACAGTGAGGGACAGAGGAAGGCACATCTTCTGCTTTTGAGAGATTGGAAAGTCTATGAGAAAAAAAACAGGGAAGCTAGGCAAGGCTGTGGTGCTAAGGCTGGTGAGCCCCAGGAGCTTGTATTCAACTGGGTATATCCAGAGGGTTTGAATGGCTTGAATAAGATGAGGTGAAATAAGAAGACAGAAAGTAAAGACCAGTTCAGGCTCCAGGGATGAGGAAATGATAAAGGCTGGGCAGAGGTGACCAGGATTCCAGTGGAAGATGGACACAGGAAGTGGTGGGAATGAAGAGAGACCTGCAACCCGCTGGGAAAGAATAAAATAGGAGAGGTGAGGTACTAGGCAAAAAGGACGTGCAAAGAGTTGGTCACAGGGAGACTCAGGCAGACCCGTGAACATCAGTCACCTGGAACATTGCAGCAGCCACAGCCCAGCAAGTAGTGACCAGCTGGAGCCATTGTGGGGCATGATCCTCTCTGAGGCAAGAGAAGGTCCTTTCCTGACCTGCCACATGGGAATTAACTCCTCAACAGGGCTTCTTCCTCCTCCGTGTCCTTTCTCCACCAGGTCTCCGCTGATAAGAAAGACCTGGGGAGGTTCTGTGGGCAGCTGGGGTCTGCACTGGGCAACCCCCCAGGGAAGAAAGAATTTTTGTCCCAAGGGAACAAGATGCTCCTGACTTTCCACACAGACTTCTCCAATGAGGAGAATGGGACCATCATGTTCTACAAGGGCTTCCTGGCCTACTACCATGCAGTGGGTGAGTGGCCTGAGGGGATCCTTGATTCCGGCCTCAGCCATGTTGAATGGGGGACAGAAAAGGGGAACCTTGAATTCAAAGGAGCCAAAAGCCTGGCTTTCCTTGTTCTTCCTCTCAAGAGAACTTTATGCAGAAGATGCCTGTCAGCCTGGGCTCCGTTTCCATTGGGCAATTCCTAGAAAGCATTGGGAAGACCTGGAGATCCAGGTGGCCAGGAACTGACTGTATCTCTAGACCTCTGGTGACTGACCTCTGTAAGACCAGAGTCACTACAGAGGTCTCCTGGTGGAAATTCACCCTTTCTTTCCGGAATCCCTTCCAGACCTCGATGAATGTGCTTCCCAGCACAACTCAGTGGAGGAGGATTCTCAGCCCCAGTGCCAGCACCTATGCCACAACTACATTGGTGGCTACTTCTGTTCCTGCCATCCAGGCTACGAGCTTCAGAAGGATGGGTATTCCTGCCACGGTAAATTAAGATGGGCATGGGAGGGAGACAGGGACTGAGCAGGAGCTTGCTCCACCCCAAGAGACCCTGGTGACCTCTTCCGGCTCTGATCTCACAGCCGAGTGCAGCAGCGGGCTATACATAGAGCCATCCGGCTACATCTCCAGCCTGGAGTATCCCAAGCCCTACCCCCCTGACTTGCGCTGCAACTACAGCATTCGGGTAGAACGAGGCCTCACCCTTCACCTCAAGTTCCTGGAGCCTTTTGAAATTGATGACCACCAGCAAGTTCACTGCCCCTATGACCAACTCCAGGTACAGCTGCCCTACCCCACTGAAAGACCCCATCCTCTCCCCATATCCACTTGGCTCCTCTTGTCTCTATTTCCTCCTGGATCCTCTGGCAACAGGGACAGGAATGACCAGCACCTTACAAAGACTGGATAGGTTCCCACAAATCTGGAAATGACCTTCAGCTGCGAACAGACATGAGGCAGGACTCCACCACTTCCCTGGTCACCCAGGCAGCCCTGTCTAAAAAATGTCCTAACTGGAGAAATAACACTCTCTCCTCTCTGATCAGATCTATGCCAATGGGAAGAACCTAGGTGAATTCTGTGGGAATCAAAGACCTCCTGACCTTGACACCAGCAGCAATGCCGTGGATCTACTGTTCTTCACGGATGAGTCGGGAGACAGCAGGGGCTGGAAACTGCACTATACCACTGAGAGTAAGCTTCCTAGACTGGAGCTAGAGTTCAGTGTAGAGCTTGTGCTTAGCATGCAGAAGGCCCTGGGTTCCATCCCCAGCACCAAAATAAATAAATAAACAAAAAATGAAAATAAAGTTCATGGGTACCTCCCTTACTGGCCAGCAATGAGGAGACAGTGGGGAGAAAGAAAATCAAGCAGCTCTGAAACAACCATGCCCTCTTGTTTCCCCAACAGTCATCAAGTGCCCCCAGCCCAAGCCCCTGGATGAGTTCACCATTATCCAAAAACTGCAGCCTCAGTACCAGTTCCGCGACTACTTCATTGCCACCTGCAAACAAGGCTACCAGCTCGTGGAGGTAAGCGCCCCAGGCTGAAAAGGGAGAGCCAGTGCAGTGTCTTAGGAGGATTCCAATGGGTAGGTCTGCTGCAGCCCTAGGCTCACACACAACTGGAATCGTCAAGGTTTGAGCTGGAAGGGTCACCTGGTCTCCCAGCTCTCACACTTGACTACACTCAAGAGAGTTTTTAAAATACCAATGTTGGGTCCCCCACTAGAGACTCTTGATTCCATGAGTCTATAGTGCACCCAGAACATCAGGATTATTTAAATCTACCCAGGTGATTCTGATATGCAGCCAAGTTTAAGGACTACTGATCTAGTCCAGTAACTCTTGGCAGAAAAGGCAAGGTAGAGATGTGGTGACTTATTCAGCATCATATGATGATTTGGTACAGTAGAAACTGAGATCCAAATCTCCTGCTTCCTACTCCAGGGCTCTTTTCTACACATTGATGGTTTCATCTTAGGCCCACTAACCTGTCCTCAGCTTACAGACTCAAGAGGGACTATGGTTTTGTTGTTTGGACATTATCACAAAAACTGATGCTGCTTTTTAAAATAAACAATTGGCAGGACACGGTGACACATACCTATAATCTCAGCAACTCAGGAGGCTGAGGCAGGAGGATCACAAGTTCAAAGCCAGCCTCTGTAATTTAGCAAGACCCTAAGCAACTTAGCAAGACTCTGTCTCAAAAAATAAAAATAAAAAGGGCTGAGAATGTTGCTTGGTAGTTAAGCAACCCTGGGTTCAATTCCTGGTACCCAAAATAATAATCAATAAAATAAAATGAAATCTACAACTGGCTGGGTATGGTGGCCCACACCTGTAATCCCAGAAAATCAGGAGGCTGAGGCAGGAGGGATCACAAGTTTTAGGCCAGACTCAGCAACTTAACAAGACTCTCAGCAATTTAGCAAGACCCTGTATCAAAATAAAAAATTTTAAAACAGGACTGGGGAGGTAATTCAGTGGTGAAATGCCCTGAGGTTCCATCTCAAGTACCAAAATAAATAAAAATTAAAAAGAGCTGGAGATGTAGCTCAGTGGTAGAGGGACCCTGGATTCAATCCCCAGTGAAGAAAGAAAGAGAGAGAGAAGCTGGGTGCGGTGGCGCAAGCCTGTAATCCCAGCACTTAGGGAGGCTGAGACAGGAGAATCGCGAGTTCAAAGCCAGCCTCAGCAACGGTGAGGTGCTAAGCAACTCAGTGAGACCTTGTCTCTACATAACACAAAATAGGGCTGGGGATGTGGCTCAGTGGTCGAGTGCCCCTGAGTTCAATCTCCAGTACCAAAAAAAAAGAGAGAGAGAGAGAAAGAAAGAAAGAGAGAAAGAAAGAAAGAAAGAAAGAAAAGAAAGAAAGAAAGAAAGAAAGAAAGAAAGAAAGAAAGAAAGAAAGAAAGAAAGAAAGAAAGAAAGAAAGAAAGAAAGAAAGAAAGAATTGTAATCTAGGAGAGAAAACGTGATACAGGGCATTCCAGGGAGAGAGAAGCATTCGTCTACTCTAAGGGCAGAGTTTTTTTCTTTCAATACAAAAACACTCATCCTCACTTATGGGTTTTCTTGTTTGTTTTCTTGTTTTGAAATTACAAATCGTGGGGCTTAGTGGGAACAGGTAAGAGTCTGGAAGAAAGATTATTGGGTCCAACTTTCTGGTATGTAAGTCAATATCCCATCTGTGGCTCTGGACTGAGAGGTCTGGCTAGGGAGAAGGAAGCAGCAGGCCATGATGGGCCCTGGTGGAGGAGCCCAGGTCTGAGAGCTCAAAAGCTGACTTGGAACTCCCTAGTGCTCCTATGTGGGGGAGGACAGCTGCCTATCTTCTGATACTAATATAACAGCACCTCTCACCTCTGCTCAAACAGGGGAACCAGGCACTGCTCTCCTTCACAGCTGTCTGCCAGGATGATGGCACATGGCATCGTGCCATGCCCAGGTGCAAGAGTAAGTCACAATTCAGGGGTGTGTCTTCCCCTGGGGACATCCCATCCCTCAGCCTTGGGGACCTGAGCTGAAAAAAAAAGAGAGAGTACAGGCTAGGCTCTCTCCAAGAGAACCTCCCCCTGACTTGCTCTTTGAAGCTTATAGCCCATATCAGGAACCACTGAGCTCCATTTCTGCAAGATCGATGGGCTCTACCAGAACCAAATTTCACTCCATCCCGCTTCTGTCCTTTGCAAGTGCCCTCCTCACTGACTGTAGTTCTCTAAGGTTCTCACCCTGTTCTGCAGGCAGACAACTCACATCCCCCCTACTGAAGCTCCAGGGCAGTCATTCTCAGTTCTCACACAACCTTGTGTTCTTCCCCAGTCAAGAACTGTGGGCAGCCCAGAAGCCTGTCTAATGGGGACTTCCATTACATCACCACAAAGGGGGTGAACACCTATGAGGCCCAAATCCAGTACTACTGCCATGAGCCCTATTACAAGATGCAGACCAGAGCTGGCAGCAACGAGTCGGCACGAGGTAGGAACTGATACCCATGACAGTCTTCTCTCCTTCACACCTTCTTGGGACATCCTCTGAGATATCTTCCAATGGCATCCCTAGGGAATGCATGCTAACATATCTTCCCAGGTCCCTGGCTTCTCCTGAAGTTACAGTCTGAAGAGTCTAGTGGTTTTGAAGAAGGAGGAACCTGAGCTGATGCAAAGAAAAAGATCAGAACCTCAAACTGTCGGTTCCTTCTCACCACCACTGCTATCATCACCACAGCCACTACCACTACTTATAACAATACCATCATCACCACCAACAGCACCAACACCAGCACAGGCATCACCATAACCACCATTGCTAATAACACCAATATCACCACTGTCATCATCACCAACACTAACATCATCAACACCATCACTACCAACACCATTATCACCACCACCATTAACAACATCAACACTACCCATCATTACCAATGCCAACACCACAATAACCACCATCACCATTATTACCAGCAACATCATTGCCACCATCATCATCATTATTACCATCACTACCAAAACCAACACAAACACTACCATCACCATCACCATACCAATACTCCCATCATCAACACCACCAACACCACCAGCACCATTACCAATACCACCACTATCAACACCAATTTCACCATCACCACCAACACTACCATTACTACCATCACTACCAGTGTGACCACCATCACCATCACTACCACTAGTTTCAGTGAGACTTGCCCTCCCATTCTTCCCACTCGGGGTGAATGTTGTGATTTTTTTCATATAGGTTTACTTAACGGCTTTCAAACTCATCCATGGGTATCTTTAAAACTTTTTCAATTAAAAAAAAAAAGGCTGAGGGTGTAGCTCAGTGGTAAAGCACTTGCCTAACGTGGGTAAAGCCCTGGGTTCCATCCCCAGCACTGTAAAAAAAAAAAAAAAGCCACACTGCATTCATTAAAACAGGTTTGAAATGTGTAAAAAAATTAAGTTATATATGATATTCATTAAGAGATGGGCTTTGGAGTCAGACAACCCTCACTATTCATGTTAGTTCTGATGCTTGGTAATTCTGTGACCCTGCTGAGCACAATAGTGCACTTCTGTGATCTTAGAGTCTTGGGAGGCTTAGACAGGAGGATCACAAGTTTGAGGTAAGCCTCCACAATTAATGAGACCCTAAACAACTTAGTGAGACCCTGTTTCAAAATAAAATATTAAGAGAGTTAGAGATGCATCTCAGTGGTAAAGCACTTCTGGGTTCTATCCCTAATACTAATAAATAAATAAAAGAGTACTTTGACCTTGTGTAAATTATTTAAATTCAGTTTCCTCATCTATAAATTGAGAATAATACATACCTGAAAGTGTCACTGTGGCACTTAAAAGAGATAATGCAAAGTGCTCAGCCAAAAGCATGGTACATCATTGTCAACAAGCAAAAAATGTAGTTACTGCCAGGCAAGGTGGCAATGCCTGTAATCCCAGCAGCTTGGAAGGCTGAGGCAGGAGGATTGCAAGTTCAAAGCCAGCCTCAGCTAAAGCAAGGTGCTAAGCAACTCAGTGAGACCCTGTCTCTAAATAAAATACAAAATAGGGCTGTGGATGTGCCTCATTGGTCGAGTGCCCCTGAGTTCAATCCTCAGTACTCCTCCCCTCAAAAAATGTAGCTACCGTCATTATCTATAATGCCACTATCAAGATGCATCACTAACTGGGCATGGTGGCACATGGCTATAATCCTAGAGGCTGAGGCAGGAGGATCAGTTCAAGGCCAGCTTTAGCAATTTAGCAAGGCCTTAAGCAACTTAGTGAGATCCTGTCTTAAAATAAAAGATAAAAAGGGATGGGGATATAATTTGATAGTTAAGCGCCCCTGGATTCAATCCTACCCCCCCAAAAAAAAGCCTCATGGATGGATTTGGATATATTCCTTTGGTTTTATGACTACTTTCACAAATAGTTCTCATATAAAACATGTAGTTAAGCATTCTGATTTTTTTCCACTTGACCTTAAAACAAAAATATATGTAATAGCCTTTTACCACTTTTTTTTTTTGGTATGGGGAATTGAACTCAGGGGCACTCGACCACTGGGCCACATCCACAGCACTATTTTGTATTTTATTTAGAGACAGGGTCTCACTGAGTTGCTTAGCACTTTGCTTTAGCTGAGGCTGGCTTTGAACTCGCGGTCCTCCTGCCTCAGGCTCCTGAGCTGCTGGGATTACAAGTGTGTGCCATTGTGCCTGGCCCTTTTAAACACTTTTGATATTTTATCATTATAGATTGGAACTTTCATCCTTGTATGGTTGGTTGTTGGTTCCTTATGTCCTGTCTCCTTATGACAACATACTCAGTGCTCACTGGCTTCTGCAACCTGGCTTTCTTGCCCATGACCTCCCACCCTGATCATAGCCCCTTCTCTCCTCAGGGTTGTACACCTGCACAGCCCAGGGCATCTGGAAGAATGAACAGGAAGGAGAGAAAATTCCTCGTTGTTTGCCAGGTGAGTGGAAACCCTCTGAGGCCATCCTTGGTATCTATCCTTCTGCACAACCTCAGAAGAAGAGCAACACAGAGGAAAAAGAGACCGAGTGAGGAGAGAGAAACTTTAGCTGGAATTAAAACCAGAGATGAGAAGTAAGGGAAAAGGAGAATAATACAGAGATGAGGAGGAATGAACCAGGAAAAAGGAAGAGAGGCACAGAGAACTGGACCCAGTCCTGATGCTCTAGCATTTTCACAGATGAGGAATCAGGGAATAAATACAAGAGAAATCCCAGGAAAAAATAAACAAGAAGAGGAGAAGCTGCCCACAAAAGGCCCAAGAATGGGGTGTGGGAATAGAGGAGAAAGGAAAAGGGCAAGAGCCCAAAAGAACGGAGAAAGGGAACTGACTAAGCCCAAGAGCGAGGTGGGGGCAGGATCCGGGCTGACTGGTCTTGTCCTCCTGTCTCTCTTCTCCAGTGTGTGGGAAGCCCGTCAACCCTGTGCAACAGAAACAGCGCATCATTGGAGGTCAAAAAGCAGAGCTCGGCAACTTCCCCTGGCAGGCGTACACCATCATCTATGGGCGAGGGGGTGGGGCCCTGCTGGGTGACCGCTGGATCCTCACAGCTGCCCACACTCTCTACCCCAAGCAACACAACATACAGGAAAATGTCACCAGGGATGTGTTCCTGGGCCACACAAACGTGGAGGAGATCCAGAAACTGGGAAATCACCCTGTCCACAGGGTCATCATCCACCCAGATTATCGTCAGGATGAGTCCCACAGTTTTGAGGGGGACATTGCCCTGCTGGAGCTTGAAAACAGTGTCACCCTGGGCCCCAATGTCCTCCCCATCTGCCTCCCCGACAATGAGACCTTCTATGATAAAGGTCTCATGGGCTATGTCAGTGGCTTTGGAATAACAGAGGAGAGGATTTCTGACAACCTCAGGTTTGTCCGCTTACCTGTAGCCGATCGAGAGGCATGTAAGAGGTGGCTCCAGACAAAACAGAGTAACGATGTGTTTTCTCAAAACATGTTCTGTACGGGGGACCCATCTCTAAAACAGGATGCCTGCCAGGGGGACAGCGGAGGTGTTTTTGCAGTGAGGGATCCCAACAACGATCGCTGGGTGGCTACAGGTATCGTATCCTGGGGCATTGGATGCAGTAAAGGATATGGCTTCTACACCAAGCTACTCAACTATGTGGACTGGATCAAGAAAGAGATGGGGGAGGATGTCTGAGCCCAGACTTCACTAGGCCAGACTCCAGAGTGCAGTAAAACATAGTTATCTGACCAGTAGGTGATCACCACTAAAAACTCACATTAAAACCATTGATGCAGAAAGACACTGTGAAACTCTCTCTCTTCCTCTCTAATTTTATTGTCTGTTTTTGTTTTTGTATTGCCTTTTGGTTTTGGTTTTGGCATTTTGCCATGCTGGAGATCAAACCCAGAACCTTGGGCTGGGCATATAGCTCAGTTGGTAGAGTACTTGCGTCACATGCACAAGGCCCTGGGTTCAATCCCAGCACTACACACACACACAAAAAGATATATATGGGCTGGGGTTGTGGCTCAGTGGCAGAGTGCTTTCCTCACATGTGAGGCACTGGGTTCAATCGTCAGCACCACATAAAAGTAAATAAACAAAATAAAGATATTGCATCCATCTATAACTAAAAAATATTTAAAAAACAAAAACAAACAAAAAAACAGAATCTCAAGGATACAAAGCACATGCTCTAACACTGAGCTATACCTCCAGCCCATAAATTCTCTATTTTATGGGGCAGGGATTAACTGGGGATTGAACTCAGCGGCACTCAACCACTGAAACACATCCCAGGCCTATTTTGTATTTTATTTAGAGACAAGGTCTCACTGAGTTACTTAGTGCCTCACTTTAGTAGAAACTGGCTTTGAACTCACAATCCTCCTGCCTCAGCCTCCTGAGCCACTGGGATTACAGGCATGCACCCACTTATTGTCTAGTACCTACCACATTCTTTTTTTTTTTTTTTTTTTTTGGTATCAGGGATTGAACTCAGGGGTACTTAACCACTGAGCAACATCCCCACCCCTATTTTGTGTTTTATTTAGAGGCAAGGTCTCACTGAGTTGCTTAGTGTCTCACCGTTGCTGAGGCTGGCTTTGAACTCGCGATTTTCCTGTCTCAGCTTCCCAAAATGCTGGGATTACAGGAGTGCGCCACCACATCTGGCTCCAACCACATTCTTTACCTGAAACAAATCAAACAATGCCGTTCATTTGTCCAAGGATTACAGAGGATATACTTATCAATCTCTACTTACATTTTCCTTTTCATTTTTTTACCACTGGGAAACTGAATAAAACCCTTTCAAATAAAAATTTATGAGACATTCTGGAGTATCAAATGAATCAAAAGTGGTATTCATTCATTCATTCGTTTATTTATTTTGGGGTACCAGGGATTGAACTCAGGGGCACTCAACCACTAAACCACATCCCCAGCCCTATTTTGTATTTTATTTAGAGACAGGGTCTCACTGGGTTGCTTAGTGCCTTGCTTTTTACAGAGGCTGGTTTTGAACTTGTGATCCTCCTGCCTCAGCCTCCCAAGCCACTGGGATTACAGGCATGCACCACTGCACCCAGCCAAAACTGGTATTTAATTAACACAAAATATTTAGTAAGGTCATATTTTAAATATTTACCTTAGGAACACAATAAGAACAATTTACAATTAACATTAAGAATAATAATAGGGCTGGAATTGTAGCTCAGTGGTAGAGCACTTGCCTCCCGTGCGGGAGGCACTGGGTTCAATCTTCAGCACCACATAAAAATAAATAAAATAAGAATATTTGCGTTCATGCACAACTAAAAAAAATTAAAAAAAAAAAAAAGAATAACAGGGGCTGGGATTGTGGCTCAGTGGTAGAGCACTTGCCTCACACATGTGAGGCACTGGGTTCGATCCTTGGCACCACATAAAAATAAGTAAATAAACAAAATAAAGATATTGTGTCATCTTAAAAAAAAAAGAATAACAATAAATTGCTAGGTGCAGTGGCACACACCTGTAATCCTAGCACTTTGGGAGGCTGAGACAGGAGAATCGTGAGTTCAAAGCCAGCCTCAGCAATGGCAAGGCGCTAAGCAACTCAGTGAGACCCTGTCTCTACATAAAACACAAAATAGGGCTGGGGATGTGGCTCAGTGGTCGAGAACCCCTGAGTTCAATCCCCTTCTACCCACCTCAAAAAAAAATAACAATAACTTGGGGGTTCAGGATTTAGTTCAGTGGCAAGACACCTGCCTAGTACCCGCAAGGCCATGGGTTCAATCTGCAGTGCTGAAAAAAAAAAAGTCAGGAGGAATAACAATATATTTCTTCACTTCATTTTGATTGTACAATAGAAGAAAGTCCTAATTTTCCCACACTCAGAGTTGCAAATGCAACAGCTTTTTTAACAGCTTAACTTACAAACTCTAAATATTTCCAAACTCTAAATAAAGAAAATTATAAAATTTTTGTCTCCAAGTTGAATTGCTAACAATATTTTTAAATAATTTGGTTTTTTGTTATTTTTTCCTTGTTGTTGATGTTGTTGTTTATATGTTTGCTTATATGATTGTGGTACTGGGGATGGAATCCAGAGCCATTTTTTCACTGAGCTACATCCCCAACCCTTTTTTAACTTTTATTTTTAAGACAGGATGTTACTAAATTGCCCATGCTGACCTCCAACTTTCAATCCTCCTGCCTCAGCTTCCCAAGTTGCTAGGATTATAGGTGTGCACCGCTCTGCCTGGCAATAACTTGGATTATTTAAGATTTATTTAAAGAGCCAAGCACAGTGGTGCATACCTATAATTCCAACAACTTGGGGGACTGAGGCAAGAGGATCTCAAGTTCAAAGCCAATCTCAGCAACTTAGCAAAGCTTGTCCCAGAATAAAAAATAAAAAGGGCTGAGGATATAGCTCAGTGGTAAAGCAACCCTGGATTCAATTCCAGCAACAACAACAACAAAAAAAAACCCTTAAAGATTATGAAAGGAGCCGGGCGCGGTGGCTCAAGCCTATAATCCCAGCACTTAGGGAGGCTGAGACAGGAGAATCGAGAGTTCAAAGCCAGCCTCAGCAATGGCGAGGCGCTAAGCAACTCAGTGAGGCCCTGTCTCTACATAAAACACAAAATAGGGCTGGGGATGTGGCTCAGTGGTCGAGTGCCCCTGAGTTCAATCCCCAGTACCAAAAAAAAAAAAAAAAAGATTATGAAAGGATGCAAAACTTGTCATAAGCATTCCAAATCTTTTTCTTTTCAGTACTAGGAATTGAACTCAAGGGTACTTGACCACTGAGCCACATCCCCAGCCCTATTTTGTATTTTATTTAGAGACAGGGTCTCACTGGGTTGCTTAGTGCCTCGCCATTGCTGAGGCTGGCTTTGAACTCACAATTCTCCTGTCTCAGCCTCCCAAAGTGCTAGGATTACAGGCATACGCCACCACGCCCGGCCCAAATCTTTATGATAAAACATTTAGTGCTGGATATAGTGGCACATGCCTATAATACCAGCAACTGGATGAGGCTGCCTCAGGGGGATCATAAGTTCAAAGGCAGCCTCAGAAATTTAGGGAGGCCCGAAGCAATTTAGCAAGGCCCTATGTCAAAATAATGTATGAAAAGGGCTGGGCAGGGATGCAAGGTTGGTTCAACATATGGAAATCAATAAACATAATTCATCACATCAATAGACTTAAAGACAAGAATCATATGATTATCTCAAGAGATGATGAGAAAACATTTGACAAAATGCAGTACCTCTTCATGTTTAAAACACTAGAAAAACTAGGGATACTAGAAACCCACCTCGACATTGTAAAAGCTATCTATGCTAAGCCCAAAGGACAACATCATTCTAAATGGAGAAAAATTGAAAGTATTCCCTCTAAAACCTGGAACAAGACAGGGATGCCCTCTTTCACCACTTCTATTCAACATAGTCCTTGAAACTCTAACTAGAGCAATCAGACAGACAAAAGAAATTAAAGGAAAAGAACTCAAACTATCACTATTTGCTGACGACATGATTCTATATTTAGAATACCAAAAAAAATTCCACCAGAAAACTTCTAGAACTAATAAATGAATTCAGCAAAGTAGCAAGATATAAAATCAATACCCAGCCGGGCGCGGTGGCACACTCCTGTAATCCCAGCACTTAGGGAGGCTGAGACAGGAGAATCGTGAGTTCAAAGCCAGCCTCAGCAATGGTGAGGTGCTAAGCAACTCAGTGAGACCCTGTCTCTACATAAAACACAAAATAGGGCTGGGGATGTGGCTCAGTGGTCGAGTGCCCCTGAGTTCAATCTTCAGTACCAAACAAATAAATAAATAAATAAAATCAATACATTAAAATCAAATGCATTTGTATACATAAGCGATGTCCACTGCAAGAGAAATTAGAAAAATCACTCCATTCACAATAGCCTCAAAAAAAAAAAAAAAAAAGAATACCTGGGAATCAATCTAATGAAAGAAGTGAAAGACCTCTACAATGAAAACTATAGAACACTAATGAAAGAAATTGAAGAAGACCTCAGAAGATGGAAAGATCTCCCATGTTCTTGGATAGGCAGAATTAATATAGTCAGAATGGCCATACTACCAAAACTATTATACAAACTTAATGCAATTTCTATAAAAAGCCCAATGACATTCTTCATAGAACTAGAAAAAGCAATCATAAAATTCATTTGGGGGCTGGGCTGTAGCTCAGTGGTAAAGCGCTTGCCTAGCATGCGTGAGGCACTGGGTTCGATCCTCAGCACCACATATAAATAATAAATGAATAAAATAAAGATCCGTCAACAACAAAAAATATTTTAAAAAAAAAAATTCATTTGGAAAAATAAGAGACCCAGAATAGCCAAGGCAGTCCTCAGCAAGAAGGAGGCACCACAATACCAGACCTTAAACTATATTACAGAGCAATAGTAACAAAAATGGCATGGTGTTGGCACCAAAATAGACATGTAGACCAATTTACAGAATAGAAGACACAGAGACAAACCCACATAAATATGATTATCTCATACTAGACAAAGCTGCCAGAAAAATACATTGGAGAATAGCCTATTCAGCAAATGGTACTGGGAAAACTGGAAATCCATATGTAGCAGAATGAATTGAACCTCTATCTCTCACCTTGCACAAAAATCTACCCAAAGTAGATCAAAGACTAAGACACTAGAACAGATACTCCATGCCTAATAGAAGAAAAAGTAGGCCCAAATCTTCATCATGTTGGCTTAGGCCCCAACTCCTGAGTAAGAATCCTAAAGCGCAAAAAGTAAAATCAAGAATCAATAAATGGGATGGAGTCAAACTAAAAAGCTTCTTCTCGGCAAAGGAAATAATCAATAATGTGATGAGAGAACCTACAGAATGGTAGAAAATTTTTACCATATGCACCTCAGAGCGAGCACTAATCTCCAGGATATATAAAGAGCTCAAAAAATTTAACACCAGATTGGGGTTGTGGCTCAGTGGTAGAGTGCATGCCTAGCATGTGTGAAGCACTGAGTTCAATTCTCGGCACTGCATATAAATAAATCAATAAAATAAAGCTCTATCGACATCTAAATATATTTTCTAAATTTAACACCAAAAAAACAAATAACCCAATCAATAAATGGGCTAAGGAACTGAACAGATATTTTACAGAATAAGAAATACAATCAATCAAAAAACATATGAAAAATGTACATCATCTCTAGCAATTAGAGAAATGAAAATCAAAATTACTCTAAGATTTCATCTCACTCTGGTCAGAGTGGCAATTATCAAGAATAAGCATTGGCATGGATATGGGGGAAAAGGTACACTCATACATTGTTGGTGGGACTGCAAATTCATACAACCACTATGAAAAGCAGTATGGAGATACCTCAGAAAACTTGGAATGGATCCACCATTTGACCCAGCTATCCCACTCCTCGGTTTATACCCAAAGGACTTAAAATCAGCATACTACAGTAATGCAGCCACATCAATATTTATAGCAGCTCAAGTCACAATAGCTAAACTATAGAACCAACCTAGATGCTCTTCAACAGATGAATGGATAAAGCAAATGTGGTACATATATACAATGGAATAAAAAAGAATGAAATGATGGCATTTGCAGGAAAATGGATGGAACTAGAGAATATCATGCTAAGTAAAGTAAACCAGTGTCAAAATACCAAAAGCCAAATGCTTTCTCTGATAAGTGGATGCTGATCCATAGTAGGGCAGGGGGATAGGGAAGAATGAAGAAATTTGGTTGGTGTAAAGGGGAGTGAGGGGAGGGGTGGGGCTGTGGGGATGGGAAGGACGGTAGAAAGAGACAGACATTATTACCCTGTATGCATGTATGATTGCACTATTGGAGTAACTCTGAACCATGTGCAGCCAGAGGAATGAAAAACTGTACTCCATTTGTGTACTGTATGTCAAAAGGCATTCTACTGTAAAGTTAATTAATTAACTAATGCATTAATTAAAAGGGGGAGGCTGGGGATGTGGCCCAGTGGTTAAGTGCCCCTGGGTTCAATCCCTAGTACCAAAAAAATTGTATTATGGCACAAGCGACTACTGGGGACTTATTTGAACATTTTTACATGATCTAACACATTGAAACCATTGCAGTGTTGAAACAGTCCCAAGCCTGGATGTGTTTACAAATCCATTGCTGGTCTATAGTCTCTTATCGAACCTCTCAGAGCCAAGGGCTTTTCAATATTCAAGACTCTATAAGTTTTAGGGATGTCATATACTTATTGTTATAAAATATCCCCTGCAGGTTTCACGGCAGCACCTGCAATAAAAACAGATGAGTAATTCCTTGGAAAAACATTTAAATATTCACAGTGAGATAAAGCTACCCATCAGTTCAGGTCAGATTTTGCCACTAAATAAGTTTCATTGCCAACCTTAATAAAAACATTTGCAGTGTTTACAGCATTTTGGATTTCAGGAAATGACAGAAGAAAACATTTTCTCATAGTCTACACAACAGCATATGCAAATGGTATGTAATACATTTGATGAGTGTATGTTTAACTATGAGTGTATGTTTAACTGCGGTTTTTTAAAGGTTAGGAATGTTAACCAGAAGTGAAGCATCTCCAGTATTCCCCTGGAGGCAAGAGTGGAGGAGATGAGGTGGTAAAAACAAACAAAACACTGAAAAATTTCTATTTTATTGTTTTATTGTTTTGGTTTTGTTTTTGTTTTCCCAGTACTGGGGGTTGAACCCAGGTGCACTTTACCTCTGTGCTACATTCCTAGTCCTTTTTATTTTTTATTTTGAAACAAGGTCTCACTAAGTTACTCATGTTGGCCTCAAAACTTGTGCTCCTCCTGTCTCAGCCTCCCAAGTCACTGGGATTACAGGAGCACATGCAAGTTCAAGATTAGCCTCAGCAATTTAAGGAGACTCTGTCTCCACAAATAAAAAATAAAAAGTGGGTTTAATCCCCATTACCATTATTTAAATAGAAAAAAAAAAAGGAGGAGGAAAAGAAGAAAGTTCTGTATAATCAATAATTTTAAGGAATTTACTACAAAAAGGAAGAAGAAAACAGGGTAAGCCAGGTCTGAGGTTGTAATAGCTCAGTGGTAGAATGCTGCCTAGCCTGCAGGAGGCTTTGGGTCAGATTCCCCTCATGAGGAAGGAAGGAAGGAAAGAAGGAAGGAAGGAAGGAAGGAAGGAAGGAAAGAAGGAAGGAAGGAAGGAAGGAAGGAAGGAAGGAAGGAAGGAAGGAAGGAAGGAAGGAAGGAAGGAAGGAAGGAAGGAAGGAAGAATTTGGGCAAGCTGTTGGAGGAACTGTGATCAAAAGAAGTTTGCTTTGAGATTAGGGGAATAACACCATTATTTATACACTGATAGGAATTACATGAGAGAGGGAAAACGATCACGATGTGTGGGGTTGGGGGAGACAGGTCTAGTTGGAAGGGTGGATGTGTTACCCCTGGTAACCTAAGGCCAGCAGAGAATAAGGAAACAGGTGTTGTTGATACAGTACTCCACGCAGTGGAGAAAGTGTGCAGATGTCCTAGCCTTCATTTGCTTTGATGAAGTAGAAAATAAGGTCACCAGCTGAAAGTGAGGATGAAGGTTTGGGGATTTGAAGAGCAATAATGAAATGATTTTTGAGAATGGACTAGAAATTTTTGATTGCTAGGACCATTGAGCACTCACTTGAGGGCTGGGGACATGGCTTAGTGGTAGAGTGTTTCCCAGGCATGCTTGAGGACTTGGGTTCAATCCCCATCCTCTTGAAAAATAAAAGATTCGTTTGAGATTCGTGAATCAAAAGTGAGAGAATTTTTTCTTTCATTCAAGAGGCATTTATTCACTTCCCTTGGAAATTCATGAGATCAACTAACATGTATGAAGAGGACACCTCTTTCAAGGATGTTGTCACAGATCACTTCTTTTCTCATCACAATCTTCTTCCACATGAATACTATAATTATTCACTTGGGTTGATACATTTTACTAGCTTCAGGATTGGTTGCATTATTCATTCAATCACATATATCTAACAAACACCTACTAAGAACCAGGCACCATGGCAGGATTTGTTTTTGAAGAGGCAGCTCTGTTTTTTTTTTTTTTTTGGTACTGGAGATTGAACTCAGGGGCACTCGACCACTGAGCCACATTCCCAGCCCTATTTTGTTTTATGTAGAGACAGGGTCTCACTGAGTTGCTTAGTGCCTCGCCATTGCTGAGGCTGGCTTTGAACTCGCGATTCTCCTGTCTCAGCCTCCCTAAGTGCTGGGATTACAGGTTTGCGCCACCGCGCCCGGCTGAGGCAGCTCTGTTTTGAAGCAGTGACTGTGCAGGCTTGCCCTTGATGTTGCCTGGGGTGCCAACTCTGTGCTCTCTGTGGTAGACATACCACTCCTAATCGTTTTCCAGCATCCATAATCATCCTAAAGCTGATTGGATCACTAATGTTCAATCAGCCTCATCCTCAAAGGCCCAGAACAGAGCAGCCCAATTACAATTTATTTCCTCTGATGAGGTCAGTCAAACTCAAGATATTTGGCCTTAGCTCCTCCACCAGCTTGTTGCTATGTGATTGATGGTTGCAGACAGGGAGGGCACTTTAATAAACTGGCTGGAGTTTCGAGGCCCCAAGGACGGTGACTTGGACCCCCAGCTTGTGAAGCAGAGTGGACTCTGTGCTTTAGCACGTGGGTAGCCCAGTAATGAGGATAGGCTGGTGTAATGAGCTTTTAATTAGGTTATCTTGGTGCTTGGCCCCACTGTACAGTGTGCCCAGTAGCTGGGGAAACCTCCCCACCTGCCGGAGCCAGATAGAGTGTCCTGGAAGGCTCCCTGGCATGCCCCAGGCCCAAGAATTTTCCTTTGTGAGACAATCTCACTTGTTTTGAGACAGTTCTCCCAGCTACTAGCAAAGCTGCACCAGTTCAGGCACATAGGAGAAAGGGTGTGATTTGGTCAAGGGAGTATATTCAGACCACAGAAGGGTAAGGGAGTCCAAGAGAGTTATCCCATTGAATTCAAGCTAATTAAAGAGGAGATCAAGCCAAGTATGGTGGCACACACTTGTAAACCCAGCACTCAGGAGGCTGAGGCAGGAGGGTTTCAAGTTCCAAGCCAGCCTCAGTGACTTAGAAAAGCCCTGCCTAAGAATAAAAAATACAAAAGGACTGGGGTTATAGCTCAGTGGTAGAATGTCCCTGGGTTCAATCCCCAGTACACAGAAAGAGAGAGAGAGACCAAGTGCTTAAGGGAAAGATATGTAGTAAATATGAAGTATGTCAATGGTCAGTGTATGGGGGGGGTTCCTAGTGTGAGATACAAGAAGTGTAGTCCTAAGGAAGTAACCTGGAAAAACAGGAGGTGGTAGCAAGAGAATAGGATGTGTGAAATTGAGACTACTACTAGTTGCTGTCTACATGGAGGACTATACATAGTCATAACCATGGAAGTGTGTGTCTGAGACAGAGTGGAAGATAAAATTGTGGGAAGATATTTCATGGATCTTTGAGGTCAGAGTTTTAGAAGAATCACCTGTATATACACTGAAACTGCCAAAAATCAAGATGGGAATGGTGTTAGGATGACATCGAACTGGAAACCAAGATTACTGAGCAGTGAGAGAACGGACTGTTTTAGGAGAGGACTACATTGGTGAGTGAGTAGATGTGGACAATACAGTCTGAGAATGTGAGCTGTAAAACTGAGAGGCTGGGAGAAGAGGAAGAGAATGGCTACGTGCAGTCAGGCCCAGGAGAATGGAGACTGTGGGAGAAAAATACAGTCACCAACGGAGGGAGCTTCAGGAGGACACAGTGATTCAGAGAGCTCTGTCTGTGGTCAATCTGCCTGGATATTTTCCATCCATGGATCTTAGCAAATTGCTTAACTTCTCTGAGCCTCAGTTTCTTCTTCCATAAAATGAGGGTAATAATAGTACATACAATCTCATACAAATATTAAAGATTTAAGTGGGATGACATGTGCAACGGGCTTAACACAGTGCTAAGCACATTGTAAGCAGTATGGAGGAGACATCCTTCTGGTACCTCACAGCCTTAACATCCACTATCAGAAGGCAGGATCCTTCTTTGTGACTGTGATCTTGGATGTGAATTTCTCCCTTCCAACACAGTTTTTAGTCAGTTTGCTATAATATGCTGTAGTTTGAATGTGTCCCCTAAAGTTCATGTGCTGGACATTTTATCCCCAATGCAACAGTATTGAGAGGTGGAACTTTCAAGAGGTGATTAGGCCATGAGGGCCATGCCTCATCAACAAATTAATACCATTATCATGGGGGATGGTTACTGATCTCAGGAGTGGTACCTGATAAAAGGATAAGCCTTCCACAACCATTTTATGCTCTTCACTGTATTAGAATGCAGCAAGAAACATCCCTAGGTGCAACCTCTCTGTCTTAGATTTTCCAGCCTTGTGAACCATAAGCCAAATAAATTTATGTTCATTAAAAATTACTCAGTTTGTGGTATTCTGTTATAGCAGCATAAAAAAAAAAAAAAAACAGACTAAGACATACCACAACAAAAAGTCATACCAGGCCTACCTGTAATCCCAGCAACTCAGGAGGCTGAGACAGGAGGATCACAAGTTCAAGGTCAGTCTCAGCAATTTAGCAAGGCCCTAAGCATCTTAACAAGACGTTGTCTCAAAATAAAAGATAAAAAAGGGCTGGGGATGTGGCCCAGAGGTTAAGCACCTCTGGGTTCAATCCCAAGTACCAAAAAAAGTACTACCGCCATTAAAGATACAGAAACAGAGAAGTAGTATGATTTTCAGAGTCCCAAGACAATTTTAAGCTACTCCCTGGCCAAAAATTTCTGACTGATTGAAGTGCCATTAACAAGAAGCGAATGTCCTTCAAGTCTTTGTAGGTCAGCCTGATGGGCTAATATGTCCACTTGCACGAGATGAATGATCATGTGAGGAAGATGCCAAAAGCAGGAAGGAGGTTTGAAATGGCCTAGGGTCACCTGAAGCAAACTGAGGCAGCTTCATAAATTGCTGGGTGGAAAAAATCTCCACATCGAATTGTGTCACCAGCAGAGACCCCTCAGAGCACATAGTTTCACCTGCATACAACATTCATGCTTTCCAAAATCTCTCTCAGAGAACCTCGGTTGAACTTCTTGAACTTGGCCCTTCCCCATACTCAGTTGCAGAAGAAAACCAAATTTTCCCTTTGGGGTCTTCCAGTCCCACTCAGGCGTGATAGTACTCAATTCTAGGGATTCCAGGATTCTGTTTGCTTTGGTCCTGAGATTTCCCTCCACTATGTACTCAGGCACTTTTTTGCTTTTATCCTAGCATCTGTGAGTTTTTGTTCTTGTCATTTTCTTTTTGCAGCTGGAAACTTTAGATTCTCTTCTTGCTTTCTAATAGAGTTCAACAAAAAAAATTTTTTAATTTTGTTCATGAATGGCAGATACTCAAAAAAATCTGAGCATGTTATGTCAAAAATATTTCACACTCAGTCCCAAGCAATGAAGACAGAAGAAATAATTTGCTTTCACACTAAACATAATGGAGATACAGATTGCAAACAGCCTATTTGGAGGTCAGACAGAAGACAGTGGTTAAAATTAGAACCAACTCCTTACAGGCAGTTGCTAGTCTCCTATGTCCTTTGCATTCCTTTGCAGAAGGAGAAAGATTTTGTAAAACAAAAGCTGCACCCGCAAGCAACAAGATCCATTAGGAGACTCTCCCTTTAGGTTGATGCTCCCTCCTTTGGGGTTTCCCTACTGTTGCTTCTGTTGCCAAACTTTATCTTGCCTCTTGCTCAAGAAAGGGTGTGTTAGTCAGCTTTCTGCTATTATAACAAAATACCCAAGATAATAAACTTAAAAAGAGGAAAGTTGTTTTGGCTCATGGTTTGACAGGTTTCAGCTCATGATGAATTGGCCCTGTTGCTTTGGGGCTTGTGGTGTAGCAGCCCTGCATGGCATGGAGCATGTGGTGAAGCAAAACTCCTCCCCTCATGACAACCAGGAAGTAAAAGAGAGGAAGAGGCCAGCCCCCAACTATGCCCTTCAAGGCCACACCTCCTTGACCTACAGACCTCCTGCTAGGCCTCACCTCTTAAAGATTCTACTATTTTCCAATAGCACAGAGCTGAGGACCAAGACAGGGCCTTTGGGGACATACCAGAATCAATCTATGGGAGTGAACATAGCCACCTTGATCCTCTTAGCTCAACAGAGAGATGCTAGACGTTTCAAAAGTATCTTTTTATAACTGTAAGAGAAACTATACAGGGAAAGGGCATGATTATGAAGAGGTAGCTAGAGGGATATCTTTTGGTGATGGGACAGTTCTGTATATGAGGGCAGCGATGGTTATATAAAGCTCCAATGTGAAAAAATGATGCAGAACTGTGCACACACATTGCACCAATGTTTCCTGGTTTTGCTATTGCATAAGGTGCAAACTATGGTTACATAAGATGCAACCAGCAGAGATTCTGGCCAGGCACAGTGGCGCATGCCTGTAATCTTAGCAGCTCTTGAGGCTGAGACAGGAGGATCGCGAGCTCAAAGCCAGCCTCAGCAACTTAGTGAGGTGCTAAGCAATTCAGTGCAAGTCTGTCTCTAAATAAAATACAAAATAGGACTGGGGATGTGGCTCAGTGGTTGAGTGTCCATGAATTCAATCCCTGGTAATAATAATAATAGCCGAGTTTGAGGATTTGATCAATATTAAACTTTTCTCCCATTTTTAATTTTTTAAGTAAGAACATTGAATTATATTTATTATTTTCCTATTTTTAATTAAAAAAAGAACAGATATGCAGAAAATATAAAATCACATTTCCACAGACTATGTTTCTAATTTTAGTAACATAGTCAAGGCAACTTGAAAGAGTCCCAGAATCCCTTCCAACCCACTCTGGGCTCCCATCAAGTCCTTTTGATTTTTCTATCCTCTTCAAAAGACATAGAGATTTATTTAGAAAAGTAGATACATATTCACGGGTGGATGAGGACCATCTCAAGAAAGAGACGCCTTTGGAGTAAAACAAGGAATATAAGCTCAAGGGAGAATGCAGGCATCTCCGGAGGGAGAGACTGCCTTCCATCAAGTCCTTTTACCACTAGGCACTGTCTTTCCTTCCTGGCCTGAGGTGCCAATTGCTACAGTTTGGATCTGAAATGACCCCCCCCCCCAACCAATGTGGTATAGGCTTGGTCCTCAGCCCATAGCACTATTGGGAGCCTGTGGAGCCTTTAAGAAGGGGAGGAAATTAACCTCCTAGTGGGAGGAAGTTAGGTTGCTGGGAAAGTGCCCTAAGGGAATATGGGTTCCCAAGCTCCTCTGCTCTCTCTCTTTGCTTCCCAGCCACACGAGGGGAGCCAGTTGCTCCCGGCCACACTCCCCACCATGATGTGCTGCCTCACCATGAGGCCACTTAATCATGGCCTGGAACTCTAAGACTGAGCCAAAATAAGCTTTTCCTCTTTTTCAGGTTATCATTTCTGGTATTCTACTAGAGAAATAGAAAGCTAACACAATAATCCCTTGGTCCATTTTCTCCTAACTGAAGAAAACTGACAATTCATCTGCCTTTTTTGTAGGGTATCAGGGATTGAACTCAGGGGCACTCGACCACTGAGCCACATCCCCAGTCCTATTTTGTGTTTTATGTACAGACAGGGTCTCACTGAGTTGCTTAGCACCTATCTCATCCTCCTGTCTCAGCCTCCCATGCTGCTGGGATTAAAGGCGTGTGCCACCCAACTTCGTCTGCTTTTTTTTTTTTTCTAATATTTTTTAGTTGTCAATGAATCTTTATTTTATTTTTTTATATGTGGTGCTGAGAATCGAACTCAGTGTCTCACACATGCTAGGCAAGCGCACTACCACTGAGCCACAACCCCAGCTCCTTCATCTGCTTTAAAAAGCTTTTATTCAGCAGTCAGGCAAAGAGGCACGTGCTTGTAATCCCAGCTACTCAGGAGGGTGAGGCAGGATGATCACAAGTTCACAAATTCAAGGCCCACCTGGGCACTCTAGTGAGACCCTGTCTTAAAATTTAGGAAATTAAAATAAAAATGTATGGAGATTTATCTCAGTGGTAGAATACTTGTCTAGCATGCACAAAGCCCTGGGTCTGGGCCTCAGCACCATAAAAAATAGAAATATATTTAAAAATATTTGTTTTCCTTAGTTTCAGGTGAAGCAGGCACACATTGTCCCTAAGCAAATTTCAAGGCAGTATGATTGATTGATATCCTTTAAGCCACCTGATCTGCTAGCCCTGAAGTTGACCTCTGCCCAACTCAAGTCTGATGATAATTAATGTAGACGCTCTTCCTGCCACCCAGGGAAACAATCTTGCAATGCAGTTAAGGAGGCAAAACGCAAACCCGGATGAAGCAGCTGCAAAGAGGAAATTGTTTCATCAGTAACTCAGCCTAACAGCAAGGACAGAACCAAAAGGACTGAATATTCTCTCTGGAAAGGATCAATTTCTTTTTTCTGTCAACTTATCAGATTCCTGGTTAATTGTTTGCTGCTACCCCAAATATAAAAAGAAGGGAGCCGGGCGCGGTGGCGCAAGCCTGTAATCCCAGCACTTAGGGAGGCTGAGACAGGAGAATCGCGAGTTCAAAGCCAGCCTTAGCAACGGTGAGGCACTAAGCAACTCATTGAGACCCTGTCTCTACATAAAACACAAAATAGGGCTGGGGATGTGGCTCAGTGGTCGAGTGCCCCTGAGTTCAATCCCCGGTACCAAAAAATAAAATAAAAAGAAGGGAAATGTCTCTAGCAAAAAAGATCCTATTCTTAATATTTCTCCAACATATTTTTTTCTCCAGAAGAATCCTCTTTCTGTCACCCAAGCACTGTAGTCTAGGGTACACGGTCAATTCCACTGCATCTGCAATGACAGGCAGTGGGTGGAGGCAGTTAGGAGGTGTACAGTTAAGGAACAACCCAATGGTTTTACGCCACTTGGTTGACTTGATGCCGTTCTTCCAGAGACTCCCTGATTGCCTGTGATTCTTTAGGCCCTTCTATCAGAGTTCTTCTGGTTACTTCATCATGTATTTACCCTGAAGTCTAAAACCAACTGTTGAATTTGGCCCTTTCAGTGTATGGAAGATCAGAGTCCTTTCTTGATAAACCCCAAACACGCCCCTGTTGACTTCTGGGAAATCTGCTTTCCTGAAGCCAAATGTGACATGAAACAGGCCAGAGTTCCCCTTGAACCCTTATTAGCTTTCATAAGATACATTGTCAGGATGATCATTACCCTAAGATAGCTCTCCTGTCTTTAGTTTTAAAAACACTAAATCTAGCCAGGCACAGCGGTGCATTCCCATAATCCCAGCAACTCAAGAGGCTGAGACAGGAGGATTGCAAGTTCTAGGGCAGCCTCAGCAATTTAGTGAGACCATAGTGAGACCCTGTCTCAAAACTTTTTAAAATAAATGAAATGGACTGGTAGTGTAGTTCAGTGGTAAAGCACTCCTGGGTTCAATCCCCAGTACTAAGTCTCAGGGCTGGGGATGTAGGTGAGTGGTAGAGCACTTGCCTAGCATGTATGAGACCCTGGGTTTCATCCCCAGTATCATCCCCCTCCAAAAAAAAACAAACAAAAGAAACCCCTAAGTCTCCCCACACACACACACACTCTCTCTCTCTCTCTCTCTCTCTCTCTCTCTCTCTCTCTCTCTCTCTCTCGTGTGTGTGTGTGTGTGTGTGTGTGTGTGTGTGTGTGTGTTGGTGCCAGGATTCAACCCAGAGGTGCTTAACCACTGAGCCACATCCCTATTCCTTTTCATTTTGAGATAGGGTCTTGCCAAGTTGCTTATGCCCTTGCTAAATTGCTGAGGCTGGCCTCAAACTTGCAATCCTCATTCCTCAACCTCAAGCCACTAGGATTATAGGCATGCACCACCACCTGGCACTAGTTATTCTTTGAAAAGGAGTTTTATGTTTTATTTTGCTCTGCTTTGTTTTGCTAAATTTCTCTTCCCTAGAAAAATAGCAGGGTCCATCATCAGTGAACTTTCAGCTACAATGACTTGGTACAGAGTTCAGTTCAATTTACTACCTTACTGAACAATCAATTAAAACTACCAAGAAAGCAGACAGAAAATCCTGATTTTTTTTTTTCTTTTGCAGTACCAGGGATCTAACCCAGGGCCTTTGACATGCTATGAAGTACTTACCACTGAGCTATACCCCCAGCATTTTGTATTAAATTTAATTAATTAATTAATTAATTAATTAATTAATTTAGAGACAGGATCTTGCTAAACTGTCAAGGCTGGCTGGGTGCAGTGGTGCATACCTATAATCCTAGCAACTTGGGAGGTTGAGACAGGAGGATCACAAGTTCAAGGCCAGCCCTGGCAAATTAGCAAGGCCCTCAGCAACTTAGTGAGATCCTGTCTCAAAATAAAAAATAAAAAGGACTGAGAATGTGACTCAATGGTAAAACACCCCAGGGTTAAATCCCTGGTGCCAAAAAAAAAAAAAAAAAGTAAAAATAAAAAGGACTGAGGATGTAGCTCAGCCACAAGCGAGGTTTAATTCCTAGTACCAAAAAAAAAAAAAAAAAATTGTCAAGGCTGGTTTCCAAATTGAAATCCTCCTGCCTTAGCCTCCCGAGTTGCTGGAATTACAGGTGTGCCCACTACACCCAGATCTCTGAATTTCTTTAGTTTTTCTTTTTTAAGTCATAATATAGTATTATACAGATGAATATTAAAGAAAATTAATTTTCAGGTGACATTGAAACAATTCATGTTTAAAGAATATCTTAAACAGCTGATTCCAACTGTTCACAATAGTCAGTAAATCTCAGCTGGAAGAGGGAAGAAAAGCTGAATTCCCTATTTTCATGACAATTAAATATGAGTTATTAGATGTTTGAATCCCATGTCACCACAATGCTCTCATTCCATTCCCCTCCTATGTTTTTAGAGTACTGATATAGAATAAAGGAAGTCAACACCAGAACTGGATTATAAACATGCTTTATTATAAGTAGATAATGGACACTGAGAATGATAAAGCAAACGCAAATTCGAACGTGTAAAGAAGAACTCAAAAAATTAAGGTATCCCTGCTGAAGAGTGCAAGAGAATCGCACCCCTCCACGCTGGATTTATAACAGGTATTCAAATCACAAATGAATAACCAACACAATTTTACGATCAAACTCTACATCCAGCCAGGTACCTTGATGGATTCCATCTCAATGACACTCCTTGTCTTCTCTCAGTCATGGTGAAATAATGAGAATGGTGTGAGGAACTGAAAGCACCGTGTTGATCATACCCATTGGAGAAGCTGGTGGTATATGCATGGATTAGTCCACAACAGAGGGCTTATTTTCCTGCATGGTTTTCTTTATCCAGTCAAGATAGTTCTTAACCTTTGTGTAGATCCCATAGGTCCCACACTTGGGTCCCCAGGATACCAGGCCAGCTACATAGAATTTGGGGGTTTTTTTATTGGGGTTCTGTATAGCAAAAGCCCCACCACTGTCCCCTTGACAGCTGTCAACGCCCCTCTCTCCTCCAGCACAGATCATGTTGTTAGTGAAAACATACGCAGCTGCATCCACTTTAGAATTTCCCCCTTTCACCTGTCGGCACTTTTCTAAGGGAGCTACAGGTAACATTGCCCCTCTGAGTTGGATAACATGATCTTTTTTCTCGGTTCTACCCCAGCCTGAGATCATTCCCAGGGTTCCTGGCAAGGGGTTGTATTCTGAGGAGGTGCCTGGTAAGCAGATGGGGGAGACATTTGGTCCCATTTTCACAGGGTCCCTCAGCTGCACCAGCGCGATGTCATTGTCAAAATCCGTTCGTGTGCTCAAGTCATCCACTGATTTCCAACCCGGATGAATAATCACACGTTCAACGGAAAGCATCTGGGCATTGTCCAGACGTGAGGTTAGCACAGAGGTAGACCCGACATACATAGCTGGGTCAGAGATTCCTTCCACAACGTGGGCAGCCGTCAGAACCCAGTACTCATCAATGAGAGCCCCACCAGCCCATGGGTGCTTAAAGAAGACTTGCCAGGGGAAATTTTCAATCTTTGCACGAAATCCTCCGAATATCCTCTGTTGGATTGTAAAGGGCTCACTGGGGACTCCACAAACTAGGAAAGAATAAGAACAAGATGGGGAGGGACAGGAAATGATGCTGGCCTCCTGAAAATCCTCCAGCCACTCATATACCTTTACCACTGGCTGCAGAGTTCTCCAGCATGAGATAGTCAACCCTATTTGGTCAACCATCTTCATATCTGACTTATCCTAGCCTTACTTAAACATTCCCCTTTGCCAATGCCATAAGCAGGCTCATAGGAGAGTAGTTAAGAGGTACAGCAGCCGGGCACAGTGGCGCACACCTGTAATCCCAGCACTTAGGGAGGCTGAGACAGGAGAATCGCGAGTTCAAAGCCAGCCTCAGCAATGGCGAGGCGCTAAGCAACTCAGTGAGACCCTGTCTCTACATAAAACACAAAATAGGGCTGGGGATATGGCTCAGTGGTCGAGTGCCCCTGAGTTCAATTCCTGGTACAAAAAAAAAAAAAAGAGGTGCATCATAGCCGGGCACAGTGGCACACACCTGCATGCCAGGTCAAGTGGCTGAAGCAGGAGGATCACCAGTTCAAAGCCAGCCCCAGCAAAGATGAGGTGCTAAGCAACTCAGTGAGACCCTGTCTCTACATAAAACACAAAATAGGGCTGAGGATGTGGCTCAGTAGTCGAGTGGCCCTGAGTTCAATCTCTGGTAGCCCCCACACACACAAAAAAAAAAGAGGCTCAGCACGTGAGGCCAGGCATTCAACTGGGAACCAGTGCTGGAAAAATCTTTCCTCACACAGACTGTGGAGGAGGCAAGCTTTGTACCTTCTACTGATGCCTAGATGAAACCTCTATTTAACACCTTCTTTACTGCACCTGACTCCCTCCTAGCAACCCAGAGGTCAACCTATGATGTAAAGAGAGGGTTCTCTTCTTTGATCTTAACCTCCTCTTCTCCATGGGCTGGTTCCAGATAAGACTGCTTTGCCATTCCCCAGTACTGAACTGGCTCATCTAAATCCCTTGTTAGACAGTCTGATAGATTTTGTATTGAGCATAATGAGCTTCATATCCAGACAGCTGTGTTCAAAGCCTGCCCTTGACTCTTACTGACTGTAAACTCTGTAAACTGAATTCACTCATCCATAAAATGGAACCTCATAGGATTGCTAGGAGGACATGGAAGAGATAATAAATGCAACAAATCAGCTTGGTCCTTAGTTCTCAATAACATTGTTATTACTAGGATCATTATTATTATTCTTGTTTTGCCCTGTTGCCTTCTTCTCAACTCTGATCTTCCTGTACCCTTCATTTATTTTTTTTTTTTTTTTTTTTTTTTTTTTTTTGTGGTACCAGGGATTGAACCCAGGGGCTCTTAACCACTGAGCCACATCCCCAGCCCTTTTTATTTTTTATTTTGAGACAGGGTCTTGCTAAGTTGCTTAGGACCTCACCAAGTTGCTGAGGCTGACGTTGGACTTGCTATCCTCCTGCCTCAGCCTCCCTATCTGCTGGGATTACAGGCATACACCACCACACCTGGCTGCCACATAGACTTTTAGTATAATAACTAGGGGCTATCTGGGGCTGGGATTGTGGCTCAGTGGTAAAGCACTTGCCTAGCACGTGTAAGGCATTGGGTTCAACTCCCAGCACCACATAAAAATAAATAAATAAAATAAAAGTATTGTGTTCATCTATGACGAAAAAAACTATTTAAAAAAATATCTAGGTTAGGCAGGGCACGGTGGTGCATGCATGCCTGTAATTCCAGCTCTTTGGGAGGCTGAGACAGGAGAATCGTGAGTTCAAAGCCAGCCTCAGCAACGGCGAGGCACTAAGCAACTCAGTGAGACCCTGTCTCTACATAAAACACAAAATAGGGCTGGGGATGTGGCTCAGTGGTTGAGTACCCCTGAGTTCAATACCCAGTACCAAAAATAACTATAACAACAACAACAACAACTAGGCTATATACCCAAACTTCTTTCCGAGTGTTGATTCCTCACTCTCAACTTTCAGGTCCTGCTTTTAGCAAGTCGGTATCGGTATCTGCTTACCTCATCTTCATCACCAGGCTCAACTGTCCCTGACTCTGATACCCACTGTTGCTGGCTGACTCACCTACTTTGCTTCCAGTCGGCCTGACTCAGTGTGGTTGAGGTAATTCCCACAGACCAGTGGTACCACTGCCTCACAGTGCTGGACTCTAGAAGACCTGGACCAAGTCCTTTCCCAAGAGGATTACAGTTGCTTTCAGAAGGTGACTCCCACTCCACTGCACATGTGGCTCCAGTCTCTGCCTACACCAAAAACTCTGATTACCTGGAACACATTTTGGCAGCTCTGTGCCCAGCACTTCATTCACCCAGCTCCCATTAACAGCGCAGCGGTACTCCCCTGGAATCACACAAGGGATACATGTCAACACCACCACATCTTTTCTCTTCCATTTCCCCCTCTCAGGCAGAGCCTGGGTTCCTCTGGGATTTGAGAAGAGGGTCAGAACAAATCAACTAGAAAATAATCTTGAGCATCCCCCAAGTAATCCCTCAGATCTCTATCCTGCCAGAGGAGAAGAAAGAGTAATCTTTTTGTGCGTGTGGTGCTGGGGATCGAACCCAGGGCCTTGTGCATGCAAAGCAAACACTCTACCAACTGAGCTATATCCCCAGCCCAAGAGTAATCTTCAAAGCAGAAGGAAAGGAGGGTTATGGTAAAGACTGGGAAAGTGCTTCACGTGGGAAAATAAAATTTTAAAAAATGTTAATAATATAATAAAAAGCAATGTAGTAGGGCCTATTGTGTTTCATCCAGTACCGCCAAGGCCTCTACTGCAAGAAAATCAGTCATCAGCCGGGTACAGTAGCACATGCCTGTAACCCCAGCAAACTTAGGAGGCTGAAGCAGGAGGATTGCAAATTTGCGGCCAGCTTTAGCAAATTAAAAATAAAAAGGGTTGGGGATGTAGCTCAGTAGTAAAGTGCCCTTGGGTTCAATCCTCAGTACAAAACAAACAAACAAACAAAAAACCCCAGTCATCACAGTATGGCAACTTGCAACTGGAAGCATTCCTTTTGTGAGTTTTACATGAAACAACTGGTCCAAAGGTAGATAACCATATGAAAGGAATGTTGTAGGTAGTGGTAGCTGCAAAGCTTAAGATTTTCTATGGATGATCCTTGAGAACATACCTTGGCCCGTGTGAAAACTGTATCCTTAGTGAATGACAATGTCACTCTCTACAAACCCTCCCCAACCCAGAAAGATTTTGCTTTTCGCCCTCTAAGTATTCACATTCCCTTTCTCTTTCTCTAGTAGAAGAAACCTACCTCCTTCTTCATGTTCCATGTAGTAATATGGCCCCTCACACGTGTAGTGAATGACAGAACCAAATAAAGTATTTTCTGGATCTTTAACTTTACCATTCGGAATGGGTTCAGGAGTGCCACAATCCACAGCTACAAGAGGAAGGGAGGAGACTGATGGTCAGGACAGTCACTCCTTCCAGGAAGAGTGATGGGGTCAGTTCCATCCTTATATCTTCCCCACCCCATATCCATAGCACACTCTGGATGAATTTCCCTACACCACCTCTCCATGACCATCCTCTTTAACTGGCCATCCTCTTCACCCCACTCTCTAGCCCATCGAGACCTGCCAATCCAGATGACCCATTGAAAGCTAAAAGGAAGAACCTGGTTCTTAGTGGTTGGCAGAGGGTCCTGTGGAAGCCAAGAAGACATCCATTTAGAGCTATTAACTAGCAATCCCAAAGCTCCTTTCCTAGCCAGGCATGGTAGCACATGCCTGTGTTCCCAGCAACTCAGAGGTTGAGGCTCAAGGATCCTCAGAGATTGAGGCTTTGAGGCCAGCCTGGGCAACTTAATGAGACTCTGTCTCAAGATAATAAATAAAATGGACTAAAAGGTATATCTCAGTGGTACAGTAGCACTGGATTCAAGACCCAGTACTGGGAAAGAGGGAGGGAGGGAGGAAGGGCAGAAGGAAGGGCGGAAGGAAGGAAGGAAGGAAGGAAGGAAGGAAGGAAGGAAGGAAGGAAGGAAGGAAGGAAGGAAGGAAGGAAGGAAGGGCCAAGTTCCTTTTTTTAGAAGAAATCTGCTAGTCCAGCTAACTTGAGACCAGGCAAGGGCTGGGTCTAGAAAATCTTCTGTGACTGGCTTCCCTTCAAAAAACCAACCCACTCTCTCATAACTCTAAGAGGAAACCACACATTTGATTTTTATGTGCTGATTTTTCAATTCCCTTTGAGAGGAAAAAGAAAAAAACTTCCTCATTGAAGAGACACGTACGTTGACATTTCAGTTTGGAATTACTCCACTGTCCGTTGCTTTGACAAGTCGAATAGAAAAATGTTGAGCCAACACTTCCCTAGAGAACAACAGACATCAGCATTAATTTATATAGAGAGAGATGGGAAATCAAAACAAAAAATGAAATTGATCTCTGGACCTGGATCAATGAGGAATCCTCACCAAAAGAAGCTTGGGAACATCTTAGCAGATGTTCCCAAAGCACCCAGGAGTTGGGGCTGAAAGACACAATTCTGTCCCAACATATCCTCTCCCCTTCCCCAGGAAGCTTGAAGGCAGAGAGAATGCCCAGCTGGCCAAGGAGCTCCAAGACTCACAAAGGACTGAAGATCTTGAGCTGTACTATGGAACATGTGTTAATACCTTAATCGAACACAGACATTAGGCAACAACTGGACAATTTCAGTATGCTTATCCTGATCTGCCCAGAGATTAGGGAGAAGCCCAAATGGTACTTTACCTCTACAACTTCAAACCCATCCTCACAGGTTATCTTCACCACATCTTTAAACACATATTTTGCCTTTTCAGGCTCCCAAAAAGAATTGGCAGTGACTTCTTTCGGACAGGGGTTTGCTTAGAAAGGAAAAAATGGGGACAGAAAAATATTTTAATTAAATTGTTGGACACTGTTCTACATGCATCATTCTCACACTTTCTAAAATCATTCAATTGTTCTCAGTTCCAATGCCTAGCATTCTAATATGGCAAATAACTAAAATAACATGGCATTACTAACTAACCATCCCTAGGTTGTCCACATTCTCAGATCTAGTTGCAGGATTACTATATGTTGAGGCATTTCTAGCAATAATTGACAGATTTAGATCTTCTGGAGAAACTGATGTATCCCAGAATTCTATCCAAACAACAACCTACCTGTTTTCATTCTACATTGTTCAAGGACCTTCGAGTCACCAGCCAAAAAGCCACTTTTAGATTACTCACGATCTCCATGATAACGAAGTTTCCAGCCTTTTTCTTGCCCTGTTAGATCAGTTTGAAAGATGATATCAAGAGTGTTACTCATGGTTTCAATAGTCAGGGGCCCAGGGAATCCATTACCACAGTAAGGACCAAATTGTTGGTTTCTTGCAACAAACTGAAAGAAAACAAAACAGTTAAATCAGAAGAGAAAGAATTTTAAAGGCAAGAGGTTAAATGGAAGGTAAAAAAGGGACAGTCAAGCATAGTGGTGCATGCTTACAATCCTAGCTATTCTGGAGGCTGAGGCAGGAGGACCACAAGTTCCAAGCCAGCCTCAGCAACTGAGCGAGGCCTTATCTTTTTTTCAAAAGAAAAATAAAAAGGGCTTGTGGGGGCGGGGGGGAGCTGGGATTGTGGCTCAGTGGTAGAGCTCTTGCCTCGCATGTGTGAGGCCCTGGGTTCGATCCTCAGCACCACATAAAAATAAATCAATAAAGATATTGTGTCCACCTACAACTAAAAAAAAAATTTTTTTTAAAATTACTGAACTCTTAAAAAAAGGGGGGCTTGCAGCATAGCTCAGTGGTAGAGTACGTGCCTAGCTGTAGAGTACTGCCAAAAAAAGAAAAAGAAATGGAGATAATAAATGTAATACAAAATAAGAAGAAGAAAACAAGAGGCAGGAAGAAAAATAGTTCTGTCTTCAAGAAGAAGTAAATTGGGGTGAGGGCAAGAATTAATCATCCACCACGCACAACTAAACTGTCATGGCAGTTCCCCTCTGAGTCGGCTGGTTCCACATCAAAATCTTCTCTCCGCACAGTGACCACCACTTGGAACCCCTCCTCCAACTGGATCTGATATTCACACCTTGAGTTCTCTGGATATGGATTGGGATAATTGGGACTTGCAATCTCCCCGGTCAATGTAGTAAACACATCCCCACTGCAGTTGACTAAGGGAGGAAAAAAGAAAGAGGAAATCAAATATAGGGTCAAGCAAAGAAGTTCCTGCACCAATTCCTTCTGTCATAAACTGAGAGTCCTTCATTCAGACTAATCTGGGATCCATTCCCTGACTGGAGCCCACATGGAGCAATTATACACCCAATGCTTATTAGTAGGGATATCCAATGCCTATGAAATTTCTATCTCTTTTTTTTTTTTTTTTTTTTTGGTACTGGGGATTGAACTCAGGGATACTCGACCACTGAGCCACATCCCCAGCCCTATTTTGTGTTTTATGTAGAGACAGGGTCTCACTGAGTTGCTTAGTGCCTCGCCGTTGCTGAGGCTGGCTTTGAACTTGCGATTCTCCTGTCTCAGCCTCCCAAAATGCTGGGATTACAGGTTTGAGCTACTGCGCCCGGCTTCTATCACTTCTCTTAAAATGGAACCTTTCATGGATATGAAAGGCAGACTCTTCACAGGCATATCTCTCTCTTCTCCATTAACTAACTTTATATTGTGGCCTTATGTATCTGTTTGGATCTTAAATGTTTCTCAAAGTCCCATATGCTAATGACTTGATCATCAGCCTGTGGCACTATTGGGAGTTGGTGGAAATTTAGAAGGTGGAGTCTAGTGGAAGGAGATAGATCACTGGGGGTGTGTCCTTGAAGGGGCTGCTGGGATCCCAACCCCTTTCTGACTGTCCTTTACTTCCTGATTTAAAAGTTGTTTATCTCAGTCATTTTGTCACAGCAATGAAAAGCTAACTAACATACCTTGTCTTGATCCCCTCCTGTAGTTCCCCCCTTAGTTTGTGGGTAACTAAGAATAGATGGCCTGAAAGGAGCGTCTAATCAAAATTGGGAGGATGGACAAAGCCCCTTCTGAGGTCTCACTTTATTCCAAATCCCATGGAACATGAACCTCTTTTAATACCAAGCTCACCTCCACAATTCCTCCTATCATCATGGAGGAAGTATTCTGGAGGACAGGAACAGAAGTAACCACCAATGAAGTTGTTGCAAAAGTGGCTACAAGGAACGTCTTCAAAATCTGTGCACTCATTTACATCTGTAACAGAAAAAGACTGAGGTCAAGGACAAACATCTAGAAGGAGGAATGAGGTGAAACCCAAAACTACAAGAGTAAAGAAAAAAAAGGAGAGACCAACTGTTAAAAATCGTCAAAGAACCACATTTCAGAGTGCTATTATTCCACATTACTTTCCTGAACTATGATTCCAAAGTTGTGCCCTGCCATTGCACTGCTATAAAGGAGCTCTCAATACCAGAGATCCCTGATTTTTCTTGCCTACAGAGCATTTCAGTGCCAGAGACAACACTGTGCAGGCGAAACATATGATGATGTTTTCTGCAGGGAGGAATCATTGGTTCATCCATCTCTTTATACCACATTGGTCCTTCTATCAGAGCTAAGCAATACTTTGACTTTGTAACAAGTTCTAACTTCATTCTACTCTGAAGACAGATATAGAAGTGCCCAGAATTTGAAAGTTTGAATGCTGTATTTTGAATCGGTTTGAGTATCTTACATTCCTTGTGTAATTTTTGGCAAGTGATTAACTTTATAGTTCTCACTTTCTTTATCTTTTTATGGAGATAATAATATCTACCTTGAAGTGTTGAGATTATGTTAATATAGGAAATTTTCTAATATAGTACTCAACTCACTGTGGTTCTTAATAAATCAAAATTTATCATCACCATTAACATCATCACCACTAAAATACAATCATGTGTTTGAATTTCACAAAGGTAATTCATGGAAGGAGGCAGGCCAAGTCAATACTTTGTAAAAGTTATAAATAGAATCCTCATTTAATGCATTGTACAATATTTTTACTGCTTCTAATCTTGTAGCTGGATCAATAAATCAGACACGCAAGGGTGAGTCTTACCCGTGGCAACATAATATGCAGCAAACCCAGTAAATCGTTCCTCATTGGAGAAGTCTGACTTAAAGATCACCTGGAGTTTATTATATGGGACTTGGAACTCTTCCACAATTGGGGAGTTGGGATTCTTTCTGGTCCTCTGTCCACAGAGTCTCCCTTCTTCAGTGCCTCCTGACATTATCTAAGTGGAGAATAAAAAGGATGTTATGAAAGGGGAATAGGTGGGCATGGAGGTGAGAAGAAAAGAACAGAGAGAGTAGAACCTTGACTCCCATAGGACTATGTGACTCCTGTTCCCTGCATGCCTGTGGCTCTTCCTCATGCATCCATCTCATTCCTCCACCCCATCCTGGTCTTCCATCACCGCTCTGCACGGTTTGTAATATACCTGCACTGAGTCATATGCGCAGTTCTCCGACAGTTCTATGTCCAGATGAGTGAAGTAGAGGTGAATCCCATACCCTTCAGGAACTTCTATATCCCAAGATTTCTCTATATCATTAGGGTATGCCTGAGGGTAGTTAGGAGACAGGATCTTCCCATACATGGTCGGCTCAGCATAAACCCACGCCAAAAGAGAAAATGAGACAAGGCACCTGAAATTTAAAAAAGAAAAGAAAAGGCACAGTATTATGGGTAACCAAGTACCAACAGCCTCTTGTAGAGCTCTAGCATTTGTCACAAAGGGAAGGGAAAAAGAAAAGGACACCCAGCAGGCCATGGAAGAAAATCTTAGATTGGAATAAAGAAAAGGCCTAGGTCAAATCAAAATCATTTTCTTGAGGAGATAAAGGGACTGGAGTCCATGAACATCTCTGCAGACCCCCAATCACTTACCACATCTCTGTCAGTGTGTCCATGTCTCTGGATCTAGCTCTCTGTTCCTCTGGACTTTGGAGCTAAAGTGGTGGCCAGTCTGGCTATCTTTGTCTGACAAACACAGCACCTGCTTTGGTGGTGAGGAGCACCATAAGAATAACACATAGGTTTAACAGAGCCACACCACTAATCTCCACCATATGACACCTGGCCTCTCACACCCTCCCTGGTCAGACTTCACTAATTTTCTAGACTGGAACTAAATCCTATCTTTCTTTCATTGCTGCTCTGGACCTTCTTCCAATTTTTCTCCAAAGCAAGTAATTTCTCCCAGTTTTCTTCTTTTCTCTTCCTTATCCCTAGGCCCCCTCCATCATTCTCTCTCCTGCCCTCATAGAACAATAGTCCCATTTCCACCCAGGTTTTCAGGAGTCTCCCCATCTGACCATTCAGCTAAGACAGTTTCCCTCCTTTTCCACAGTGAAACTTTTATCAGCTCAAGTCAGCCCTCTTTACTATGGTTAGTATAGCATGGCTTTCTGTTGATGTTCCCAATGACCACTTATGAGACTCTTTCAATAGGGAAGGCAGGGACCTTGGAAGAAGCGGTCTGAGAGGAAGTGCTGCCCCCATTGAGATAGGATTGCAAGAGGAAGGACAGAAGGGGCAGCTAATGACAAGAAAAAATCTTCCAGTTAGTCAATTTTTTCCTTTACTAAGAGAGGATATCTTCCCACAGTTCCTAGAAAAGTCTTGCCAAAATTGTTTTTAACCCTGAAAACAATGCTGCTGTGGTGAGGTAAAGCGGGGGTGGATGGGATCAGCCTAGGAAAAATGGTTTGTCTATAATTCTGTCTTTTTTTATTCTACTCTTTCCAGCCCCCATCTTTGCCCCAAACCTTTCTCTGGGTGGTTCTCTGCCTTTCTTTTCCCCTTCATCAAAGCTCTGCTCTTCATTTTTAAAGTTTTTACCTTCAGAAGCTGATGGGAGCAAGTGGGTCAGTCCCTTCGCTCCTGCCAGTGGTCATGCTGGGCGACCCTGCTGGCTCCCAGGAGCAACAGCTCTGGCCTCCGCCTCGATGCTCCCTCTGCAGGAACCTCCGGCAGACCTCCCTGCCCTGATTCTGTTCATAAGATTCCCTAACCAAGTGTGCATGTCCGAAATTCCCTAATCTAAACAAAGAGGGGGCTGGGAGACCATGACACAGAGGAAGGGTTATTCAGCCTTGATCCTGGAGCTCCCTCTGCTTTTGAAACAAGAACTGCATCTTCCTCCCAGGCTGGAGCTCCAGGGGAGAAAGGAGGAATGGGGAATTTTGCAGATTGCCTAATGTTCTTTTCCAGCCAAAGGGTGTGTTTCAGAGTTTTCAGGGAAGTCAGGTGATGTATGGGAAAAGGAGAGAAATGATACTAAGAGAAAAAAGAAGCCAAACCCATAAAGTTCAACCCTCTTAATTCCAATCACGAATCACAACTAAGGGAGAGAAGTTGTCAGAAGTGCAGTTCATCCCTGCCCTCAAGGCAAATTTAACGGTTGGATATAATGAATTATACTTAGGCCAGAGCTGATGTGAGCTGATGTGTTTTCCTCTTCCTAAAATCTCTTCCCAAACATCTTGATGCAATCTACCAATCAAAATAAACCCCAGGGCTGGGTTTGTAGCTCAGTGGTAGAGCACTTGCTGGACACATTTGAGGCATTGGGTTCAATTCTCAGCACCACATAAAAATAAATAAATAAAATAACATAAAGTTATTGTGTCTATCTACAACTAAAATAATATTTTTTAAAAAGAAGGAAGAAAGATAAAACCCAACCTCTCAACCATGACCCTTGGGGCCAGATGTGCTTTGAGAAGAATTTTAGTAAGGCAGTGATGTATGTGGACCCAAAATTAAGTAACATCTCCTTCTTTGCCTTGCTCCATGTGTGACCAAAACACAGTTCTTGTCCCCAATCCCAATCCAATAACAAAGACCTTTGAATATAACTCTTGCTGCTCTACCACTGCAACTTATTTTTTTCTAATGGGTATGTTTCTTTCTCTTCCTCTTTCCCTGCTCATGCCTAATCTCTTCCCCTCTCTAATCTCAGATGAAATAGGATTACCTTTCTTCCCTTTCCTGCACAGTTATCTGTCCTTGAGCACTCACCCACCATAGGTGTAAGGTGAAAAACAGCCCCTTTCTAATTTTCACATCCCCTCTCTAAAAGCCCAAGGCAGTTCCTGCCCCAGGGAGTTCCTCTCCCGAATCTTCCACCTGGGAAACAAAACCTAACTGCTCAGGTTAGCACATCAAAAGAAGACCGCGACTGCTTATCTGTCCCGCAGATTTTAAAGTGACCAATCCCTGGCTCGCCACGCGGTTTTGTAGTGGGCTCTATAAAATCCCTCCCGCGCGTCCCCTCTCTCTCTTTTTCCTCTTTTCTTCGCCCGGGCGCCCACTCCCCTGAATAAAGGATTTTCCTGGCTGTATGAGGTGTCCGTGTCTGGCTGGCTGCTACCCTAACAATAGGAATGAAGTAATCCAGACTTTGGGGTTGGTACCAGAAGATATCAGATAGGACTAACTCCCAAATTAACAAGTGAATTACAACTCCAGACAGAGAACACATGAAATGTAGCCTTTGAATCCTGTTTAAAAGCCCTGTTTCTGCTGATGGGCAGAATCACAGCCCCTGGGACAGGAGTCCCCTCTTTCTACTTTGCTTCCAAAGCAATAAAACTTCTTTTTCCTTTTTCTCATAACCATGCCCTCTTTATTGGATTGCCATCAGGGACAAGGACCAAGATTTTGACAAGTTTGGCAGCCCAGGGGGGACCCGAGAATAGTCCTCACCCCAGCTTCCTTGGTCAGGCCTGGCTCTTCAAGGCCATACTGAGGATGTAAGGCAAAATTGTTGAGAGCCAACTGCAGGAGAGTTAGGAGACAGGTAGGTTTGCCTTGGGTTGAATCAGAGGAGCTGTTCCTGTGAGTAAAAGGAGACACTGAGGGACTATCCCAGCAGCTGCCGAAGCTCCTTTTGCTCCAGGGAACTCCCGCCTTCTCTCCCCCAACAGTAGTTTGCTCTATCATGGTTTACTTTGAGAAAAAGGAAACTGAACCCAGGAAAGTTGCTACAATCTTGGCCATTTGGTAAGGGCCCTAATATGCACACCAAGATCCTTGATTCCACACATCTGGTTTCTCTTCATGTGAACATCTGGCCCTTCTTTCTGGGGACATCTGTGGTGCCATTAGTATAGCAGTCATGGTTAAGAGGGTCTTGAAAACCTAGGGATATTTACCCGCCTATGGTCTCTTCTAGGTTCTCATCTGTTTGTTGGTCTTGAGTTTGGGAATTCCCTCTGGTTGTCTGTCTGTGGTTTTGTTTTGTTTGTATCTGTTACTACCTCTTTTTAGACATGGCCAATACTGCATTGATCCTACAGGTATTTGTAAAGTCAGATGACCAAAAGGAGGTGAATTAAAACCACTGGGCAAGGCTTTATTGGAAATACACAATCTCGGGCTGAACTCTCCTCTCCACCAGAGTGTGTATGGGAGAATGGCGCACGTGTTCCGGGGTACAGAAAATTTTAAAAGGCCCGGTCAGGCAGGGGAGGGCTTAGGGCAGGAAGAGAAGGTCAGAGTCCTTCCTGGATAAGTCAGGAAAAGCCCACTGATTGACAGGAGGTGCCTCTACTGCTGACGTCAGCGTCTGACTCTTCCATGGCTGCCCCTAACAGTATTCTCAGTATTCATGGACTTACCTAACAGTATTCTCTTGGGAAAGACCTTGGCTGGTCAATTTAAATGTTCCTGTCACTCAGCCATGGTTTGGGGGCTCCTCTCTGATTGTCTCTCTGTGTTTTTTTTTTGTACAGTCTTGCAATTGGAGTTTGAAAGGTTCACTCCGAACTGGACACAACACACTCCATATAACCAAGAGATCTTTATTCACGGGGGTCAATGCAAGTGGACGCTTGGAGAGGGGGGGTGCGGAGTATGGGATTTTATAAGGTCTGAGGTAAAATGCATTGTGGATTGGTGTGTCAGGTAAGGATTAGTGGTCTGGCTGTGACTCCCCTGAAGTCACTTCTAGAAGTTGGAAGTTAACTCGGGCAGTTACAGTTTGTTAGCTTGGGTGGGAAGCTTGGGCAGGAAACTGCCTGGGCTGGGACTGACATAGGCTTTTGAGAAGGGAGGAGGGCCAAAACTGGATATAGGGAGGGCTGTTTCTACCTTACAGAGTTGATCTGTCAGAGGTAAAGTTGAAGAAAGGGCTACCTACAGGTATAAGCCTGTCTAAAATAATGTTTTATGGTAATGATCTGGCAACAACTTTCTGGATTACTATACAATCTTGCAGTTACAGTTGGTCTGACAAAGGTAAAGTAAGTGAAAGGAATTTGTACATGCAGGTCTTTCTGTTTTAAAGGTTCCCCTCTGTCAGCTCTGGTTTCTGTGATCCTCCCTTGTCTTTTTTTTTTTTTTTTTGTCTATTACTCATCCTTTAAGACATGATTCAGGCTGCATTGATCTTACCAGTAGTCTCTTGAGCAGAGAGATCTTGGCTAAATGGGCCACCTATAAGTATAAGCCCCTCTAAAATAAAGACAGTTTATTGTAACACAATCTGGCCTTTGAATGGTTTTTCTGGATTATTAAACAATTTTGAAGTTGGTCTGTAGGGAGCAAAGTATATGAAAGGGATTTTGTATGTGCTGGCATTGATGCAGTTGCATAATAAGAGATCTGGCCAGGCGTGGTGGTGCATACCTTTAATCCCAGCACTTTGGGAGGCTGAGATAGGAGAATCACGACTTC
>CM053403.1:91217010-91229077 GCA_028644305.1 Xerus rutilus
GTGCCTCACACATGCTAGGCAAGTGCTCTACCACTGAGCCCCAGCCCCAGCCCCTCCTTAATATTTTTTAGTTGTAGGTTGATACAATACTGTTATTTTATTTATTTATTTATTTATTTATTTATTTATTTATCTATTTATCTATTTATTTATTTTTGGTACTGAACTCAGGGGCTCTCGACCACTGAGCCACATCCCCAGCCCTGTTTTGTGTTTTATGTAGAGACAGGGTCTCACTGAGTTGCTTACTGCCTCGCCATTGCTGAGGCTGGCTTTGAACTTGCGATTCTCCTGTCTCAGCCTCCCTAAGTGCTGGGATTACAGGCTTGCACCACCATACCCGGCTTACTTATTTTAATTTAGTGCTGAGGATCAAACCCGGTGCCTCACACATGCCAGGCAAGCATTCTACCACTGAGCCACAACCCCAGCCCATTTATTTTTTTTATTTTGAGGCAGGATCTCACTAAGTTGCCCAGTTTGGCCTCAAACTTGGATCCTCCAGCCTCAATCTCCTGAGTAGCTAGGATTATAGACAAGTGCCAACACAACCAATCTGGCTAACAATTTTTTAATGACTTAGAAGAGAATCTAAATTATCAGAGAACACATTCATAGTATGGGAGTGTCTAGTACATATTTGTGTGAGTAGTATATGTATTGGTTGTGTAGCATATGAATATGTCTGTATACTAGGTCAATATGTTTTTTACAGTATATCCCAGTTAATGTTTTTTTTTAAGTTTGGAAGTCATATTCCTAGATAATCTCTTACTGTTCCTTAAAGGAGAATATCCACTGCAGCAATGTTCGTAAAAGGAAATAAACACAAATAAATAAAGAATCCAAATATTCCTCAAAAAGAACATGCTAAATTAAATATAGTATAATCATATAATGGACTGTTACATCCCAGTTAGAATGAATGGATTAGGGCTACATGTAACAACAACATGAATACATCTCATTAAAGATGTCAAGCATAAAAATAAATTGTAAATGATACATTCCTTGCAGTAACATTAACATAAATTTAGAAAGCATGCAAAATTATACTGTATATTGTTTCTGGATATGCACAGTATATAAAGTATAAAATAGGAAAGATATTGATAAATACTAAAGTTTTAGCTCAGTGGTAGAGTACTGTACCTACCCTACCTATGTGCAAGGACCTGGGTTCAACCCCTAGCACCAAAAAACCCTTGAAGATAAATACCAGAGTCATCCAAGTGGCAAGTGATTAAGGCCTTCAGACTCAGATTAGAATGAATATATAGAATTATAATATATAATGTACATATATATAATTCTAATTCTTTTTTTAAGTTTAGAAGCCAAAGTCCTTAGAGAAACTCTCCTGCTGCTTAAAGGAAAATATCCATGAGACAGGTGGGTGGTACACACTGGCTACTCAGGAGGCTCAAGTGGAAGGATTGCTAGCTTGATGCAAGAACCTCAACAACCTATCAAGATCCTGCCTTAAAGTAAAAAATAAAAAGGACTGAGGATGTAGCTCAGTGGTAAAACACCCCTGGGTTCAATCCCTAGTACCAAAAAAGAAAAAAAGAATATCACTGCGGCAATATGCATAAGGGAAACATAAGGCTGTGTGTGTGTGTGTGTGTGTGTGTGTGTGTGTGTGTGTGAATCCTATTGGTTCTGAGAAAGGAAGTGCCATCAGAAAAGAATATGCCAGGTTCTTTAACTGTATATGTGATGTTTGTTTTTTAACCTAGGTAGGTTATAGTATGATCTACAGTATTATTTACTTTTCTGTGTGAGTGAAATATTTTCTATTTTTTAAAAGTTGGGGGCTGGCAGTGGAGCTCTGTAGTAGAGTGCTTGCCTAGTATGTGTGAGGCCCTGGGTTTGGTCCTTAGTACCCTGGGTTCAATGGTTCAATCTCCAGTACTTCAAATTAAAAAAAAAAAAAAAAATCATTGCCCCCAAAAAAGTAGGGGAGAATTTGACAGTACAAGGTTTTAATTCTGTCTCTGCCACCTGCTGGAAAGGAATAACAAGTTCCTTAATTTCTCCAAGCCTCTGTCTGTAAGAGGATACCATAATAATAACCATGCTATCTGGGCGCGGTGGCGCACGCCTGTAATCCCAGCACTTTGGGAGGCTGAGACAGGAGAATCGCAAGTTCAAAGCAACTCAGTGAGATCCTGTCTCTACATAAAACACAAAATAGGGCTGGGCATGTGGCTCAATGGTCAAGTACCCCTGAGTTCAATCCCCGGTACCAAAAAAAAACAAACAAACAAACTATCCTGTTGCGTAGCCAAATTAAGTAAAATAATATGAATACACATGCTTTATAAAGTACAAAATGCTGTAGAAGTATAAACCGCCATTGCACAAGAATGCTCTACAAAGTAGTTAACAAGAAACTCTTAGTGTTCCATTGTTACAGACTCTAATAGAACTTTGACACTTTCCTTCAGAGTGCTTGCCTTCAAGTACAGTCACACATTCACTAATGCCACTACTTGTGCACTCCATGGCTTTGTACTTGTTGTTATATCTCCAAACCCAGCACAGTCCTGGGCACGTACTAAAGTGCTCAATAGGTTGTGGGGGGTGGGGGATAGGGATACACGTAGGAAGTGAGAATAGGAAGCAGCATGGGAAGAGCGGATTTTTATGTTTCATGTTTCTATTATGTTTGAAATTTTATCGCGAACGTGCATTACTTGAAAAGTGAGAAAACTAGGTGAATTGTTAATTAAAGTAACAAGTGTTAAATAGGCATATCTTAATTTCATCGCCTCTGGGGAGAAGGGAGAAAATCACCTTTTACTATAGGAAATTGCATGTGGAGTGGGGATATAGTTCAGTGGTACAGTGCTTGCTTAGCATGGGGGAAACTTAGCATGGGTTCGATTCCTAGAACCTCCAAAAAGGAAACTGTAAAGGAGAGGGATCCGTGTAATAAATTAAAACAATCCAAAAAAAGCAGGCAGGAGTGGTCCTGGGCACTAGGCTCTCCCCAGACCTCTTGGAAGCGAGGGCGACACGCCTAACAGCTCCGGAATTGAAGAAGGGCCCGGCAGGTACCGTTAGGAGGCGCTCGCGAAGCTGCACCAGGAATTCCCGCCTCTCCGTTACATGCCCCAGTAACCCCAGCGCGCCGGCGACCGAGAGTAACCTCGCGGTCTGGTGACGCCCCCCCCCCCCGCCCCGACTCTCGCCTGCTCCTATCTCAGCCAATGGGAAGGCAGCGAACGAGCCGGCCGGACACTCGCCCGCGCCGACTCCTCCCCCGAGGACTCAGGACAGAGTTGAACAGTCACCACGCCGCGCGTTTCAGACTTTTCCAATAGCAGCCCAGGGTCGCGACTCCAAGCCCCGCCCGTCCCGGGTCTGCCCAGTTTTCACTCTCGATAGGAGTCACCTTTGCCTTACAAACGTTCAGACCCGCCTTCTTCCTACCTTGTTCGCTAGGCCCCGCCCCCTGCTCCTATCGACCAATAATCGGGTGGGCCTGGCGACTCTGGGCGGGCCCGCAGCCAATGCGCACGCCGTGGGCGGGCCCCCGGCCGGAATTGGGGGTGAAGCTACAGCATTTTGCCCACATTCGGGGCGCGCAGAGCTGGGGGGGTCCCTGGTGGGCGCCCGCAGTTAAGATGGCGTCCGCAGTGGAGGGGGACGTGGGAAAGGTGGTGGAGCCGATTTGGGGTCTACGGTCAGGTTTTGAGGAGCTAAGCCTTAACAAGTTGGCGACGTCCCTGGGCGCGTCGGAACAGGCGCTGCGGCTCATCATCTCCATCTTCCTGGGTAAGGACCCTCCTGCTCCCTCCGCCCCCTCGCGGAGTCCCCCGGGAATAGTGGAGGAATGGGGACAGGACCTCCCTCTTCCTGGAGCCACACAGGGGAGCTCTGTGGGGTGCGGATGTGAATCTTAAAACATACCTACCATTTACTGAGGGGAAGACAGAAGTCAAGTCTCGAGTCTGGGGGCACTGTGCCCTTTGAACCTCTTCACCTTTCTCTTCGACCCCTGCTCTGCCCTCTGGTCCTTTATTCTGTGCCCCCACCTTCTTGTCAAGCCATGCTGTCGTGTGCCTCCATGACCTGTCTTCATTATGTTGCTCTCTTGAGTTCCACTCTCAGGCCATGTGTATTGCTTATCTCTTATTAGTAGCCCCCACACATGCGCGCTTCTCATCGGTAGGCATAGGCTCCCTAACTTAGGTATTTTAGCCCTTCAGGCCTCCTAAGCCCCATATACCATACTTCCATATTCTGAGTCTGTTTTGTGCATTGCCAGCTTATATTACACTTTCATCTCTTTTGTGTCCCATTTCTAATATTTTCTTATACCATATTACCTCCCCCCTTAGCCACCCATCTGTCATTTGTCCTGAATATCATTTTAATGTTGAGCTTGGGAAAAAGGACCAACAAGCCCCTTAAAAACTATACATGCTGTTCCAAACGTTTATTACCCGTATGGTTCAAAGGATGTGATGTGTCTGAATTTATGTCACAACAAGCTGTATTATAACTGGTTTATAGGCTTTTTAAAAAATATATGGAGGCAGCATAGTACAATGAAATGGTATGTGGACTTTGAAGGCAAAAGAATTGGACCCAGCCTTGCTGCTTGCTCATAAATGATGGGACCCTAAACAATCTTAACCTCTCTGGGCCTGAGTATCTATGAAATAAGAACAGCACCTGTATAGGATTACTATAAAGTCCTGTAGGAATTCAAATGCCAAGATTAGAGATAATTGATAGATAATTTGAGTAATGGAAGTGTTTATGAAGGTTATATAGAACTTTAGCTAGGAAGTTGTAGAACTTCAGCTGAGAGAGCAAGGGTGAAGGAAGAATTAAGTGAAAGCTAAAAGGATGATAAGTAAACAGGAATGGGGCAAGAATAGAATATTACAGATTTGAACCCTAAGAAGTTTGAGATAAAGTTGGGCAGATGTGGAAGGGCTTAACTGCCAGAATGAAGTTTGGAATTTATCCAGTAGTCAGTAGAGATGCTGACATATAATATCACCAAAGGGTGTTAACCCAATCTAGATAATGGAAGAGGCATCAATTCATATTTAAACAACCTTGGCTAATACCGTTGTTATTTGCCTGTTAACCTTTTAAACCAAGATGATCTTCCTTTCTTCCAAATAAAAGTCACTTTTTCCTTCCCTTGTAGAATTTGTAAGGTTTCAGAAGTGGAAGAGATCTCAGGTTGTAAAATTTGTTTAGTGAAACCAGGCATAACCCAATTTTATCAGCACCCAGATCTAAAGGCTTCTTTGTACCACACCAGCTTTGAACTTCCTACTCTTTGAACCTTGCTTCTGACCCAGTTATTTGTTGGAATTGGAATTGGCAATTAAGAGTGTTTACATTCATTACTGAGGAAGCTTACTGTTGATTTCTCAACTATAAATTGAAAACATAACAGGTAGTAACAAATTATAAGGGGCAACCTGTTAAATGGAGCAGGGCTGGAATTAGGACTTGGAATTTGTCGTTTGTGTGCTGAATAATCAGATACTGCCATGCACTCCTGGGGGTTACTGCTATATACTGTCTTGGGGCATACGGCTGACTGGAAAATAGCTCCATGCGCTACCCCTCTTTTCTCATCTTCTCTCATTGCTTGGTGTAATACTTCTACCACACTCCCAAGCCCCCTTGCCTGTAGTACCATTCCCTTCTTATCTTAAATGTAATATTGCTTTCAGTAGCGATAGTTCATTGTATTTCTCACTTTAGATCAACTTGGGCTTTATGTTGCCTCATATTAGGTATAGTTTGTTTTGTTTTTGTTTTTTTGCAATGCTGGGCATTGAACCTGGGGCCTTGCATAAGCTGAGCAACTAGTCTACAACTGAGCTATACTCCAGCCCAGTTATAGCTCTTTTAGGTGGATATGTGTGATTGTATTTGCAGACATAGGTTAAGTACTATGAAAATAAAAATTGATACGCTTGATGTGTGCATGGAAGAAGGAATACATTTTGGTTGTAAATATATTTCCCTTACAAAGATATTACCACTTCTATATATTGTAATCTAGAAACATTAGCCTTTAGCCATGACTTCCTGGTTCCTGAACCAGGGAACTGGAATCCTAGAGGAAAAAAAAAATTTTTTTTTTTTTAATTTGGAACTGGGGTTGACCCCAGGGGTACTTTACCAGTGAGCCACATCCCCAGCCTTTTCTTTTTTTTATTTTTTTATTTTAAGACAAGATCTCACTTAGTTGCTTACAGCCTCACTAAGTTGCTGAGGCTGGCTTTGAACTTGCAGTCCTCCTGCTTCAGCCTCCAAGTGGCTGGGATTACAGGTGGATGCCACTGTGCCCGGCTCTGGAAGAAATCTTGGTAGAGGTAGCAAGAAGGCTTGTACCCAAAATGATTTCTCATTCACTTACTACTGCTTAGAGATCAATTTGAGTTAAAAGCACCTCTGAAGGGGAGAGTCAGGTGTATTAGTCACATTTTCAAGTGTACACGTTGGCATGTGCCTGTAATCCTAGCAACTGTAGAGATTGAGGCAGGTTGATTACAAATTCAAGGCCAGCCCTAGCAATTTAATGAGGGCTTTAGCAGCTTAGTGAGACCTTGTCTTAAATAAAAAAATGCTGGGCGCGGTAGCACACACCTGTAATCCCAGCACTTTGGGAGGCTGAGATAGGAGAATTATGAGTTCAAAGCCAGCCTCAGCAACAGCGAGGCACTAAGCAACTCAGTGAGACCCTGTCTCTAAATAAAAGGTCTGGGGATGTGGCTCAGTAGTCAGGTACCCGTGAGTTCAATCCCTGGTACCAAAAATTAATTAATTAATTAAAAAAGGATGGGGATGTAGCTCAATGATAAAGAGCCCCTGAGTTCAATTCTCAGTACCACACACACACACAAAAAAAATAAATAAATAAAGGGTAAATCACTTTTTTTTTTTTTTTGGTACCAGGGATTGAACTCAGGGGCACTCGACCACTAAGCCACATCCCCAGCCCCATTTTGTGTTTTATGTAGAGACGGGGTCTCACTGAGTTGCTTAGCGCCTCGCCGTTGCTGAGGCTGGCTTTGAACTCGCGATTCTCCTGTCTCAGCCTCCCTAAGTGCTGGGATTGCAAGCGTGAGCCACCGCGCCCGGCTAGGGTAAATCACTTTTAATCATCACTATTAAAATCTTTCTCTACTTGAGTTTTGTGTACTGATCTTGGAGTGGGGCACAAAGCATTAAAGCACTGGTTTTCAAACTTTTCTGACTAGGAGTTATGGTAAGAAATACATTTTACAAAAAGAAAGAAAGAAAAAAATACATTTTACATAGTGACCCAGAATACGCACGTGTATATATGTGTATATATGTATTTGGAACAAGTTTCAGGAAATGATATTTACCCTTACTATTTTCTTCTTATTATTATTTATGACCCACTAAATTCATTAATGAGTTACAGAAAGCAGCTTGAAAAAGTCTGAATTAGAGGCTGTCATTTGAGGGGTGGAGGTAAGGGTGGAGAGCGGTACTGGGGATTGAACCCAGGCTTTTCACACATGCTAATTATGTACCACTGAGCTACACCCCCAAATTAAATATTTTTAATATTTAATACTTCAAGGGAAGAATAAGTTTTTGTGAACTGCTGTGTTGGAGCATTTTGAATAGCCAGAAGACTCCATTAAAAGGGCGTGTGTAGATACATTCGTGTTAGGTATCATTTCAAGGAATTTGGTAGAAGGGTGCTAACAATCAGTTTTGCTTGAGCCCTGGTGCTGGCAGATGCTGCTGGAAAACCTCCCCTTCAACAACTTGGGTCTTATTGCTCCTTAACATAAATTGTTTCAAATAAATTCAAGCAAATGTACCTACTGTGGACAAAGCAGTATTCTTGACGCCGCAAGGGCAGTGGGAACAATGCAAGTAATAGAACCTCCACTCAAAGGCACTATGGTCTATTGCGGGTAGGGAATGCAAGTGAGATAAATTACACTAATAACCCTAATGAAAGGCAGAACCTGAAATGCAATAAGAGAAGAAGAAGACATCCTGAGGTTTAAAGATGGGATATTTTGTAAATAATGAACTTTAGAAGTTAAGTGAAGTTTCTGTAGACAAATGGTAAGACCTAAGGTAGAACATGAGCAAAGGTGCTGGGGTAGACTGTGTGGGATAATTCAGGGAACAGTAAGTAGTCCAGTTCAACTGAAAAGGAATTAAGTAAAAAAGTAATAGAAAAGAAGGCTGAGCTGGGTGTGCACATCTGTCATCCCAGTGGCTCTGGAGGCTGAGGCAGGAGGATCACAAGTTCAAAGTCAGCCTCAGCAACTTAGTGAGGCCCTAAGCAATTTAGCAAGACCCTTTCTCAAAATAAAAAATTACAAGGGCTAGGGATGTGGCTCAGTTGTTAAAGCACCCTTGGGTTCAATCCCTGGTACAAAAAAGAAAAAGGCCAGAACTGTAGGTTACATTCCACACTTTTTTTGTCCCTAATACTAAGACAGGGTCTCCGTAAGTTGCTGAGGGCCTTGCTCTTGCAATTTTCCTGCGTCAGCCTCCCAACTTGCTGTGATTATAGAAATTTAGCACTGCACTCAGTGTAGGGTGATCTACAGTAGTCATAGATGGGAGCTAGGGAACTAATGAGAAAAACAATGATCTAGACAGGAAGTTCTAATGACTTGGAGGCCAGGGGATTGCACTGAGAGAAGAAGGAATCTCAGTTGTTTCAAAGGTAGATTCTGTACACACTTTTATCTACACAGCTGTTCATTTCAGAAACCAAAAGAATCAACTTTTGTCATCCCGTCACTCAACTCCTCACATTCCAGTCATCAAATCCTATCAATATGACCTCCAAATTGTGTCTCAAATTCACCTTCTTTTCTCCATCACCACAGCCACCAGCCATCTCTTATTAGAACCACCCAAGCAGCCTCCTGACTGGTCTCTAATTCTCTTCTTGCCCCCTCCAGTCCACTCTCCAAAAGCAGCCAGAGTGAGCCGATGCTGTGCCTCTTCTGCTCAGAACCCTTCAGGGGCTTCCATACATGGCTGGTAAGCCCCTACCTGTTGCTCCAGCCTCGCGTCAAGCGAGTTCACAACCTTTAGCCACTTGGCTACCTTTCAGTTCCTCAGAAAAGGCATTAAGCAGCAGCTGGGCGTGGTAGCGCTTGCCTGTAATCCCAGCAGCTTGGGAGGCTGAGGCAGAAGGATAACAAGTTCAAGGCCAGCCTGAGCAATTTAGTGAGACCTTGTCTCAAAAAAAAAAAAAAAAAAAAAAAAGAACTAGAGATGTAGCTCAGTGGTAGAGTGCTTCTGGGTTCATTCCCCAGAACCATTAAAAAGAAAAGAGAATCTAATTCATATTGATTATGTTAATGTTACTGCCCTTTATTGATAGTAGTAATGGCTGGCATTTATTAAGGATTCTGCTGCATACCAGACATTATCCTAAATGTTCCACAGGCAACTCCCTGGTGAAACCTGCCAATTACCCATAAGATAATTACAGTACTGGTATGATCTCCCTTGTACAAATAGGAAATGAGGGCCTGCAAAGGTTAAGTAACTTGCCTAAGGTCACACTCAGTTCTGCTGGACTCTTCCCTATCTGCTCTTTACCATAGTTTAATTGGGAAAAGCATTTGAGGGTGGAAAAGAAATGCCCTTGATAATCTTTTTCTTCACTCTCTGTGGTTAAACCAAGATGTCCTCAACATGAGATACCTCCCAGTGTCCAAAGCTAGAGCTGGCCAAATGGAGCAGATGGCCACTGTGCTGCTGAGTATGAGTGTTCCCTAGTCTTGGCCATGTCGGTAGCCTGGCTGTCAGGCTGATCAAAAATTGCAGTTGGGGGTAAGAATTCATTCCTGAGAGGTTCAGAATTAGCATCACTAACGTTAGCGACCTTTAAAATCAAAGGAGATCATGTGGTTTAGTTCCCTTTGGAACAAAGTCACAACTGACCCTTCAGGAAAAATCCATTATTCAGTGTAAAAAACTTTCTTCAGGCAGCTTTGAAATCAAAATATAAAGAAACCAAAGTTAAACTAGCTGGAAATTAAATAGAATTAACTAAACAAATGGGACTTCTGATCATAATATAAAGCAGGATCCAAAAATTTGACTATAGAGTAGAGGAAGTGTCTAAATGACTTTCAGGGGCCCTTCCAATTCTGAAAGTCTATTGCTTCTTCATTTTTAGACTTTATGCTAATTTATAGCCCTAAATTTCATTATCACCTGAAACTTATTTGAGAATTTCTTTTAAACATGTTTTTTTCAACTTCTTCTTTATTCAAGATCTTACATGTACAAAACTTCATGTTTTGAATTCCAGTATAAGTTTATTGTCAAACAGAGCATCTCTTTGCAAAGATGTGTATAAATTAGGGCCCTTGAGATTATTTGCACAAGCTAATTTACGGGGAAATCACATGCCCACTGGCATTAAAGCATGTCTGGGCAACCATGAGAACTCACTTGTGTTCAGTCCAGCAGGCTTCCAGAAATGGTATTTGGTTTTCAGAGGGAAAAATGGCATTTCCACAGGACCTTAAAGAGGATAGTAAGATTCCAGTCAGGTAGAGTTGGAAGGGGGTGCTTGTCAGCTACAAAGAATAATGAGCATGTATGGAAATCAGGAAAAGTGAGAAAAACATGAGGAACAATAAATAATCCACTTTGGCTAGAACAACAGAATAGCCTTAAAAGAGTAAGAGAAAAAAATCAGGTAGACCTTTCAGGTAGGTGAGGGTGGGGTGGCAAAATAAGGTAGTAATTTGTGATTGTCTTCAAAGACCTGTAGGCCTGGGTTCAAGTTCTGGATCAAATATGTACTAGCCATTCAAGCCATCCATTTTTTCATGTCCCAAAGACCAGTTTTACTGAAGTATTGAGACTAAGAGTTAAGCACTTTTAAGCCAGGCGCAGTGGCTGAAGCCTGTAATCCCTGCACTTTGGGAGGCTGAGATAGGAGAATCCCAAGTTCAAAGCCAGCCTCAGCAATGGCGAGGCGCTAAGCAACTCAGTGAGACCCTGTCTCTACATAAAACACAAAATAGGGCTGAGGATGTGGCTCAGTGGTCGAGTGCCCCTGAGTTCAATCCCCAGCACCAAAAAAAAAAAAAAGAGTTAAGCACTTTTATCTGATAAAAATTTTTTTAGAATTATATTTAATTTACAAAAACAAACAGTATTTTGAAACAATGCAAAATTCATATGAAATTTTAAAATAATACAGTCATCAAAAGAAATTTATTTCATATTTCTAGAGGACTTCTTAAACATGCTCTTTTTGTGTCGTGCTCATTCTCTTCTCTGGAAATGTTTGAGAACTATTGCTTATTGGGATGCCATGAGCACTAAATGTGTGTAAACTATGTAAACACCTGACTAAACCTGACCCAAGACAGTTTTAAATAATTGTTCTTTCCCTTTCTTCTCAGTAAATATTAATCTTTTCCCTTTCCAAGAAGACTTGAATTGTGGTCTTGGAACTAAGAGTATCTGCATCTCTTGGGAACTTGTTAGAAGTGCATATTTCTGGGTCTATCCCAGACCTAGAGAATGAGAAACTGACCAGGAACCCAGAAATCTGCCTTTTAACAAGACTTCCAGATTTTACCTATTACCCCTAGAATTTGAGGATGACTGGGGTAGGTTTTTCTTCATGAATCTTACTTTATAATATTCAAGGTTATAATAGGATCTTAAACTTTTTGAAATGTTGTCATGTGCAATGATATTAGGAATAATCAAAACTTTCTCAGATTATTTTTTATGGCTTAGTGTTCCCCCATTAGCTGGCATCTCTTGTTCTTCAGATGTTGATAATATTATCAAATAATGTTGAGATCATGATCATCATTCATAACTATCATAACACTCACCAACTGCTTCATACTTTTGATGAGGTCAGATACAGAATATTTTCATAAGGTGGTTGGACTAATAGTTTCATCCTTTCCTTCTGTCTCGTATCAGCTACTTTGAGCAATAAAACACTCCTAATTGATCTCCTTAACATTTTTCTTAATACACTTGATAAATCTGTGACTTGCAGCTATAACAAAAATTAGGTGTC